>CM050892.1:2842500-2855000 GCA_027726005.1 Juncus effusus
ACATCGAACCGACTTGGAAAGATCAAAACTCGTGCTGATGGCTATGTCAAGGTCCTTGAACGCATCAATGACAACTCTTACAAGATTAACCTTCCAGAAAATTATGAAGTCTTAGCAATTTTCAATAAAGATCTCACTCCAAATAATGAAGATGAAGAAATAAACTCGGGACGAGTTTACGCGCAGCTGAAGCGAATGAAGGCGTTCAACCTTCCATAATTCCAAATTAGGAAATAGATTTCTTAGGCATAAGGTTTCTTGGCAAGGGATTTCGTTATTACCATGTATTTTTTATTTCCTATTTTATCTTTTATATTAGGTAGTATTGTATAACAAATTTAGTAACAAGGTAATGGTTTCTTTCGGCAACCCCTCAGGCCTTGCCTATATAAAGGGTCTATTAGCTATTGTAAGAGACAACCAATCAATTATTAATAAAGCTATTTTCTTGAGTTGAGTAATACTCCCCTTGTATCGTATCTTAGTCTTTTAATCCTCTTTCAATTATTCGCTTCAGTACGCCATCATAGCGTGTACTTAAAATAAATTAAATGTGTAACAATTTTTAACACTGTGGACCTTGTACCATTTGGTTGAAACATGACAACTCATATCAATGAATTAGAAATAAACATTCATTTACATGAGCTAATAAACAACAAATTGAGCGCCAGTAACATGTTCGTTATAAAGGTTACAAGAGTGATGGTCGCATAAGAGACTTGCATTAAGAAACTAATTAGACCATTAGAATTTGCTGACACCATGTTTAATTGCAATAATTACTCAATAAAGAATTTCACATGGAGTTGATGGAGAGTCGGGTTATACAATTCTTGTTGTCTCCTTAACTAATACCTTCATGATTTCTAAATTTCATATACAAGGTAGCCAAGGAGATCAATAACAATCAAACTCACACCTTTGCATCTCTTCTTCAATCATTACCACAAAAAAAAAAAAATATCCCCTTCTAATCTTGAAAGAAACTAAAATGGCCTTCTTCCACACAAGATCCATAAGCACACCTACAAGGTCCCATTCACTCTTGTTGAAGACTAAAGAAGAGCTTAACAATCTAAAATCATCTTTGGCTTCCTCGTCCCTGCAATTACAAACAATGCTCGATGCATTAAAAGGAATCACGCATTTATATGAATCAATCAATGGTCTATTTTGTATGTCTTGCAACCAAATTGGCCTCTCTCACCCACAACAAAGAAGATTGGTCGACCAAGAACAAGAGGAGTTCATTAAGTTGCTCGACATTTGCAGCACATCCAAGGATAACTTGAGCGGAATCAAAAGTCATATTCCAGATTTTGAAGTTGTCCTTAGAAGATGTGAATCTGTGGCCTTGAAAAGCAAAACAAGAAACTACATCCACTTGGTGAAGAAATCGTTCAAGGATGTTAAAATACAGCTGCCTAGAAGGACTGAATCCATCGATGGCGAAGCTTCTGCAGTTTTTGGTATTATGAGAGATTGCCATCTCTTTTCTCATTTTTGTCGAAACAAATAGTTGGCCAAAAGACTAGCAAGTGGTTTATTGTCTCAAGAAGATCTACGTCCAAAGAGGATCAAGATAATGCATTAGACATTGCTTCTTTGACGGTCAATGTTGAATGGCTAGAGAATGTATTAGAATGTTTATTTAGCCATATGATCTAATGTAAAGTTTCTTTTCTAAACATTTGTAGCTCCTAATATTTTAGGACTACTGTTTTGTAAACAAAAGTTTGGATGATAGCATTATTCAAATTGATAAATAGTTCAAACATTAAAATCCTATACTGTTGTCTTATCTAGTTTTCTCCATTCTATCTTGCATTTTTGCAAGTTTTTATTTATCAAATGTCCAATATGTCGGGTGAAAATGTCTTACTTAAATCTCGGTAAAAAAAGCTAAAACTTTGCCCTTGAAGTCCTAGAGAAGTTAGGATGGAGATATCAGAAATCTCACAAACCAAGATCCAGACTGCTCTATGTGATAATGATGTATTATTTACGACATGGCTCATTCATGTCTTTTCTCTGACTGATTGTCTTCAATAGGCTATTTCAATTATCTTGTGTGATAATGACATACGAGGACCTTAGTAAAATGCCCTTTGGTTACCTCTCTTGTGCAGCCACAAGTCTCGCAATTGTCAAAGCCTTTTCATCTGTCTTTCATTCGGATAAACTTGTCATCTTTGCTTGCCTTCTTTATGAACCAAATGCAATCTCTAGATTTTATATCCATTTTCTCTCTCTCGGCCTTCCATGAATCAATTGAAGGTCTTGATCGAGAATTTTAAGTTGCATCCAAAGTTCTTCCGTGCACATGCTAAGTAATGGAATATTCTTTTCTAAATGTCTCGTAGGTCGTCATCTTGGATGCTTGAGAGACTTATGAAATCGTTGATGCATTTTTCTTCTTTCTTTTAGTAATTGCCGTTGATGCATTCACACAATTTACTTTTTACACGTTTTGCATACAAAATCATCTCAAAATTGAAGGCTGGTGAACTCGCACAACCCCTCGGAACCTTCATCTCCTTTTTGGCCTTTAACAAAACATAGTAAGGTCTTGTGGTAAAGCCAATTTTGGTTTTGTTAAATTTCATAAGAAGCTAAGAAGAAGAGGGGGAAAAAAAAGAGAAAGTCAGAATATGACCGGTTTGATTCTTTTCTTTATCTTTTTGCTACCTCGAGCTTACATATAACCAAGTTAGAAATCATGGAGAAGTTAAATGAGGAGACAACATGAATCTTAACAGATTTCAGAAAATACTCCATGTTAGGATTACAAATCCTTTGTATATTGTTTGGGTATTTTTCACCTGCAAATGAATATAAATATATTAATCAAATCACACTTATTGCTTGGATGGTGGATCATGTTCCTTCAATAGCAACATCTTATCTGTTCATGGATAGTAAAAAATTAAAAAATTAAGCAATTTATTATTATGAAAGATTAATAATGAAAGCGCACGAACTACCTGCTGGAAGATGGACATAACAGCTACATAGCAAATGAGACCGCGAGAATCTTGCTGAACACAACATGCTCTTTATAATGCCACGTTGTATGTAACAAACATTGTTGACTTCAAATGGTTCGTGCTTGGTCCTTAGTTTGATTAGATTCTTTTTGTCTGCATAGAACTTGACTTTGGTATATAAGTAGAGGGCATGCTAAGGATCAATCATCAAAGTTTTTTCTTCCTAATTTTCACTTCTACATCAATTCCCAAAGTATTCTTCTCTTACAATCAAAAACTAGTAGATGGCTTTCCAAGCACGATCAATTAGCTTGCCGACAAAATCTCACTCCTATGTGCTTAAAGCCGAAGCAGAGTTTTACAAATTAAGAGCTTGTTTGTCTTCTTCTTCTCAGACGGCTCAAACCATTCTCGATGCACTGCAAGGTGTTTGTAATTTGTATGAGTGCATCAACGATATTTTTTTCATGTCTAGCAACCAAAATAGCCTCTCCCACTCCCAACAAAGAAGAGTGGTTGACCAAGAACTGGAAGACTCCGTTAACTTGCTAGATATCTGTAGCACCTCAAGCGATAACTTGGCTGAAATCAAAGCTCACCTCCAAGATCTCGAATCAGCTGTTAGAAGATGCAGTTCTGAGGCCATGAAAAGCAAAGCGAAAGATTATATCCACTTGGTGAAGAAATCAAGCAAGTATCTAAATAAGCAAGTTGGAAGGAAAAGTGAATCCATAGAAGGAGATTCTTTAGAGACTTTGGGTCTTGTAAGGGAGGCGAGAGAGATTGCTGTTTCTCTTCTTCAATCAGTACTTGTATTTTTTTCGAAACAAATAGTTAGTCAAAAGACCAGCAAGTGGTCTCTCCTTCAGAAGAGAAGAGTTGAATGCAAGGGGGATGTCTTTGACATTTCCTCTTTGATAGTTAATGTTGAAGAACTACATAATGGATTAGGATGCATAGTTAATGTTGAAGAACTACATAATGGATTAGGATGCTTGTACAGGCATATGATCCAATGTAGCGTTTCACTTCTTAATAGTTGTAGTCTGTAACTTTGTGGTGACTTTTTCTGTCAACAACATATGTATAGAATCAAATTGAAAAATTATAAACTTATAGATTACTAGCCATTAAAATAGTGTGGTATTGTGTTCTTCAAGATTACTTTGACTCTATATTGATCTAATCAAATTTAAGAAATATTTTGCTTATGTTAACGTTATTGATTTACATAAACTATTTTTGCTTGCACATATCAAAGATGTCAAGGAGAAGTTAGATGAGGAGACAACAAAAATATCATAAGCTTACTATTCCTTGATTCGTTTCTTCACACATGTGGTCTTCAATTAAGTTATTATGATAATTGGCACGATGAACAGGCATTTGAGGTCAAACACATGGGATTATGTCTCATGTCGGCGTTTCAACATATAGGGTACGAGTATTTGTTATTGATTTATCACAGCTCCCATATGATAAATTGTGGCTTATGTGCCAAGAATTCAAATGTCGTATGACCCAACAAAATAATCGTTCAGATGAGAACAAAATTTATGTTATAAAAATGAATAATAATAATCATAATAATGAAAAAAAGAGCGACAAACAAAGTAACGAAAGATAATCATTCAATTCTATTTTTCTTCTTATTTTTCACTGTGTCTGTCAGCCAGCTTGAATGACAGCCAATAGTAGTAATAAATAGATATGAGGATCAGAGAAAGAAGTGCATCTTGGTTTCTTGGGATTAAATCCAAATGCAGCGGGTTCAAAATCTATATAATGAATATCAGAAATATTTGCTCGTGATGCGTGTACTTAAAATAAATTAAATGTGTAACTATTTTTAACTCGGTGGACCTTGTACCATTTGGTTGAAACATGACAACTCATATCGATGAATTAGAAATAAGCATTCATTTACATGAGCTAATAAACAATAAATTGAGCGCCAGTAACATATTTGTTGGTCGCATAAAAGACCTCATTCGCTTTTGTTGAAGACTAAGGAAGAGCTTAACAAACTAAAATCTTCTTTGGCTTTCTCATTCCTGCAATTACAAACAATGCTCGATACATTAAAAAACATCACGCATTTATATGAATCAATCAATGGTCTTCTTTGCATGTCTTGCAACCAAATTGGCCTCTCTCACCCACAACAAAGAAGATTGGTCGACCAAGAACTAGAGGAGTCCATTAAGTTTCTCGACATTTGTAGCACATCCAAGGATAACTTGAGCGAAATCAAAAGTCATATTCAAGATTTTGAAGTTGTCCTTAGAAGATGCGAATTTGTGGTCTTGAAATGAAAAACAAGAAACTACATCCACTTGGTGAAGAAATCGTGCATGGATGTTAAAATACACCTGCCTAGAAGGAGTGAATCTATGAATGGAGAAACTCTTGCGGTTTTTGGTATTATGAGAGATGCAAGAGAGATTGCCATCTCTCTCCTTCAATCTCTTTTCTCATTTTTGTCGAAACAAATAGTTGGGCAAAAGACTAGCAAGCGGTTTATTGTCTCAAGAAGATCTATGTGCAAAGAGGATCAAGATAATGCATTGGACATTGCTTCTTTGACGATCAATGTTGAAGGGCTAGAGAATGTATTAGAATGTCTATTTAGGCATATGATCCAATGTAGATTTTCTTCAAATATTTGTAGCTCCAAATTTTTTAGGAATACTGTTTTGTAAACAAAAAATTGAATGATAGCATTATTCAAATTGATAGAGAGTATATTCATTAAAATCCTATACTGTTGTCTTATCTCGTTTTCTCCCTTCTATCTTGGATTTTTGCAAGTTTTTATTTGTCAAATGTCCACTATTTCTGGTGAAAATGTCTTACATAAATCTCGGTAAAAAAAGCTAAAACTTAGCCCTTGAAGTCCTAGAGAAGTTACGAGGGAGATATCAGGAATCTCGCAAACCAAGTTCCAAACTTAAGTCCGTTGAAAGTTTCATGCAGAAAGATGTAAAATTGTATTGGTCAGTTTTAACTATGTGCAATGTTGTACTTGCTTGCTTAAATCACCGCTTAATTTTGTTTTCAAACAATTTCTCTGATGTACTAAACTCTGGTAACATGTTATATATTTTTTACACTTAAAAGTGTTTGATTATGATATGCATGACTTAAAGGACAAAAACTTCAATACTATATTTGATTTCAACATTGATTTAGTATGATGTATTTCCAAAGCTAGATTAATTATGAGTATATAAATAAAAAATTAAAGAATTCGCAGCGCGAGTCTTTTCCTAGTAACAGTAATAACTTCAAGGGAAACATCAACTCAAACAGGTCCATCCCATCTAAGTTGCGCGGACACGGGTGCCGTGTCTGACACGATACGGACATGGCGACACGGTAGTTATAAAAAAAATAGAGGACACGACATGTTATATATATATATATATATATATATATATATATATATATATATATATATAATTTAATTATTGTATATGTTATTTATATCAATTTTATTTTATTTTAAGTGATTATACATAATATTTACCCTATAATTAGAAAGTTATACATAATATTTTTTTATAATTGATACAATATATATAACATTTGAAGTTGCACTTTTATACGTATTTGACGTTTTACATGTTTATGTATGGAAACTTGACATTAATAATCAAAGTTCACTTTAAATGTGTAGTCCCACAATTACTGGAATAGAAAAGTGAGATGAACTTGTCTCTAAAAAACTATTTTTTGTTTTTAAAACTGATAATAACTTTTTATACTTATTATTTTATCAAATGCACATTTATACCATCTTCAGTGCTAATATATCAAGTTTTCCGTGCTAATATGTCGTTTATAATATCAATATAATATATTCAGTGTCATTATATTATTTTCTGCGTTAATATACCATTCTAAGTACCAATATATCACTTTTAGTGTCAATGTACCGTTTATAATTTTGATTTATCATTTTCAATATTAATATCATGTTTTCAATAATCATTTTTGGTGTTAATATACTATTTTCGATGCCAATATATTGAGTTTCAGTATCAATCTACCATTTACAATATCAATATATCATCATTTTCTATGTTAGTATACTATTTTTTTAGTGAAAATAAATTACTTTTAGTGTATCAAAATACCGTTTTTAGTATCAGTAAACCACTTTCAATGTCAATATATCATTTTTAGTATCAATAAATCACTTTCTGCGTAAATATAAATATTCAATATTAGTAATCATTTATCTTTTTTACTGCAATACAAAGTTCCAGGGTCAATATTTCATTTTTAGTGTCAACTTACGTTTTTTAGCGTGATATAAAGTTTTAGGGTCCAAATTCTTTTTTTAATGTGAATATACAATTTTTAGCGTCAATGATAAGTGTTATTTATAACACTTTTTATTATAGTTAAAACACTGAACTTAATTGTATCAATATATTTATTTTGGCATAATAAGCATATAATAAAGTTATCATATAAATAAATACTCAAAAACATAATCTATTTAATTTTATATGGAAAATAAAATTAAAATATCAAAAGTCTTAAATTTCCATTATGGACAAGTTTATGGTTATCATCAGTGTTGCAAATAGCGGTCTGTAGCAGCGTTATAGCGGTTTCTCGAAGCTAAACACTGCGCGTAGCGGTTTTGCTGTGATGTAGCATTTTTCGACGATTTAGAGGTGACACGGTCCGCAATAGCGGTGTTGCGTGTGTGTGTTACGGTGTAGCGGTCTGAATAGCGTTTTTGATGGATTTTTTTTAATGGATTTTTTTTAATGGATAGATATGTTGTATTTTAATATTTTAATATTAATCATATTTTGATTTTGGACATGTAACTTTTGACAAGAACATTTCAAACTTTTTATTGTTAATATTTTAATATTAATCATATTAATATTAATCATATTTTAGTGCTGCACATTTATTCTTTTAGATTTTGTAGTGATATATATTACGTAGTGGTATATAGGGAAAAATATTTATATATATTATCTTCTATAAAAATATATCTCCGCAACATCTACGCTATACGCAATTCGCTACATGAAAATCCTAAACGCAACACACCGCAAAACGCTATTTGCAACTTTGGTTATCATACATGATTTAATGGTGGAGACACAAATAAATAACAATGCAAATTTATTGGCATTGGTACAAATACATATCACACACACAAGAGAAATAGGACTAAATATCACACTGAAAACGTGTTGAGCTGAGCATGGGAGATGTACCACTTGTATGAATAAAAAAATAAAATAGTAAACTAGGTTCACATATGGAATTTTGACTTCTTGGTTCTTACTGGCGGCAATGTAAAACCATGTATGACATAAGAGTAATTTCTATTTTAAAAAAAAGAAGAGTTATTGTTTGTGCATTAATTGGTAAGAGGGCATTCTGACATGTGATTTCTGTAGGCAAATGAGAACATGAACCTCCATGTTTTGAATACTAGCATATTTCTTATACAAAATAATGTCAATAATTTACACTTACAGTTGAAACTTGCATGGAAGATATGGGCTTGGATGAGTTTAGTCAAATATTTCAACTCATGGTTGGTGCAAGATGCCTATAAATAGCAGCCGACTTCAGAAGCAAACGATACAACCATAACATCACAACACAATCCACTCATTAATCAAACAGATAGTTTTTGGATTAAATGAAAGAACTATTCCAGGTCTCGAAGTTGTTTAAATTGGTACAAAGTACCTTGGGTTATTTCTGCATGTGAGTATAAACTACTAAATCTCTGTGAAAGAATCCCCTCCCTCCAGTTAGTACGCAAAAAGGTGACATATTTACCATCTCCAATCTTAAGTTATGTACTTACTAGAAAGAATGACAGTAAGTTTTTTACTGCCTTCCAAAAGTAAAAATCAAAATTGTTTGTATCCAGGTTAGATCATACTTACTAGTTCCCTCCAAGGTAGTTCCGGAGTACTATTGTAAAATTTTCATACTATTTTAGAAGTAATGCATCATTAAAAATTTCAAGATTTAAAACTCTCAAACATCCTCCTTTCTTTGGCATGCACACTTTTTTCCATGAGACTAAATTGTAACATGTGTTTTTATTGTCTTTCCAAAGAAAAGTTCTTCTGATTTTATCCATCTCTTTTATAACCACTTTGGGAATTTGAACACGGAAAGGTAATAAACTGGCAGTGAAGATAGCACAGAATTAATCAGTACTAATATTCTTCCTGCTAAGTTTAAAAGGGCACCTTACCATCCTTGTAATCTCTTTCCAAATTTTTCCATTATTTTTTTTAAATCAGATCTTATTGGTTTTTTATAACGCAAAGGATATCCTAAGTAGCTTAGTGGCATTGCTGCTTCATGGCACCCTAGCTCATCTGATATTTCTTTTACTTTCGGGAGATTTTCTGGAATTGTGCAGAACTTCATTTCTCATAATTTATTTTTAAACCTGAGCAATTTTCAAATGTTTTTAAGAATTTCAATCTCTTTACTTGGCTTATTTCCGGTTTTATCAAAAAATATGGAATCATCGGCATAAAAGTATGATATGTTAATATATCTGATTGATTTTTCAAAGTAATTATTATTACCCAAGCTTTCAGTTACTCTAACTAGAGTGTCCATGGCCAAAATGAAGAAGTGGGATGATAATGGTTCTCCCTTTCTCACCCCTCTTTTCATGTGTATTGATTTCTAGGCACTCTATTTAATAGAATTTTAGTTACCCCTTGTAGCAGATAGGCTCTTATCCAGTCAAGCCACCAACTCTTAAAGCCCCTAATTTCTAAAACTTGAATAATGAAATCCTAAGAAATTGTATCGAAATCTTTCGCTATATCAGCTTTAAAACATAATAATGGTACCTTTAAATGATTTGCTCTGTGTGCTATTTCTCTGGCATAAATGTAGCAGTCAGAAATATTTCTTGCTTCCAAAAAGTCCATTTGATTTTGAAGAATTAGTTTATTGATTACTTTTTTCAATCCATTAGCTAGTATTTTTGAAATTATTTTCTGAATGGAGCTTACTAAACTAATAGACCTGTAATCCTTTGATTGAGTGGCTCCATCCTTTTTTGGAATTAAAATTATGTGTGAAACTGCAAATTCTCCCAATCCTTTTTCACAACGATTATTTTTTATTATGTAATAAATTTCCTCTCTTATTAGTTTCCAATATTTTTTTAAAAACTCTCCATTAAAACCGTCAAGTCCTGGTGTTTTATTATTCTTCCACTTTTTAACAACCCCATCTACTTCTTCAATATTGAAATCCATGTTTGTATCAGTAAGATCTACATTCTCATTTTTGAATACTATATTTAAATCAAAATTGGCACATGTATTAGGGTTTGGGGGTTCTGAACCAGTTAGTGTTTTATAAAATTCAAATAGAATAGATTCCTTGGCCTTGTGGTCATACCTCTTGGTTGGTAACTGGATCTGTTAGAGAGGGAACCGTTAATCTATTTTTCTTTATTGTTGTATAGTCATGAAAGAATTTAGAGTTACAATCACCATCTTTTAACCATTGAAACTTTGCTCTTTGTTTCCAATAGTTTTCCTCTTCTCTTATTATTTTTGCAATTCTTACTTTGATTTTTGTTTTTAACCAGACTTCCAAATCTGGTAGTTTTTGTGATTCTTCTTTCACTTCAAGCCACTTTAAAATTGCTTTCCTATTTTCTTTATGTTTCCTCGTTTTCCTTTTTTTATTTTTATTCCATCCTCTCAACTTTTTTCCAAAGTCACCAACTTATCATGAAATTCATCTAGAGTTGTGGACTGAGATGATTTTAAGTGTTCCTCTATTATATGGTTGGCTTCATGACTAAGAAGCCAAGTGTTTTCAAATCTGAAAGTAGTATGAATTGGGAAAGTAGTAGTAGATTGAAGGATAAAAGGGCAGTGGTCTGAAGCAGGATTGGACTCTGCTCTTTGAGTATAATTTGGGAAATATTTATACGAAGATAGGTTAAAAAGAAACCTATCTAGTCTTGCTTTGATCTGAGAAGTTGACCATGTAAATTTCCTGCCTTGTAAGGGTGGATTAATAAAATTGAGCTTTGATATGAAAGATCTAAAGATTTTTGAGTCTGCCCAACTTTTTTTGCTGCTTCCAGATCTTTCATGAACAGAGGCCACTAAATTGAAATCTCCCAAAATCAGCCAAGGTAAATTATTTACCTCCATTTTTTTCAATTCTTTTAGAAATTCTTTTTTATCAGTTATGGGTTGTGGACCATAAACTCATGTTATAATAATTGTTGTATTGTCCCATTTGCATCTCAAATGTATTGTAATACTGTGAGATAGTCTAATTATTTTAATACCTTCAAATAAATTCTCATCTCAAGCAAGCATTATTCCTCCTAAAGCACCATTTGAACGCATTACTAAATATCCATTTAGTTTATTACTAAAAATCTCTCTATGTAATTGTTTATTATATTCTTTCAGTTTTATTTCTTATAAACAAGTAATACTACTCTTGAGATTAATAATAGCCTTTTTAACATCTCCTCATTTTTCTGTTGCATTTAAGCAAGTAATACTATCTCTTGTCTTATTTCCTCGTCAATTACTATTTCTGCTCCTTCTAGCTGATTGCATATTTCTCCAACCTCCAGCTTTCTTTTATTTTCTGATAAGTTAATTTCTACCATCTCTTCATAAAAAATCAATTTCTTTGTATTCAGTAATATCAATGAAATATGATATAGTGAAATGAGGCATGACCGCACGGGGAATCTATGTTAAGTAAGAACCTTGTAGTTCATTAGGGTTTTATATTGTAATTCTTCCTAACAAACCAACAATCATAAGGTATCAATGTATCATTTGATTCTTTTTTCTTTATACAACCGTTTTCAATTATTTAGAGCAAGAACCATTAGGTAGTTCAATTTTATTATTGACTCAATAATTTTAGGCAAAAGTATTGATGTAAGAAAAACATGATTTTAATGCAGAGTGATTAATTAGGTATTTGGGTTTCATATCTCAATTAATCGAGCAAGATTCACCAAAAGATCCAAGATTGTTAGCACACAACTAAAATAGCAAAATAAATAAATAAAAACAAAAGGCGCATGATCCTTACATCCAAGTTTAATGGCAATCCTCACATTCCAAGTAAAGAAACCAATTATACCACAAAACATATCAATCAACCCAACGCAATACATAATAATTCTAACAACAAATAGCATCTTTGGTACCAAGACCGAAATCCAAGTCCCTCTTTTGCTCAGACCCAAATTTGAAAACCGGTACGCTCTCATCCCCAAATGGAGAAATATCATTACTATTACTATTACTATTACCAAAAGAGAAGACAAAGGCGGGAATTAGGGTTCCCAAACTTGAAAGTCAAGGCAGCAATTAGGGTTCCCAAACTTGAAAGTCGGTATGCCAGATACGACCGGTACGGTCAGACTAGAAGAAGAAGGCATTGTGGGAGTTGATGGCGGTTCGGGTTTAGGGTTCCCAAACTTGATATTTG
>CM050892.1:2860000-3287694 GCA_027726005.1 Juncus effusus
AGAATTTGTCTCTCTTCTAAATTGGATTTTAGAAAATGAGGTCTTAAGGCAAACTATTGATCTTAGTGGGAAAACCATTTTAATGTTTCATTTTTTATGACGATGAAATAAGATTGAATAGAAGGATGAAAGATTTTATCATTTTATAATTTTGTAGACATAGTATCTGAAATATGATATAATTAAATTAGGCATGACCACTGAGTAATCTATGTTAATTAAGAACCTTATGGTTCATTAGGGTTTTATAATGTTCTTCCTATCAAACCAACAATCATTTGATTCTTTTATTCTTAATACAACTGTTTTCAATTATTTAGAGCCAGCACCACTAGGTAGTTCAATTTGACGATTGATTCAATAATTTTAGGTAAATTATTGATGTAAGAAAAACATGATGTAAATGCAGAGTGATTAATAATGCACGTTTATAGTTCTATTAAATTTGACTCAGTATCAAGTATCAGGCTTCATACCAAAATTATTCAAGCAAGATTCACCTAGAGAGCATCTACACTTTTAGAAGATTGTTAGTACACAACCAAAATAGCAAAATGAATAAATAAAACAAAGGCAAGTCATCCTCATCAAGGTTTAATGGCAATCCAGTTGCTAAAATACAAGTAAACAAACCACTTACACCACAAAACATATCAATCCACCCAATTCTAACAACAAACAGCATCTTTGGTACCAAGACCGAAATCCAAGTCCCTCTTTTGCTCAGACCCAAATTTGAAAACCGGTACGCTCTCACCCCCAAATGGAGAAACCTCATTGCTATTACTATTACCAAAAGAGAAGACAAGGCGAGAAGAATTAGAATTAGGGTTCCCAAATTGGAAAGTCGGTACGGCCGGTACGACCGGTATGGTCAGACTAGGAGAAGATGGCATTGTGGGAGTTGGTGGCGGTTCGTTGAATTTGTTGTTCGGTACCGGAAATGAGAAACTAGAGCCTCCAGTTGTTGGATTTGTACTGTTTTGACTCTTTTGAGGTGGATTTAATGGGGGTTTAGAGGCGGATTTAAGCCCTGAATCCTACAAAATTTTGAGTACTTAAATATAAGGAAGTGTTTAAGATCAATAAAAGGGGGGAAAGGTTAATAAAAAGATTTAAAAATGATGTTAATATTAATATTACCTTTGTTATTTGGAGGGATTTGGAGTCACGGATTTCTGGTTTCTGATTGCCAAAAGAAATGGAACGGGATTCCAATTCCCGGTTTTTCGTTTCCTTGTGGGATTCCTTTTCCTGGATTTTGGTTTCCTGTAGGAAACTCTTCTTGAAAGGAGACGGGGTTGAAACGGGTCTTTCTAGAAACTTTAGTATTTTGTCAGCTTTTTCACTTGATTTTCTCATATTTATTGGAATCGATTCGTTGAGAGAATATTCTTTCTTTTCAAAAGAGGGTTTTGGGGTACTTTCTGATTCTTCGTGAAATATTAAGTTTGGTTTCTGGACAAAAAGTGAAAAAGGAAAGAATGATTATTTTATTTGAATTATAATAATGTTGAAATATTTTTAAGATGAAAAATATTGTACCATAGAATTAGATCCCTCAAAAGGAGAAAATCTTCTCTTCTTTCCGGTAGAGAAAATGTCATAGCTGTCTCTATCATTCTTAACCTGTAAAATATGGTGAAATAATTCATAAATACCCCTCAAATTTTCCAAATATCATATATACCCATGAAAAATGAAAAATATCGCCTACACCCTTCCTCATCTAATTGAACAAGAAATACCCAAATTAAAGGAATTCTAAATACAATCTACACCTTGTTCAATTAGAACAATTATATTTCTTGTTCAATTAGAACAAGAAATTTCTCTCATTTCTAAAGGGATACATGAATTTTTCCCCAAAATTAAATTGAAAAAAAAACGAAAAGTCTGAATTCGGACCCTCGTTTAGTGAGTTAGTGATTTTTTACCCCTCAAGTATTGAATTGTACACTTTTTGCCCCTCAATTTTTTTCTCATTTATTAATTAACCACATATAGGAGACAAAATGCACCTGCTAAATAGTTAAAGGGTTAAAAAACTTGAAATGGGTAAAAAATGCACTAATTCAACAATCGAGGGTCAAATTCAAACTTCAACAAAAAAATATATATTAACAAAATTAATTAAATAACTAATACCTTAAAAGAAGACCTTGAAAAATGCGAATCAGGATAAGGAGATCTAGAAGGAGTATTAGAAAAAGCCATGCTTTTATTTCCTTCACTCGAATTAGGACTTCTTAATACATTTTTATCTTGCAAAACCGCACCGGGCCAATTAATGTTTGATTTTGTGCCAGAATTTTCAAATTGATTTTTCAAAATATTGGATCTTATATTTGGTGAATAATCCGTTTTATTAGGTGTTGATGAGCCAATAGATTTCATGTATGCTTTTGCAATTTCTATCGGTGTGGATTCAGTTGCGCTTGCCTAGAGAGAGAAAGAAGGGAGAAAGTTAGGGCAAGTGATACAATTAGGGTTTTTAACCATAGTTAGGGATAATTTTTTCTAATACAATTAGGGTTTTTAAATGCATGGAAAATATGCTGACCAAAAGAAAATTAAAGTATAATAATAATAATGATATTTATTACTTTTGAGTAAACAGAATCGCCAGGTTTCCAAGACGTATTTTTGAGCAATGACCTAGTTAGGGTTGACTCGGAATTATTCAGAAAATGAGGGGCTTTAGTGGGAAATGTGCCGCTGTTTTGAAGAGCAGGAGTTCTTGACCGTAAAATCTCCGTTAGCCGATCTACTTCTTCTCTGTAATTAACACAAAAAAGCTTTGAATTTTGTTTTTAAACAATTTTCTATGGAGTTATCGAAACAAAGAAATTTGGAAGATTTAGTTCAGAATAACTTTTAGTGGATCAATTTTTTTTTTCTGAAAATTAGTTGTTTGGTAGATCAATAAAGGAATTTTTAGAAGGAAAAAACTGCAATAGAAAAACTAAATTACCTTGTAAAAGTTCGGTTCTTCAAATGGTGCTCAATTTCAGCAATTTCAGTCTCATCATTAGCAATCTGCTCCCCTTCACTTCTCAATTCCACCCTCTGTTCATTTCCTAATCAAATCACAACAAAAACCCCCCTAATCAAACCCTAAATCCAACAATTAAACACATAAACACACAGATCAACAAGGTCATGAAGGTTAGAACCAAACCTCTGAGAGACGTCGTCTGAGAGAGGCGGCTGGGGAGGAAACTGCAGCGAGGAGAGGGCGAGTACGGAGCAGGACGAGCCCACCGGCGGAGAGATCTCCTCGCGGGGCCGGCGAGGAGAGCTCTCTCTTCTTCCTCCTCTCCGGCTCCGGCGCCGGCGAAGATTCTTCGCATCGTCGTCTCGCTTAGAAAGGCGCTAAAATAAAAATTCAAGCGAAAAAAGAAAAGGAGGCGGCGTCGAAAGAAAGGACGGAGATTGTTATAATTATGATGGGCTTACTTACTTGGGCTGAATTCAAAAAGCCCAACTAAATAAGTATTTGAATCATATTTAGGGTAAGTTAAAAAAAACTATTTTTCTCAAATTTATAAAATGATCACCTTTGGAATATTTAAAAAAAAAACATACTTCTGCTTTCTATTTTCCAATAAAAACTAACTTTTAAAGTGCGAAACAAACCCAATAAACTTAACTTTATTCAAATAATATATAAATAATGATCAATCATATTTAAGCATATTTTGCAAATTATTTATATTATTTCAAAATAAATAAGGATGTTGGCATATTATTTCTCTATTTCTCCAAATGACTTAGACAGTTTTTTTGAGGATTAAACGTTAAAAGTTAAAAAAAATCTTAAAAAAAGTAAGCGTTAGGATTTTTTCACTATTTTAAAGGCCGTTTAGAAAATATAAAAAAACTGAAGTTCTTTTTAATATTCGAAATGGAATGAGATTTTCCACAAATAGGAGAATTATTATATCAAGAATTTACCCTCAAATTTGTTTACACAAAGGATTCAAATCAGAATCTCTCAATCTCAAATACAAACAAACACACACACACAATTCACAAATATAAAAATAAAAAATACAACGCAATTGCTTATATGCACCTAGTTAGTCGTTTGTCATCTCCTCTTACCGCCTCATCATAGAAAAATATCGGTTTGCTTGGATTGCGCCTTGAGATCTTTAAGCTTCTTCAAAATATTCGTGAAATAATCTTGCAAATATTTCTCCAAAGTCACAATATCCTTTTGATCCACTCCTAAAAGACCATATGTCTCACTCATCGGGACCGAAAATACCGTATCACTCGACAAAACCTAAAATAGAAAAATAAAAAAATATTATTTTTTTAATAAATAACATTGTTTATAATTAATTATGAAAAGTATCATATTTATGTGGTTAATTACTTCGCTAAATGCAAGTCGATCTGCCACATCATTAGTCCATTGGAAACAACGTGTTAATTGGCGAGTGAATCTTAATACTGATACTGGGACTGTGGTTACATTCGCATCTTGCGCTGCTAATCTCTCACATAACGTAATCACCTACAAAATTAATAAAAATAGAAAATACAATTATTTCTCAAATATACATTTTACGAAAAAAAATAATTGTAAAATTTAATAATTAATACCTCTTGGGTAGTCCAAGCACGTGGGCCCGCAAAAGTGAGAAGTTTCTTATTGGCTTTCTCATTTCGCATGGCCATAAATGTCAGGCGAGCTATATCCTGATATTATTAAAAAAATATAATATTTAAAGAAGTTTAATACTTTATTATCAAAATTTCATTTTATAATTTAACCAAATAATTTCACTGACCTGTGTGTCCATGTAAGCAATCCGAGTTGGAGCGTCGGTTCCCCAAACCGACTTCTCTTCTAGTATAGGCACAGCATATTGCCCAATTAAACCCTATCAAAACATTTTAATAAAATAATTATTAATCAGACCCTATTAAAATTTGTTCCTTTTTCTAATTTCAAAAACCACAGGGGTGTTTTCTTTTCTTAAAACACCCCATGATATGATTATCACACCTGCATGAATCCGCAGAGGCGGATGATGAGGTAATCGAGGCCGGAGTCCTGGACGAATTTCTCGGTGCAGTGCTTGATCTCCATGAGGGGCACCTCGGGGTGCCGGTCGCAGTTGTGGATCGAGTAGAACACGTACTTCTGGATCCCCATCGCCTTCGCGCACTGAACCAGCGCCACCTTGCCTTCCCAGTCTACCTGAAACAAAACAACAAACCCATTTAATTAGATTTTTTTTTTCTATTTCGTAAACAGCCTATTAGATTCATCTACGTGACATGATTTTATTAAGAGAGATTTGCAAAAAAGCCCATGAATTATGCGTAAATTGCATAAATCCCCTCCAATTTTGGAAATTGCAAAAAAGTCCCTCTATTATTTAGGAAATTGTAAAAAATACTTCTTTTCCCTCTGATTTTCGAAATTGCAAGAACCCTCTCTATTATTTAGAAAATTACAAGAAAGTTCCTACCGTTCGTTAAGATTTGACACCGTTAGTTAACTCATCTTGATCATTTTAATTAGTATGTTTGTTGAATAAATTTAAATTTAGTTACTCCTCTTTTTTGCAATTTCCTGATGAATAGAGGGGTTTTTTTGCAAATTCCAATAATGGACGGGGTTTTGTAAGTTAAGCATAATACAGGGTTTTTTAACAAAATTTCTCTTTTATAATGGATATTATAATATGATTTGGAATATACCGTTCGGATTGGCTCCTCAGGCCGCCCTGTTGCACAGTCGATTACTGTGTGAACACCCACTAGAGTCGCTGGTATTGTTTCCGGCTTTGTTAAATCAGCCTGTTCATTTATTAAAAAAATATATATAATTAAATTATCAAATATATCATTTCATGCCTCAGTGCACCACTTCTTATACAGAATTACAGATACAGTAGACCTACATTGACAACAACGGCGCCCCAGTCTCGGAGGAAGTCAGCAGGAGCAGGGCGAGGTCTGACGAGACATCTTACATCGTACCCTTCGTCCAGAGCTCGCCTGACCACCTGCCGCCCCAGAGTTCCGGTGGCTCCCACCACCAGAATGCTCGTCGGCCTGACCGGAGTCCCCTGAGAGATGCTCGTCGAAGCTACTGACTGCGCATTGCATGTTACATTCAGTTTGGAAGAAAATCTCACTGAAACGAAAGATGAAACGGAAGATGAAGATGGCGAGAAAGAGTGGGAGAAGGGTTTGGGTTTGGAGGAGGAGGTGGTGGAGGGAAAGTGGAGAGGGAGAGAGGAGAGTTTTAACGCCATGAAAGTGTTAATTTGGTGGAGAAACTGTATAGAGAAAGAAGAGGGGTTTTAAGTGAGGATTGAGTGGAGAGACGGGTGGGAGAGAAGAGAAGGCATCAGTCGATCTCAATTCTGCCACGTCTGTTTCGACCGGATCACGTATTTTGTCCACCGTGGCATTTCCTTTCCTATCCTGACATATTATTTGAGAAAATTCTTCAAAAACCCCTTAATTCTTCTGGAATTATCAAACAATCTCTTATCCCTTGAAGAAATCTAAACGATAGGGGTATTTTAATAAATATTAGAATAGTTAGGGAGTTTTTTAAGAACTTCCCTATTATTAATATTTTTTGGCGCCTGAAATATACATGAAAACCGGGAATTGAATTCCGAATTTTATAAAATCCAGAATCTATAATCTCGAGCAGTGAAGGAAATGGATTTTTTTTTTGTTTTAGCATTATTTTGAAGAATAATTAATCAGATAGCACTGTTTTGGAAATAATAGCCAACTAGTATTTCCGCCAGACCCTCTGGTAAAACTGAAGTGGTTCCGCCAGGGATTTGGCGGAACTGAGTAAACTTTATATTTTCAGGTTAAACTCAATTCAGCAGTTCCACCAGACCCTCTGGCGGAACCGTCTATTTTATATTTTTTTTGTCTCTAAAGGCATAAAAATTTAGCAAAAAAAAATCACTTCTGCCAAAGTATTGATTTTTTATAACAAAAAGTAAGAGTATTGATTTTTCTAAATATTCCAAAAGTTGTCATGTTTATAAATTTGAGAAAGAAATAGTTATCTTAAATCTCTCATATACTTGAAAATCGGGAACTGAATTCCGAATTTTATAAAATCCAGAATCTATAATCTCGAGCAGTGAAGGAAATGGACGTCTCCAAAGACGATACGAGCCCATTCGTAAACTTCAACATCCAGTTAGAACCAGAGCTCTCCAGTCTAGTTCGATCATTCTTCCCTTCGTTCAACACACTCACAATGCAAGGCGGATCCACCGGAATCGTCTACGGCGGGCTGAAGTACCAGGTACCCCCCTCAACTTCCTCCAAATTACCCTCAACCCCCTCACACAAACTTCCTCTTTCTGTTCCAGGCCAGATGCATCGCTGACGTCAGCGCCGATGTTGAGCACGCCAGCTTCCTCACGGGAACTCTCAGCCTCAAGGAAGAAAATGAAGTAAGTTTTGTATAGTTGTCACTTGTTGATTGATTCAGTGAGAGTTTGTATGTGGTGAAGTGAAATGGTTTGGTGTTGTTGAATAGGTTCATCTGATCCGTTTATCGCCGAATGGAACTGAGATCCTGTGCGAGGGCTTGTTCTACCATCCGAACGAGATCTGGGATCTGAAGTCGTGTCCGTACAATTCTAGAATCTTCTCGACCGTCTTCACCTCTGGTAAATGAGATCTAATTCCAATTGCTTGTTTTACTTAGTTTCTATTGCAGTAATCTCAGTTTTGTTGTGAAATTGAAATTGAGTGAGTTTTTACTGTTGGGTTTTTTGAATTAAGGGGAAACATATGGAGCAGCGGTTTGGAAAATCCCTGAGCTGTACAGCCAATCGAACTCGCCGCAGCTCGAGCAGATTGTATCTCTTGATGACCACACAGAGAAAATCAAATCGTCAGTACCAATTTCTTTTTTTTTTAATTTACAATTTTGGATAATTAATAACATAATTAATCGAAATTTAGAATTAATTTTAGTGCGTTTGATGATTGAACAGTGTACTTTGGTGGCCGTTGGGAAAGAATGATAAATTAGTAAGCATTGACGAAAGGAATCTTTTCGTCTGGAACTTAGATTCTTCAAATAAGACAGCCAAGGTTTTTTCTCAACTATTTTTCACCATTATGATATGTAATAATTAATATAACTTATTGACTTAAATATATTAATAATAGGTAATATCTCAAGAATCAGTTGGCATGCTTAGTAATTTATCTGGCGGAGCGTGGGACCCACATGACAGAAATTCTATTATTACTATTTGTGACTCATCGGTTCAATCTTGGGATCTAAGAACCATGAAGTATTTTATTTATTTTTTAATTTTCATAGTAATTAATTATATACAAGAATTTATGATGTTAATTTTGTGCAATTTCATGTCATATTTTTCAGGAGGTCAAGTGCAATTGAGCAGTCACATATAAGAGATGTGGATTATAACCCCAAAAAGCAACATATACTTGTCAGTATCCTAAATCTATTTTAAATAAAATAAAATAAAATAAATTTTTAATAATAAATTATTAATTAGATTATATTTATTTGTGTGAATATTTTGTGTCATAAATAAATCAGGCTACAGCTGAAGATGAATTTGGGGTTCGGATTTGGGATTTGAGAAAGACTAAGTTTCCTTTGAAAGAGCTTCCTGGCCATTCACATTGGTAAATTTTCACTTTGGCCCCGTAATTTTTGAAATATTATATTTTTTGAATACTTATTTTAATGTGTTTATTTATTTGTTGGCAGGACGTGGACTGTTCATCACAACCCTGAATTTGATGATCTTATTTTGGTTTTATTTCTTAAAATTTCTTAAATTTTTTTATTTTTGATTTTTTTAATATTTTTTGAAATTTGAATTTTATAGAGTGGCGGAACGGATTCGACTGTAAATTTGTGGCAAGTTGCAATTGCTAGTGATGAGTCAGCACCTGATAGGTTTTTAATTTAATTTCTTAAATATTTTTAATTTGTTATACTATATTTAATTGAGTATTTGTTAATTTAGTATTATTGTTATTTTAATTTAGTCCTGGTGACTCGCGAAGAAGGCAGATAGAGCCGTTGCTCAATTCCTACACAGATTATGAAGATAGCATTTATGGTACTTTATAATTTTCATTTTTTTTCCAATTACATTTTTAAACGCAAATTACGTTTTAGAATTAGTTTATTTGAATGTAATTAACTTGCCATTAATGTAGGTATTGCGTGGAGCTCAAGACAGCCTTCCATATTTGCATCTTTATCATATGATGGAAGGGTAATTTTGCAAATAATCTTTTTAATTCTTATTTTTACCAATATATTTTTTTTGTTATTTTGACTTTTTTGCTATGTTTTTTTTATCTAGGTTGTTGTGGAATCGGTGAAACCCTATATACAGAAAAAGTGAGATTTGTGCTTTTTCTATTTTTTTTTTTTCCTTTTTTGAGTTTTAGAACTGTTGAGTAGAAGAGAAACCTGATTTAATATTTTCTTTTTTTTAACTTAATTTTTTTCTGTGCTGAATGAGAATTATTGAGCTTCATTGAATTTCTTGTATTTGTAGTTCCATTTGTTATTTTAAGAAATAATGCAATTTCAGAAATTTTCTACATTGTATTTGTAGTTTTAAGCTCAAAAGCCTCAAATAGATAAAAATGTCAATAAATTGGAAATGTTTCATTGAAGAGCATAAAAAAATGAGAGATCTTTACTAGCCTGTTGATAAATTCACTGAAACAAGCAAAAATGATAAAAGACATTCCAACTTATTCTCAATTAGGGCCAACAAAATTTCGAAGTAAAAATAATTCTACAAGCTATACAGTCTCATTCTCAAAATTCCAGAAAGAAGTTAAACAATAAAAAACAAATAAATTACAAAATTCCACGAAATGCCAAACTACTCGCAGAATTACGCTCCCCCAACTAAACGCTATATGTACAGCAAAAGAACGCACCTCAACAAAAAAGGACCAAAAGGAGAAAGGATTAAAAGCTAACGGCTTTAATCAGAAAGAATCTCATCCAATTCCGTTTCCGGATCCTCAGAATCCGGATCTCCTAACTCCAAATCCGGCATTTCTTTTCCCGGATCTCCTGACTCCGAATCCGGCATTTCTTTTCCATAATCCGAATCCGCCAAATCCGCCTCTCCATTATTACTAGGCACACTAAGAATTCTACTACTACTGCTATTACTACCTAAATTATTACCCTTTTTGTTATCTTCACGACTAATTACGTCAACTTTCCGGGAATTCAAATCCGGGTTTTCACAAATGCAAGTTGAGGGGTTTTCATGGAACTCTCCTCTTCCAGGTCTGATTTCCTTCGGCTCTCCCATAAAGCCTCTTTGGTATATCTTTACTTTAGAGGCAAATGTGTCCCAAGTCATATTCGCTCTGTTCATAAAGAGTGAATAGAGCTTCTTTCCATTCGGCCTTATTGTTCTCTTGTGCCCAAAATACCTCCTGCCAAAAATATAAAAGATCATATAAGGTTAGTTTCAAAAAGGGATAATTTCACGTACACCCTTCTAAAACTCAAATTAACAAATCTACTCTTTGAAACCACCAAATTAGCCCTGCGAAACACAAAATATATCAAATTTACTGATTTACAGATAATAAATCTTAAAGCATCAATAATCATATTTTTCAAATAAAACTAAGGTACCATTCCCAAAAAACGCAAAATGCAAAAGGGTTATTTTTTATCAAATTTATCAACATACCAAGCACAAAACAAAAAATCATTCACAAGAACATTTTCCAAATAAAAAACCTTATCATTTTCACAAAAAGACCCAAAAAAGCATTAATTCTATCATTATCATCTACCTTCTTCCATCATTATCTACCTTCGCCAGGCCAAAATCTTAGCCACATTCCCATTATTATTCATAACAAATATTTTTTTTAATTCCTACCTCCTCCCGGCCAAAATCATGGCCATATTCCCATTATTATTCCTCACAAACGCATTGCTCCCATCACAAGCCACATAATCCACCCCGGCCATTCTCGACGAAAACCCCTCAAACAGCCTCAACTCCTCTTCACTCGCCAATGCCTCCTTCGAATAAAAGTTCGGGAATAACGCTTTTAGCGGAGCTAGGGTTTCGTCTCCACCGCAAATTTCACTGAAGGCCACGTAGAGGGAGGTCGAGTCGGAGTAGCCGATTGCCCGGTGCATTAACCCGGGCATTTTATTTTTTTGATGTTCAACCCCTGGGTTGAGAGACTTTGCTAAATATGTGTAATATTATGTTTGTCGGGAACTGAACCCACAATCCCTTACTACACATGCAAATGTTTTAACCAACTAGGCTACAAGTCATTTGCAAACCCGGGTATTTTAAACCAAAAAGACCCACAAAATACTTAAACCAACAAAAAAACATAACATAAAAAAAAAACTACTTTTAACATTACCTCCTCCCGGCCAAAATCTTGGCCATATTCCCATTATTATTCGTGCCAAACACATCGCTCCCATCACAAACCACGAAATCAAGCACCGCCATCCGCGACGAGAACCCCACAAAAGGCCTCAACTCATCCTTGCTCGCTAGGGTTTCTTTAGAGTAGAAATTGGGGAATAGGGCTTTTAGGGGAGCTAGGGTTTCGTCTCCACCATAGATTTCGCTGGAGGCCACGTAGAGGGAGGTCGAGTCGGAGTAGCCGATTGCCCGGAGCATTAACCCGGGCATTTTATTTTTATTTTTATGTTCAACGCACTAGGTTGAGAGTCTTTGCTAAATATGTGTTATATTATGTTTGTCGGGAACTGAACTCACGATCTCTTACTACACATGCAAATGCTTTAAACAACTAGGCTACAAGTAATTTGCAAACCCGGGCATTAACCCGGACATTTTATTTTATTTTTATGTTCAACCCACTGGGTTGAGTCTTTGCTAAATATGTGTTATATTACGTTTGTCGGGAACTGAATCCACAATCTCTTACTACACATGCAAATGCTTTAACCAACTAGGCTACAAGTCATTTGCAAACCCGGGCATTTTAAACCAAAAAGACCCACAAAATACTTAAACCAACAAAAAAAATAACATAAAAAAACCCTACTTTTAACATTACCTCCTCCCGGCCAAAATCTTGGCCATATTCCCATTATTATTCGTGACAAACGCATCGCTCCCATCACAAACCACGAAATCAAGCGCCGCCATCCGCGACGAGAACCCCACAAAAGGCCTCAACTCATCCTTGCTCGCTAGGGTTTCTTTAGAGTAAAAATTGGGGAATAACGCTTTTAGGGGCGCTAGGGTTTCGTCTCCGCCGTAGATCTCGCCGGAGGCCACGTAGAGGGAGGTCGAGTTGGAGAAGCCAAGCGCGCGGAGCATTAGCCCGACTTCGTAGGGGGTTAGGGGGCATTTCCCGTGCCGGCGTTCCTTCTCCGGATTACTCGTCTATGATAATAAAATAATAATGGTAAAATGTTAAATGTTGTTATGTTGAACCCGCTGTAGTGTTTTTTTTTTGGACGAAAATACATTTATTAGATATTTCCAAAATTCTTTTTAAGTTTTATTTAATTTATTAGCATTATCCCGACTTCGTAGGGGGTTAATGAGTATTTTCCGTACTCTTTCCTTCTCGGATTACTTGTCTATGGTAATGAAATAATAATAACAATAGTAATGATTATGATGAAATAGTAATGATTATGATGAAATAATAAATATCGTTATATTAAACCCCCTATAAAGTTGATTCATTTTTTTATTCTTTTAATGTTTAATTACTAA
Source organism: Juncus effusus (assembly GCA_027726005.1). Classification (NCBI taxonomy): domain Eukaryota; kingdom Viridiplantae; phylum Streptophyta; class Magnoliopsida; order Poales; family Juncaceae; genus Juncus; species Juncus effusus. Next base: position 2,872,780 of record CM050892.1, read on the forward strand.
AAAATATATAAATATATCTCTTTTGAGAAGCCGAACGCTCTTCGTTTAACATAGTTTAAGTAGTGCCAATTTGAAAAATATTTTAAGAAACACTAATACATGAATCAATAGATTTAGTATAGTAAGAAAATCATTAGCAGCAATACTTAGTCTAACTCAATTTTTTGATCTAATGCATGATATTGGAATAAAAAAATAATAAAAAAGAAAAGAAAAAGCTTACACGCAAAGTTTTCCACCTTTTGCGTATTTTACCGAGTTCTCTCCTTTCTTTATCTCCACCACCATAATAGCAGCCCGAAAAGGCAAGCATGTCAGGCTCAAATCTTTCCAAAAATAAATTAAATATATACATAAAATAAGTAAATAATTCCTTAACTATAAACAAGCATTCATGTAATAAGAAATCTTATAAAAGAATTAGAGAAATTTGCAAAAAAAAGTCCCTGCATTATGCTTAAATTGCAAAAATGCTCCTCCATTATTGGGAATTGCAGAAACGTCCCTTATTCTTTAGGAAATTGCAAAAAAATCCCTACTGTTCTTTAGAAAATTGCAAAAATGCCCCTCTATTATTTCGAAACTTGCAAATAAAATCCTAACGTTTGTTAAGATCTAACACCGTTAGTTAAATCATCTTAATAATTCTAATTAAACTGTACAGTGTTCTTTTTTGAAATTTCTTAGATAATAGAGAATCATTTTTGCAATTAATGGAGGTTTTTGAAATTCAACCATAATATAGGGTCTTTTTTGCAAATTTTCCAAACAAATAACACATTCTTTACTACCTCAAGTGAAGAGCGATGAAATGCCGGCTTTTTTCTCTCATTCTTTGGATCAATTTATCGCCCATTTCTTGAATTTGGTTCGTAAATTTCAAAGCGTGATAATTCGTTCTGCACCGTAATTTTTGCAAATCATTGTCCAATCTATTTGCTAATCTGTAATCAAATTTCGTCAATTGAACCACCTGCACAAAATTCAAAACAAATAAGGAAAAATAAATCAAAGAAACAAATTTCAAAATAAATAAGGAAAAAAATAAAACACAAAATTCAAAACAAATAAGGAAAAAATTCAAATAAATTTCAGAAAAAAACAAGAAGAAATATGAGACGGGAAAAATTATTATTATTTTTTGTATTATTGGTAATATTATTATAGTACTTACGTGTTTTTTGAGAAGAACTGGCAAAACCCTAGTTACATAACATCTTTGAGTGCATTTACGCGGGACCCGCATTGTGTAAGGGCCCCTAATTAATTTCCCGCCTTTTTTTGGGAGCTCTTTGATTACTTTCACGTCTTTTGAGAGAAAAGAGATGAACCAATCCACATCAAATATTTCGCCGAAATTGCTGCAGGGCAAAATAGCATCACAAATTCTCATAATTTGGATTGAACTTTAATTTTTTAATTAATATTATGATTATGATTTGTTTGGTAATTAGGGCAAACCTGGCGTCTTTCCAAAAAGATCTTTGATCGAGTTTTGGGACGACAAGTGTCGCATTTAAAATTCGCGCTGCTACAATAGCATCTGTAATCTGGAAATTTCAGGGTTTTTTTAATATATGATATTTGTTTAGAAATTTAGATTATATAAGAAGAATAAAAATAATAATTATGGGATATTTCTCACCCCAGTTCTTTGTTGATTCAAGCCTCCACTAGTGGCAATCATCAAATATCTATCAGGATATGTAACAAATCTTGCATCTTTGCAACGAAAATGAGAAAAATAATTGAACTTAGAATTAGAACTTCAATTAAATTAGAAGAAATAAAATAAAGCAAGTAATTGCATTAATAACATTGTTTTAAGTATCTAAATTGGTTACAAAACTTTTTTTAAGGTAATAAAAGATAAAAACAAACCTGGAAAATTATTGCTTGAATTACTACATCCGTAGAAATTTACAGCCATTTTCGAGCTCCACAAATCATCTCTCCAGCTCTCCACATTATCCTAAAACCCCAATGTCCAAATCAATCAACAAATTACAAAATAAATTAAGAAAAAATCATATTGAAAATAGAGCACAGAGAGATAATACAGACCGGAACATGAAAAATGGCGTCCGAAATCTGACGCCTGTTCATCTCGCTCTCATTCCTCAACTGCACGCAAATAAAAATACACACAGATCAAATTACAACACCTGAAAAAGAACAGGCGCATAACAGTAAATACACAATGAGAAAAATACTTGTGCATCGTCGGAGCGGGGGCGGCGGAGGAGGCGGCGGTCGGGGAGGGGCTGGTCGAGGAGCGGAGGCGCGAGGAACGAGAGAAGAACGAGGAGGAGAAGCAAGACGAAGAATACGGCGGCCACGATGGCCGGAAGACGCCGGCGATGGTGGTGGCGCCGCCGCGCCGGAGCCATCTGTTCCGGCTTTCCTTATATATCGTACGTATCTAATTTAATCACTAACAAATATGAAATTATAAATAGTAACGAATGAATAGTTGAGATTGTGAATGGAGTTTGAAATTTCTGCGTGAGAAGATTAAAATGATTAAACCCTGCTTACGACTTGCAGATCTGGGCACGTGCCAATTAGTGTTTATCATTATCACATCCTGTCCCTACTTTTTTTTTCTTTTTTCAGTAATTTCTGTTTTTGGTTTTTGGTTTTATTTGTTTAGTCGTGTCTCTTTTTGTGACTTGTTTAACTTGACTTTTACACTATTTTAGTGCTTTTTCTTTTATTCTTTTATCTTTATCATGATGCTATTTTTGGAATATTATTTTTTTTTAATGGTAAACTTGAAAAATGGCTAGCTCCCACTAGGCCTGTGTGGGAGAAGATGAAAACATATACATCTGTATGACTTTACTTGTTCGTTTCTACTTTGCTTGTCATATACTCAAATGTGGAACCATGATTATTCTCAATGCTCCACCTTCAATTGTCCTTAGACATATATTATTTGAGCCTATGATGCAAACCAGTCTAGCTCGACCCGATTCTAGCTTGAGTCAGCTCGGCTCGACTCAAACTCGATTTACATTTTGTGAATTTGGTTGGGATTTGAGTTCAGATTGTGTTGAAATTTGTGAAAAGGTTAAAATTTGCTTATTTAAAATTGATAATCATAAACTTGCAGAAAAAATTGAATACATAATGAACCAGCTGAGATGACTCAAAATGATCCAAGCGGAACTCGACCGAATGGGAAAATTTATTCAGAATATATGGGCTACGCATAAATGTGAGCTTATATAAATCAACTTATTAATATGTATGAGTTAGTTAATATACTGGCCCAGCTAAATAATAAATCGAATTCAATCTTGGTTTAGTCCAAGTGATCTGGGCCTATGTACTAGACTGATCTCGGTTTAGTCAAAATTAGCTTAGCCCACAATCGAGCAAACTTTTATCAATCATATAATCAAGCCCAAGGTGAGCCACAACCAAGACTAGCATACTATTTGGGTTGGGTCATTTTTGTCTTCTCGAGATAGAAATAAATCACTTGGGCTGTGAACCAATGCTGCCTATGCCCCAGCGATCTCGAGACTGTCGCACACCTCTCTGGAGGTTGTGACTCCATTGAACAACACTGGGTGATGTGGCGCAGGACGATGAATTGTGAAGCCAAATTCCCTTCAACGGTGCCATTAATGGTGGAGTATCTTTATCAGGCATGAGGCAAGAGGAGATTAAATAGTTTGAATAAGTAGACGATTTGATTTATATTAAGGGCCCGTTCGGCAACATATATAATAGAAAAATAACGAAATAGAGAATAGACGACTAATTCATTTTATTCTGAATGCGCTCGACAAGTTATGTAGAATAAGAATGTTTATTTAAAACATAAATAATACTGAATGACCAACATATCCTTATAATTCATTTTGATTAATTTATCAAATTTTATTTACAAATCTTTATTTAAATTTAACAGAAAAGTAAAGAAAATATTTTTTTACAAATAACTAGAATAATTTGACACAAATTATTTGCTTTTGGCTCAAGCATATTTCTTTAATAACTCCACATAAGAAAAATCAAGAACATCTTCAATACTTCAAGATCTTTACAAAATTGAGAAATTCTCAATATCGTCGAACCGATTCCCCTACAAACTCTGCATTCATACCCTTAAATCCAAAAGAAGTTCGCGGCATACAATATCGAAAGATGAGAGAAAAAAAATCTATTTCTTCATACAAAAGAAAAATTCTATAAAATGAAAAATTAAACTTTTTTGAAATGGATTTATTTTCAATAGCATTATTGCCACTGCAAGTAACTGAATTCAATCCAATTGAAATACATTTTAATAACTTTGCATTCATAATTCTTATCTTGTAGTACTTGGCTAAACAAAAAACAAAGAAAAAATAGAGTGAGATCATTAGAATTTTATCTAATTTACATCAATAAGATTTTATCATGTATAAGAAACTAAATTCATAATTATACTTATGCAATATAGTTCTATATAGAGATCATCTAAGAAGGGAAAATAAAGTAAGTATAGGGGGTCATTAGAATACTTGCAGTGATCACAATCACAAAATTATCAGTCAATAATCAAATCAAATAAGAAAATACATAAAAAATCGAAAAAAGAACCAGCTCTGACTAATTAAGATTTAATGATTAATCTTGTTTTTTTGAAGCTGAATGATTAATTTTGGTTAAATAAAGTATTCTCCCAAATTAAAAATTTCACTAACCTCAGCTCTGACTCTAGCTTTGTCTTTTTTTTTTGCGCTGTTCATGACTATAGTTAGTGAAGGAATTATGCTCTAGACCAAAGTGTTGGACTAGAGATTAGATTAAGAGAAACGCATTCATTCAGTTCATATATGAATGAGTGTATGGGTGACTAATATATTTAGATACATTAGATCGACCATGAATGACACTTCGGGTTCACATCATCAGAATACGTGATTCTGATAGTAGAACTGTGAACCAACGAATGACATTCTAAAACCGTCCCTAGTGATATGTAGGATGTTTATAGAGATAAATATACTTCAGATAAGAAGCTACATATCCACGCTAGTATATTTGCAGACTGGATGATTATGTTCTGCTGATCATGGACATAGGGATGTCAAGTCTGGAATATAGGTACGTGTTAGAGAATACATACTGGACTCACCACAAGAATATGCATGATATGTCATTAGTGATTCTCGTATGGATAGTGTTCTTGTTCCTACGATATGAGGTCACCATGGATTCCTGTATGTGGAACTGCATACTTTAATATGATCCTACGTCATCCGTAACGGGATGATCATTAGGGTCATCGTTAGGTATGCACTGAATCATGATGAGAAATATGAGTGACCAAGATGGAATTTGTTCCTCTCGTCAAGAGAGAGATATCTCTAAAAAAAAATAACACGGCTATATTTTTTTATAAAGAATGATAGTAAATACTAAATAATTCCAATGAAAACCAAAATTTGTTTACATTTTAAAATATTTCTCCACAATATTTGTTTGCACCTCAAACTCATGTTTCATGCGTTTCTTTGCTCGTTTCATGCAATAAAACCTCAGCTAGATTTTTCGTAAAGAATATACTAAATTATTCAAATGCAAACAAAAATTTGTTTTCATTTTAAAATATTTCTCCACAATCTTTGTTTGCACCTAAAACTCATGATTCGTTCGTTTGTTCACTCGTTTTATAGAAAATAAACTCGGCTAGATTTTTCGTGAAGAATGATAGTTAACATGTGTTGTTAATATCATTTTGTATTTGTTCAGTCTAATTCTCGATCAGGAAAGAGACTTTGATCAAACTCAAGGATGACATATTTCCATGTCTTGTGAAGACATATATCGTAGAACAAAAGAAATAAGCAAACGTCTATTCAGATAAGTTTATGATCGCTGATCATTTCATTTAACATGGGTAGTCATGACATCAGTCTAGAGGTTACTCATGACTTACAATCTTTAGAAGATCGTTGTCAGCGTTAAATGGAACCTACATAGTCACACAATGAACTCTATTCGAACGGGAAGAAAATACCTCAGAAACATTTATACATGTGATGTATAAATTGGTGAAAGCATTAGATGCTGAAATTTTACAAAGGCTGAAATTATTCCGGCCGACCGGAACCTGCCGGAACTAAATTTTACAAAGGCTGAAATTGTTCTGGCCGACCAGAACACAGGTTCCGGTCGACCGGAACTCTGGCGGCTGGAAGAGTTTCCTTATCGAAACTTGCCATTCTTTCACCCCTCTTTCTAGTATAAATAGAGGGGCATGCCCCATCTATTAGACACACAATTAGAAGCATTAGAGACAGCCGTAATACCAAGAGAGAGAGTCTTGTGGGGGTAATTTTGGAAAGTATTTCCGGACTCGTCTACCCGAGTCCGGTAATTTCGTCTGTCTGAAGTTCGCGTGGATACGAGTAGAGGTCTCCTACTTTGGAGATTAGCGAGCGATCTAGTTCTTCATCCCTAGGAAGAGCAAGGAGGTTCGTGGAGTCGGGCTTCAGGAAGGAGAAGGTTGCCAGTCAGAATAGTACAGACCTACATCCGTTCTTCATCTCGCGGATCAGGAAGATCCGAGGTATAAATTTTAATAGTTAATCTCGTACTTTTATTCCCTTAACGATGATCCTAGGGCGGGTTGAACCCATAGGTTCCGTTGAGCATGTAACGTACATAGCTACGGGTTCCCCAACAGTGGCATCAGAGCGTTCGTTAAGGAAATAATCGTCGATTATATTTAAAATTTAATAAATTCTAGTATAATAAATTTTAGGGTTTTGAAAATATTATTTCAAAACATCACGGAAATAGTTTCTCGGAATATAATATTGGATATTATGATTTTCTAGAGTTTCGAAAAAAAAAAAAATTAGTTTTTCGGAATCTGTTTTGGAAACAGAACTAAAATTAAAGGAAACTGAAAAGTCAGCGTTATTCCGTTCTGAACGGAATAGGCAGAAATTTCGCCAGAATTGTCCAGCGTTATTCCGTTGAGAACAGAATGGTTCCGTTCCCAATGGAATAAGGCTGAATTTTGTAGAAAGCCTAATTTTTGTTATACAAGGAATTTAATATGTAAATATGGTATGAGCCTTAGATCTGTGATTGTTCTGTGATGTAATCTTGCATGTGAATTCTTGTAATTTTATTTAATATCTATGACAACCTATGAGTTGTCCAAATTTATAAATTATATTTTCTAGCAATAGGATAGTTGTTAGGATAGATATTATATCAAGACTACAAGGCAAAGATCTTGGCGCAATCTTCGGAAGATGGCATTGGATCTTCGCACACACACAACGAAGGGTTCATTGAAGATTCATCTGCAATCTAGAGATAGATCTAGGATTAGGAACCTCATGATCGCTCGTGAGGAATAGGCTCATACCATATTTGACTGGTTTCTGTGATGTTTATTTTTATAATTCTAAAAACAAAATTCTTCAGAATGTTAAGTAAGAAAGTGCCCCCCATGTCGCTGAAGCCCTCGATACTTAGACAGTCTTCCATGTGGGTCGTGCCAAAGCTGAGCATATGGGGGATTGTCTTTGTAAAGGAGGGTATGCGGGAGATGGCGTCCAGCATGGGTCATGCCAAAGCTGAGTGTGCTGGACTCTATTTCGCCGATAATCATACATGGTTAAACTTAACTGAGCAAGCAAGTCGGACTTGGGTTTAAGGCACAAGATGGAATAATACACCGGGCATATGATGCTCATTCCATAAAAGGAAAGAGTTGTATATGATACAATTGGAAGTGTTCCTACCTAAATAGTTGTGTATTGAGGGTTACGCAAAAGCGCACTTAATACTCAATGAAATATGGATCTTGACTCACTATGAAACCTCATTTAATTGAAGTTTCCAAATCAATACTACTGAAGGTGGTTGATACGAAGAAAATATTGGGAGTACAATATATAGACCAAAATTAGGATAATTCTAATTTTAAATAATAAATTACATATTGCATATTAAACTTGTAGAATGAGTTCGAAATTTACGGACTTGCGATCTATCCTTGAAAAGGATAAGCTCGATGGCACAAACTTCCCTGAATGGTTCAGGACTCTGAGAATTGTTCTCAAGAGTGAAGGAAAGTTGTATGTCCTTGAGACACCAATCCCAAATCCACCGCCTTCGACCGCTTCTAGAGTCGTTCAAGATACTTATCAAAAGTGTATTGATGATTCTGATGAAGTAGCCTGGATGATGTTAGCAAGACTGAAACCTAAGCTTCGGAAGCAGATAGGTTTTATGGATGCCTATGATATGATCAAGGCGCTTAAGGAAATATTCCAAAAGCAGGCTAGTATTCAGCGCTACAAGGTCACCAAGTTATTAATCAAGAGCAAGATGGCTCAGGGTTCCTTTGTAGATACTCATGTGTTCAAGATGAGAAGCCACATCGATTGCTTAGAGAGACTTGGTTCGCCTATTCCAAGATAATTTGCGATTGACCTAATTCTTGGATCACTTCCTCCGAGCTTTGATTTGTTCATTATTGAACATCATAAGCGTCGGATGGAGACGACGATCACGGAATTGCATAAGATGCTTATACAGGCAGAGAAGGACATAGAGGTAAAAGTTGTCATTGGTGCCCTCAGGATTGAAAGAGAAAGGGAGTTGAATAGACAGGCCGCATGGGAGAGCTGGATCAAAAGTGAAGGCAAAGAGTTGCCTAAACCTGAGGAATCCGAAGAAGTGATTGCATGTTCTATGCGTGATCACTGGAGAGGAGGATGTAAGATATGTCAAGAAGAAAAATCAATGGCTGCCATTTCAGGTATTCCTCTTCCTAAATCTCTACTTGGATATTGGATATCCACTGTAATTCTCACATTTTGAATGTGCAGGATATTACTCAGAAGTAGAAGATTAGCTAGAGGAGAAGTCAACCTACAAGTGGGGAATGAAGCAAGAGTTGCTACATTAGCTCTAGGACTTTATTGACTTAGCCATTGTGGACTTGTAATGAAATAAATGTTATTTCGACTTTAGCGTCAAAATGGTTGTAAAATTCATTATTTGGAATAATAAAATTTTCCTGGATTTGTCTATTTGAAATATTCACTTAGAAAATAGCATTTATATGCTAAATAATAAGTCCATTGATTACATACTTCTAGCAATGTCATCTAAGTCACAGAATAAGAATCGCATTTCTAAAACTCCACCCTATGTGGAAAGTTTGACTCACTGGATCTAGGATCAATTGAGATGTGCGAATTTTATTTATCGAACAGGATGACAAGAATGGGCAACCATCACAAAGTTGTTGGGTTAGTTTGTTGAGTCTCATGCATATAGATGCACAAGAGACAAAAAGCAAGCCGGCTAGAAATAAGGAATATCAGAATTTCATATTAAAGTATTTTAAGTAAAAGGTTTACTTAATGAAACACAAAATATTTGAAATGTTCAAAGCATTTAAGAATGAAATTCGATATCGCCTTGACAAGATAATAAGAGCACTTTGATCATATCGAAGTGGCAAGTATTTGAGTCAATATTTTGACAATTATCTTAGAAATTGTGAGAAGGGTTTCACAATTATTTCTATATGCAGCATCTCACGATGTGCACATAAATAAGAAAATAAAACTTATTGGATAAGATTCAATCTATTCCTCCAAAATCCTTATAGGTTTACACTCTTGAACATACTAAACACTGAATATCATAAGGTTCAAAAGGACACCATATATAATATGGATTGGAATGGTCCCAAGTTATATTTAAAAGGTTGAAATACGACTCATGTCAAAAGGTTTGACGATGTCAACACAACAATCTTATAAATATTTGTGGAATATCAATTTGATATTGTTTTACATCCATTACGAGTTCAAACTGTTTGTTACTCATAATTCAGACTTCTTTGAAAGAGATCTCATCTCCTAAAGAAGTAGTGAGAGTGTAATACATCTCAAAAGGTTCGACATCCACATGAACCATTAATGAGGCTATCAAGTAGTTGATAAGGCTATACTTGAAACATAAGGTCTTCCTCACAGACCTGGTAGACATTGGGGTGAGAGATATGATCTCTCATAAAAGATACTCATAGAGGATGAGTCGACTTTCTACCGAGGAGATTGTGAAGAGACAATGTTCTCAAAATGGTTGGACCATGAGAACTAAGATGCAACCCATATACAAGCAGTCAAGTTTGGAACTTGGTTGAAGTATCCAATTGCTTGATGACCATTGCATACAGTACATGGATAACCTAAAATTAGCAAAGAAAGTAGCTATAGTATGGGATATAGTAAAAAGACTTCTTTCTTGTTGCTATTACGAATTCTAACTTCCATAGCACAGTATGATTGTGAATGATGGAACAAGGATATAAAACTCACATTCCTTTATAGGAACTTTACTATGGATGTATCTTTGATACATGGCAAGAGTTTTATGCTTGCAAAAATTATGAAAGGTTACAGGCTTCGAATTCATGAATGGATTAAAACAAGCATCTCAGGATGAATCTATTTGACAAAGTAAATTGAAAAATTTGACTTAATCAAAATAGATGCGACCACCTTGATTTCAAGAAATTCAGTGGGAGTATAACAATCTTCCTGTATTACAACAACTTACACATCCTAATAGTTAGGAGTTGAAGTCTATACAGACTTCTGGTTATAAGATAAAGCACATTGGTAAAATATTGAAAGAATTTGATGTGCAAGAAATGTTCTTGCTCATGGTGTTCATATGAATGATGAAAAGATAAACGAATGAGATTTTATACTTTCAGCCATACGTTGAAATGTTCAACATGTAAGAAAGTGTTCTTGCTTATGACATCCACATGAACAATAAAAGGATATAAGAATTAGATTTTATACCTTCAACCATATATTGAATATTCAATATGCAAGAAAGAGTTCGTGTTTGTGGCACTATGCCTACAACGTTCATATAAAGAAGACATATCATCCGTTTATTGAAAGGTACAATGTACAAAGTAACAGGATAAATAAGATTCTTCAAGCCATACAATGTACTGTGCAATATGTTTGGAGCATGAGTGAGCAAATGATAGTCATTTGATGATGAGAATAAATTTCTAAGTTCTTATGAAGAACTAAGATATCCCGATCTATTAGAACCTAGGTAGTGGTAAGAGATTACACTTTCCTAACATCGATCATTATCGCAATAAATTTATTTTGAATACAGTAATTTAGAAAGAGTTCCAAATAAGGTACTGTAACTGAAACAAGACCATATTGTCACTTTAGAAGCGGACAATAGGTATGCTTGGATCAAGTACTTGATCTTGGAACTTGGAGTTGTCCCGATTGCTCTTAAGTCCTGACGATCTATGTTATGAACAAAGAGTCGCTAAGAATAGAGCAACAAGGATACATGCGCCTGTTTTAGAAGTTCTCGACTAATGATAGAGATCAATAGTAGTCGTTACAAGTTTGCAATGTAAATTTCTATAATCTGATAGGCATATATTTCCCGCTAGTAAAACATGAAGGTCATGTTACCTAATGAACATTGGATGCTTAAGATTGGCCTAGTGCAAGTGGGAGACTGAAGGAATTATGCCCTAGGCCAAAGTGTTGGACTAGAGATTAGATTAAGAGAAATGTGTTTATTCAGTTCATATATGAATGAGTGTATGGGTGACTAATATATTTACATACATTAGATCGACCATGAATGACACTTCGAGTTCACGTCATCAGAATATGTTATTCTGATAGTAGAACTGTGGACCAACGAATGACATTCTAAACCGTCCCTAGTGATATGTAGGATGTTTATAGAGATAAACATACTTCAGGTAAGAAGCTACATATCCACACTAGTATATTTGCAGACTGGATGATTATGTTATGCTGATCATGGACATAGGGATGTCAAGTCTGGAATATAGGTACGTGTTAGAGAATACGTATTGGACTGACCACACTATGAGAATATGCATGGTATATGCCATTAGTGATTCTCATATGAATAGTGTGCTTGTTCCTACGATATGAGGTCACCATGGATTCCTGTATGTGAAACTGCATACTTTAATATGATCCTACGTCATCCGTAACGGGATGATCATTAGGGTCATCGTTAAGTATGCACTGAATCATGATGAGGAATATGAGTGACCAAGATGGAATTTGTTCCTCTCGTCAAGAGGGAGATATCTCTGGGCCCCCTGATGTACTAGGACTGAAGGAAATGCATGGCCATGCTCAAAATGGATTAACATGTGTTGTTAATATCATTTTATATTTACTCAGTCTAATTCTCGATCAGGAAAGAGACTTTGATCAAACTCAAGGATGACATATTACTGTGCCTTCTGATCAAGACATATATCGTAGAACAAAAGGAATAAGCAAACGTCTATTCAGATAGGTTTATGATCGCAGGTCATTTCATTTAACATGGGTAGTCATGACATTAGTCTAGAGTTTACTCATGACTTACGATCTTTAGAAGATCGTTGCCAGCGTTAAATGGAACCTACACGGTCACACAATGAACTCCATTCGTACCGGATGAAAATACCTCAAAAGCAATACATATGATGTACGGAATAGATATGGAATAACCTTAGCTGCCAAGTATTCTATTAAGGAAATATCTATTCCGTTGGCAACGGAATAGGCGCAGATTAGGGACACATGATTAATAAGATATTGGACTTGCTAAATATTGAGCTAAATATGTTCGCCGTGACTCGAACTTCGGTCTCTCCCGAAGCTGATGGAGTGATTATCATTTAAGCTAGGAAACTTTGGCGAATTAACTTACAAGTTAAAACTAAGAATTGAATGGATGACAAAATATCTAATTTTAGACTACAATCCCTCAAAATCTACCAATATAAACAATGAATTTTAGTTAGACCAATTCACCAAAATCCATCAAAAAACATTACTTTTCTTTTTGCTCACTTTTCATAGTATTCATTCTCAGGACCGGCACAGAGTTTGAAGGGCCTAAAGCCGCTTTTGATTTAAGAAGCCTAGGGGAGGGAGGACATGTCGCGCCACGACAACGATGACTTACTCATAAAGGTGAATCGCGAGGTTGTTGCTAGGCGTGCAAGTTCTGTCGGCTGTAAAAGATTTGTCACCCAAGAATGGATTAAAGAGTAATATGACAATCTCAAGAATGTCGTAAAATTCACAGACTATAGATCTAAGCAAAGAGTATAAAGAGAAGAAAGATTAGTCGAGTTTATGTTCATATCAAGGGGAAAGAAATAAAATGGGCTTCCTTTTTTTTTTCTTAATTTCAAGCATGCAACTGAGTTGCTTTGATTAATATTAATATAGATATAGTTTTGATACAGAATAGGTTAAGACATCACACAATTGGCATTCCTAAGGGAATGCTTTCTCAGATCCTATTACAATTTTCACTGATCCTACTACAATTCTATCATGTTGTACCACCCATTGATTGCCACCATAAGTGGTTCTCTTGTTTGCAAAGTATTGCTGCTCTTGAGGGTGGTATCAACTGACCATTAAAGATTTTGTTATTCCTCTGCTTCCAAATGATCCATACAATGGCTGCCCACTGAGTATCCTTCTGCTTCCTCTGTTGCATAGTTTGAGATTGTTTCCTTAACCTCTGCCAAAGGGGGATTGATTTCTCCTCAGGATTGGGAGCAAGATTCATCAAAGTTCTCCACAGACGTTTGACAAAGCTACAATGTAAGAAGAGATGCTAAGTCGTCTCTTGTATATTACTCCTATACATGACACAATGTGGTGTGGACGTCCATCCCTTTCTCTCTAGAAATAAAATGGGCTCCATATGCTATATCATACACTAACAAAATTAGGCCTTATTTTTTTCTATATAAGACCTATAGTGGAAAATAGCAAATAAAGGGCCCTTCCATTATCTCGGGCCCTAGGACCAAGCCTTCTCAACAATGCATTGGAGGTGACCCTGTTCATCTTTCCAGCCACACACGCGATATATTCTCATTAGTTGGGTACATCGTTTTAATATTTATTTATGTTAATATATATTCTTGTACATTAATATAACTTCTAGTAAGATATTATGATATATAAGAATTTAAATGAACTAAACAAGCAGAAATACAAATGATATGATATTCTCATGAGCTTCTCATGCTTTTATGCATCATGATCATGCAATTCACACAAATAAAATGATGCCTCATCTTGAATCATTCTCTTATAGATATTTATTAATTTAATCGAGCCGTGGTTAGAAACAAACAATAATTTTATAAGATCTCAAATTTTGGAGTACAATGAGATAATGGAGGATACTAATATCATTGTATCTCTTGAGCCATTACGAAATTAACTAGATCGATCCAAACCCAAGTTAATGTGCTTTCATCATACATAGTTGACAAAATTGATACCTTAATCATGGACATATAACAATATGAGGGTTTGGATCCGATGTGACAAGCATGACTGCCCAATCAAGCCCGAAGAAGTTCACTACCAAACCTTGATCTTTGGTTGAGTTCAGATAATCGTGGGCTCCTAACCATCGACTAGCTCCAAAAAAGACGGGCCTTGATTTCATGGATTAAATACATGAAGAAGTTTCAAAGAACTACGAATCATTACTGGACAGGCTCTACTGGGGTAGATTGGTCTTGGTTTATGAGTTCCTGGAAGAAAAGGAGAAGGTTAACCGGCGAAAAAGGAGTGGACTAGCTGACAGTTTTAGAAAAATATTATATATATATGGTGCTTATATTTGATATTCAATTTTGATTTTGCTTAAAGAGTTATGATATAATATGACTGTTCTGTAGCCCATGGTAGTATTAGCCCAAAGTAATATGGCCGTTGAGAACTGAATTTTAATGGATAGTTGTTTCTGTTGGGGAATCCATAGCCATGTACGTTACATGTGCAGTAGAACTATGGATTCAACCCGTCCTAGGATTATCGTTAAGGGAATAAAAGTACGAGATTAACTATTAAAATTTATCCTCTACTCGTATCCACGCGAACTTCAGACGCACGGAATAACCGGACTCGGCTAGACGAGTCCGAAAATACTTTCCGAAAATAACTCAAAACTCTCTCTCTCTCTATTTCTGTGTATTAGACGGCCTCTAAGGCTTCTGAATTGTGTGTATAATAGAGAGGCAATGCCCTTCTATTTATACTAGAGAGAGAGGCGAACGATTGCTAAATTATCATAACTAATTCTTAGTTCAAGAGAGGAGACCGTGGTTCCAGAAACGAGAGGCAATTTTGAAAATGAAAAGTGCAATTGACCAGCGATTTTGAGAAGAACAGTTAGAACAGAGCATTTCTCTACATCTCATCTCCTTTCATGAGGAGAAAAGTAGTCTCAGAGGGAAATGGATGGCACCATTTCGAGAAGCCAACCAGCACAAGATGGTTGTTTTATCTTCTCATGCAGAGAAATCAGCACAGCTCTAAGCCAAAACAAAGCGCTACAAGGAGAGATTGTTCACTCCAGCTGCATATCACATTTAAAACCCATATTACTCCCCGGCAAATCGCAAAGCACCTCTTTCAAACAAAAAAGCTTGCACCTTTGCTACACAAGTCGCTAATGGCGACTTTCTCTCAAAACATCTCAAACATCCTCTTCTCAAGCAGGAGTTGTCAATTCAATCTGACAGCCAGGGACGGAGTCAGAGTCAACTTATAGGGGGGGGGCCAAGTATTGAAATACAAAACATGTTATAGGTCATATGATCTATTGCTTGGACTTGTATTCAAGTGAATGTGGGTTCGAATCTTGGATGAGGTACTTTTGATGGACCGGAAGATTTTTTTTGTTTTTTTCTATAAAAAAAACTGAAAAATACAGCAAAATCGGGAATAAAACCCACGACCTATGAATTTAGAAGCAACAATTTTACCACGCACGCTACAATAGTTATATATTTCATCTATACTAAATATTCTTTTATTTCTATAAGGAGCCGAAATCTGATTATATACTAGGTTTTTAATTTCATGGCCCCGACACCCGACCTAGATCCATCCCTGCTGACAGCAATAGACCCCCTTTTTAGTTACGCCACAAATAACTTTCCACCACTAGCATGCCTTTCTTCCTCCTCGCTTGGTTCCACTCCAGCTAAACCTTACCCTTCTCAAACACACAACGAACCCCTGCAGTAGAAACTCATCACACCAAAGAGCATTAAAAAAACAGAGCATACAAATTAAAAGCATCAATATCACGCACCAAATACAAAAAATTACAAATAAGATTTCTCAGTGACTTTGAAAATAAGAGTATCAGCACCAAAGGACCTTCTATTCTACCAAATTCTTAAATTTGATGATCAAAACGATACCAACTACTAACCTTCTATTTCAGTATTATTGATAAGACATGTATTAGGCGTACAAATAGAATATGTACAAGTCAAGATAAAAATTATGACATGTAAGATCTCAACGCAATAATTATTTCGACGTGTAATATCAAGACTACTGTTGAAGATTTATTTGAAGACGACGAATTGCGACGCTTAAAATTCAAGATTCTGACAAGTATACTGTTAAATATTTAAATTGAAGACGGTGAAACACAAAATATTTGAAGAAGTCATAAATGAATATCCACGATTTTTTGGATCATGCTCAATACTCTCAATTAAACTAAAAGTGTTGAGATAAATTAGATAAAAACTTGTGTTATACACGTTTAGATTTCTCGCATAGTTGTTCAATTCGCGAATAATTCATGTATTATACATGTATTTTCCGAATTAAAAAAAAAAGCGAAGTTTACGTCTCCATTTCAATAATACACATTCATTCACAAATTTTTAATAAGACAAAAATTGAGTCTATATTTTCTTAATTTTTATCAAATAATAATATTTTCCCAATTATTTCTAAATATAAAGTTTACATTTACATAGTTTTATATACCAAACGAACTATAATCCGAATTGACGAATTATTATTGTTTTTGTTTTATTAGACCAAATTAGAAACATACAATATGAATTATACATGAATGTATCCCGTACCATATTGTTCGTGAATCACGAATGACTAACTAAATCTCACTGTGTGTCAATTTTAGATTGATTTGATGGGGCTAGCAGTCACACAAGTATATCACACGTGTATATCTCAACATTCACTTATCTATACCTTGTCAAATGCACTTAATAAAATTTAGAGAACTGATACACACTACCGCCTTATTTGTCATCATCACAGTCAAAATTTCAGAAAGGTATAACATAATTACAAAAATGTATATTGATATACAAAAAATATTATTTTCCAACTAGATCTATACGAAAATATATAGGCAATTGAAAATAGTATAAAAATATAATATGGTGATGTTTAAGTGATGTTTAGTGGGTAATGTGAATATTTTCTCTAAAATTTATTAACTAAATCTTTAGCATTTATTTTCTCAAAAAAAACTTTAGCATTTTCCTAAAAAAATTACTAACTAAATCTTTAGTATTAAATTTTAAAAGATCAATTATATCCCTTTTGACTATATCTGTACTTCATCTCCTCGTGCATTTCCCTCTACCCTCCAAACCAAAACCAGGAACTGATTTCCAGATTTATATAAAATCCAGGAACCATTTTCCCTACCGTTGAACTGCTATATATGAGGGTCCCAAACGATGAAACGAACCATCTCTATCAATTCTTATTCTTTCTTCCTCACCTTTCTCGCTATAATTCCGTAAAAATAAAACAATGGCTGACAGTTTCTGGAGGCATGGCGACTCTCGTGGTCTTGCGCCTTTTCTCAAACGGCATCGTCCTGATTAACCTGGTTCGTTTCTCCCTCTCTCATCTGATTCTCTTAATTTCAGTGCGATTGGCTCACGGTAGTTGTTGTATTGATCAATTGATAAATTATGAGCTTAATACATATCGAAATTGGATTAATCAGGCCTAATTGATCAAAAATATTCTTTAGATTTGCTAAATTGGTAATTTTATCTCTCCGCTCTTGCTGGTTTTGTTTCTTTATGTAGCAGAAAAAGCGGCTGACTGGAGGTATGGTGATCGTCCAGGAGGGGCAGCTCCTCCTCCTCCTTCTGATCTCAAGCGGCCTCGCCCTGATTATGGTTCATCTCTTTCTCTTTCTAGAATTTTTTTTATTTGACTCTCTGATTTTCCTGTAGATCAGTTTCCATTATGCTGTTTCCATTATGCTGCCTTATGCGCTTTTTATACTTTTTTCAATATAACACCAGAAGTTCCAAGAAGTCCATATTTTTTACTTGCAACGGGAAAAAAGTGAAAACTTACTTTTTTTTGGTACAAGTCCTGTTTTACTACTTTTATACTAGTTACAATCTATGTTACCGCAATAACTGGTAGCGAAAGAAACATTATTTCAACCAAACTAATTTGACCTTATTTTGTTAAACTTTCCTTAAACTAGGGTCATATCTAAAAACTAATTTGTCTCGTAATTTGTACTGTTTAGTTTGGTTCTGTTAGTTACGATTATTTACAAATTACAGTCTCTATTATTAGATTAAGAGAAAAGTCTATTTTTGCCCCCTCAACTATTAAACTAGCTCATTTTTAGTCCCTCAACTTTTTATTGGTCCAATTTTAGTCCCTCAATTATTCAATAAGTGCATTTTTGGTCCTTCCATCCGTTAAGTGCATATGTGTCCGTTAAATTTGACACGTAAGCAATGACGTGGCATTAGTAACGTGACAAATGTTTGAAAAAAATAAAAAAATTATTAATTCCCTTCTTTTCTTAAAATATTATTTTTATTAAAAAATGTATTTTTTTTATGCATGTTTATTTGTTAAATAAAAATTAACACGTTATTGTGTATGTGTTAAGAATATATGCCACATCATTGATTACGTGTCATATTTAACGGACACTTAAGCACTTAACGGATTGAAGGACCAAAAACCCACTTATTAAATAGTTGAGGGACTAAAATTGCACCATAAAAAAGTTGAGGGACTAAAAATGAACTAATTCAATAGTTGAGGGGGTAAAATTGGACTTTTCTCTTAGATTAACAAGTTATAGTTTTCCTTAAATTAACAAGTGAAAACCGTTTGTTTGATCTTTTTCGTCTTTTCGCGTTGTTGAATTATGTTGTAGTCTTTTGAATAGGTTCTGTGTCAGTCCATATTAATATCTTCTTAGATTAGTTGATCAATTAATTATTGTAAGTTCGGTCGATAAGCATGAGCAAACAAGTCCTTTCAGATTAAAGAAGTACAAAGCAACTGTTTTTATTAGTTATAATTCAAACGTAAGAATAACATAACAAGAAAGTAATAATGTTTTTATATTGCGTTACTTTAATTGCACGCTAGGCTTTATTTAATTACCGATATCATAGATTGCGTTTTCAAACTTAACTTCATCTTTATACATGCATTATACATGCGGATATGATAGGATATCAAAACTTAAGAACTAAACTGGAAATTCAATAGCAAAGATAAAGAACATGTATCAAGTGCATTTAAATATAGGAAGGGTATAGTGCGCATGCATTTCATCTTATTCATGCATAATATATGATAGGATATCTAAACTTAAGAAATTAAAATGGAAATTTAATATCAAAGATAAAAAGCATGCATTAAGTGCAATTAAATGTCAGAAGGATAAATAAAATGCATTTCATGTTATTCGTCTGAGTTTATTCGTGTAATCAGTTGGAAAATATGATTACTTCAAAAGATTATCTCCCAAAATCCTTTCTTTGGCATGTCATATATTTATTATTTACTTCTAACTATTAAATTAGAAACAAAATGCTTTTAGGTAAATGAAATAAAACATTTAAATTCTTAGATATAAATTATTGCGAGTTTTTGTTAAATCATTCGTGGAAATGTAATATTTTAGTACTGAAAATCTTTTGCACAACTAAACGCGTTGTAATTAAATATACAAGTAAAAGATTGAAACTTTTTTCAAGACACCATATTAAAAATATTAGAAAAATATTAAATTAAAAAATGCTTGTACTATAATGTTTCAGTATTGGACCTTTTTCTCAAAATTATTACTCATTCATGGTATATATAGCACAGTTGATATCATTTATTAAACTCTTTTGCAGTTAAAATAAAAGTAAAAATAATATCATATGGACTCTGAATGACCAAATTGAAGACCAACCACACCAAAGCTCAACGACATCAAAACCAACCTATCAAACCAAAGGTACCATAATCATCTTCACTTTCAATCACAATTCATTTATTTTTACTTCTTTATCAATCATCTATCTTCTTTATTCCGACAACTAATTTCCTATATGGTAATTTTCATACGCAAGCTATCATGTAGTTCTCCAGTAGTTCTATAACTTTAAGACTTGAATTTCTCCTTCTGCAAGCTAGAATCAATGACAACTTAGAGCAATTTGATTAAATGTGATAAACCTACCTTATGAATTACAACATCTAATTCAATAAGTGTGAAATAAACAAATATACACAGAAAATGATCTAATTGTAGATTGAAACAATTTCAGGCTACAAAAAATTATCAAAACATAAACACTCGCAAATGAGTCAACACATTTTAAATAACAACCAAGCGAATTTTATTATTTATTATGCAAACATTATGACAAACAAACCAAACTCTCTGACCCACCTCAAGGACACAACTACGCAAACAATGTTGAACTCATGCATTACTCTTGTCATGATTCAAACATTCAAACAATGAAGTTGAACTCGCACAACAAATCTTTCATGTCAAGCCATGGCTTGATAACTAACTCGTTGGCCCCTGCATTCATAACAGCCTCCCTATATTCTTCAAACCCCATGCCGACAATCACACTGTTAACTCCCCAATGCACGTAATGTCCTCACCGTCTATTCATCACACAACAAACACCAAAATTAACAAACTAAATTCAGATCTTCAAAAAATAAAATAAAATCATTTTAGATCAATTGATAATAAATAAAAATGATACCTCGTCCCCGTCCATTCTGTGCATGCGATCATCAATCAGAATCAAATCAAATGCTTCGCCAGCCAAGTGGAGTTCGACAGCTTGCCTTGCACAACCTCAAAATTGTTTTTCTTTAGAAATTTTGTGTGGATCGTTCTGTCGATAGTACTGTCATCGACCACTAGAGCTCTCAGAGAACTTTGCCTGAGTCGAATAGCAGGATTAATAGCAGTAGGTTTAGTTCCTGAAGTGCTTCCAATTTCAAATTTGCTAAAAGTTGTCATTTCTTATTTCTTATTATCCCATTTGAAGAAACAAGTAAGAAATGACAACATTTAGCAAACTTGAAATTGAAGGCACTTCAGGAATTAAACCTACTTACTGTTGTTACTCCGGCTATTCAACTTAGATAGACCCTGTAAGAGCTCTATTGGTCGATGACACTACTACCGATAGAACTCTCCACATAAAACTCTTCAAAAAGAACAAATTTGAGATTTTGCACGTGATTAACGGCATGCAAGTTGTTGGACTCCATTTAGCTCTCGAAAACTTCAATTTGATTCTGATTGATGATTGCATGCACGACATGGATGGGACGAGGTCTTATTATTGACAATAATTGTTGTAAATTCATGTTACTTTATTTTTAAAGATTTTAGGCTTTAGTTTATTAACTTTGGTATTTAATGTGTGAGAGACAGACGGTGAAGACTTTGCGTGAATGGGGGTTGACAGTGTGATTGTTGGAATGATATTTGAGGAGTACAAGGAGACAGGATGCGGGGTCCAACGAGTTTGTTTTCGAGCCGTTGAATGACATGAAAGACATTCTGCGTAAGTTTAACGTCATTAATTGAACAATATTGTGTGTGGTGTCTATGAAGTTCTTTGTTTTGTTGTCCGTGTGGTACCTTGTTTTTTGTGTGTTTGTGTGTGTCCTTTGTTTTGTTGTGTGGTTGATCTTTGTGTTGTCTTTATTTATAAAAGGATTTTGGGAAGAGTCACATTTAACACGCTTAATCAAATTTGGGTGAAATGTGAGATAGTTTTGCATGGATAGGAGTTGCTTGATCCGTAGCATTAATGGTTTTTGACATTTATCCATTTCTTTTAGTGGTTTAGAATTTAATTTTTGTATCCAGATCATTAATTTCGGTTATCTTTATTTTTCTTTATTTTTCTTCTGAATGATACATCCTTGAATTTAAAATTAGTTATTTCTTTGTCGTTTTCCTGATCTATTTATTGTTCAAAATTTCTTTTTCTTAGCCTATCTTGAATGGTAATGCGGGCTCTAGAATTTTGGGCACCAAAAGGCTCGAAATAATACATTTATTTCATTACGTTATTGGGCTCTTTTTTATCCAAATTACAATTAAATATTGACATTCCATTAGATCTTAAATGTAAATAAATCGTTTTTTGGGCCCAATATTCTATAGCCCACATTTCTTTTTATGAGAGGATAAAATAAACGAATTTACAAGGATAGATTTGTCACTAATAAAAACATGCAAAGGACATAACACGACAATGAAGAAAATAAGTATTGCCTCCATATGATTTGAGGAATTTAAAACAAGATTCATTATTTATAAGATCATGTAAGATATTTGAAATTAATGTTTTAGATAAAAAATTAAATATCAAACCGCGTAAGGATATGGATTAGTTTCAAATTAGCCCTATGCAATCATCTCACAATTTACCCTGATTTAGTTAAGTGTATTATGCACGATTCCTCTCCAAACCTTCTATGCATTTTTTTTCAAGAAATTGAATTCCATGACTAATGACGAAATTAGGATTTAGATGCACAATGATATAAATATGTTGTATGCTTTTCACGATGCTGATTTTATCATACAACATTGGTTTAATTAGTTCAGTCTGAAAAAGTACATTTATATATTGAAAATTTGTTTCTGGTGCCATATTTATACTGGAAAATATTACATAATATTCTTGGCAGATTTGATTTGAAGGTTATTGAAGACTTAAAACTGAAAACTTGTTTATATCATTTATATTGGAGAGAATTTACTGGCAGGCTTGTGGATAAAGGGTTGCAGTAAAGGGTAGAATAAAGGTATATACATTTCTAATATTTTTATATTGGTAATTTAATTTCATCATACTAAGTTTATTCTTTATTATAATTTTACTTCATGCAGGTGAGAATTTACCATCAGGATTACGGATAAAACAAAGCAGTAAATAAGCGGAACAAACCTCTATACAAATCGTAATATTATATAATTTTACTTCATTTCTAATATTCGTAAAACCCAGACCGCTTCTAAAATTTGAAATTTCCTCAATAGAATATATTTTCCAATTACTCGTAAGTATTTAAACCTCTATACATCCTCGTCCTCATATGGATACTTAATTTTCGTAATATATGTTTCCTTCTAATATCAACAAACACTTAAACATATAAACTAATCCACACGGCATAATGTACATCCATCCGTACATATCACATCCCAACTGACTAACTCTGACGACTGACTGACTAACTTTTGACTCTCGCTCCGTAACAAATCGAATAAATCATCTTTTTATTTTTATTTTCCTTGGGGTGCTTGGAGTTCCATAAAGAGCGGTGTGTGACTCAAGAGAGAGATGAGTTTTATTGTGCGTTTATCCAGGATTTCACGTAATGCATCCATACATATTAAACCCCAAACCCTACTTCTGTTGGCAACTTAAACTCTAGATTCCTTCCTTTGAGTCTTGTTCCAATCCTCTTATTTATCACAACGCCCAAGCCACGACCTAATTTTCCGTGGTAAATATTTTCTAGTTACTCTAGTATCTAAACTTTATAGTCTATACATCCTCTTATGGAATCATGGATACGTAATTTTGATGGCAATTATTACACATAATATACTTCTTTCAAATATTCTACAATAACAAGCACACTTAAACGATTGACAACTAACACATGCGGCATGATATCTGAACATAACACATCCTAATTAATTAATTTTGACCACTGACGACTGACCGATGATATGGCCTAACCTATAATGTTAGCTGCAAAATTCTGACGCACACTATGAATCGTCATTCGAATCATCAGTTACATTTTTCAGGTTACGAACTCGACGAGCACAACCGCAACTCGCCCGCGACACTATAAAAAGAATCTAAGTGAAGTTTGTAAGTGAGCTTACGAGGTGGAGTAAATCCTCGATGAGGTCCATCCTTGGTCAGTTCTTGTAGAAACTGTGAGGAACAGGATCCTCTCCAGATGCGGGAAGCTCTTTAGTCGGTCCAGTGGGATTCTCTCGAGTCGTTTGTTCCTTGGAGGCAAACAACATGTGTATTGGCTTGACCTGCCCAAAAATGTGTGTAACCTGTGTTTCTGGACCAGCTCCTGAGCGACCTCATCACATAGTTTCTCCATACTCATCGGAAAAAGCAACTCGAGAATAAAAACCACAATTTCAAAAATATGCACATAGAATATAGAAATTACAAATTCTTTTTTTGACAAATGAATAAAAACTTATACAAGTTCAAAAATATGTCATGAACTGTAGTAGGGTGCCGGCCGAGACTCGGTTTAGCACACTTAGGCGGATTTGTGTGCAAGTTTAGGATTTTGTTAGATAGAGTTAGGATTAACTAATTAAATTAGGATTATATATATATATATATATATATATATATATATATATATATATATATATATGAGTGAGACTAACAAGCATACGTAAGCAAAGCTTACGTTTTGCTTACGGATGCGTAAAGTGGTTATAAAAAGTAAATATTCAAATTTCAACCGTACAGATGTAATATATATTTTTTGAATATGTTGTGGATTAATTTTCACAGGAATCAGAATAATATATCATTGCCATCATGTATCATCAAAATATGGAGCACTATTCAAAACATATATTTAAATAATATTTTGATGATGCATGATGGCAATGATATATTATTCTGATTCATGTGAAAATTAATCTACAACATATTCAAAAAATATATATTATATTCGTACGGTTGACATTTGAATTTTTGCTTTACAATATCTTACAATCACTGGATCTGGTATTTCTTTCGTTGTTAACAAAATTTCATAATTCATGCATTGTCCTATGGAGGAACATTGAATTGTAATTAAATGTATCTTACGATATATTATGTTGATAAGCTCAAGCCCAAAAGAAAGAATATTCTAGAAAAATGCATTGAGTTGTGAAGTTCAATGTATTGTGGCATTCTAGAAATATTTAATTGGTGAATGTATCTAGTTGAAAATTCTAGGATGTATTTAGTTTATCAAAGTAGTATTTATGGTAGATGCATGGTTAGTAGTTATTATCATGCATGTATTTGAGTTAGGGATGAGCCTATAAATAGGGGAGTTGTATGTCAATCATAGTACAACTCATCTTTGTATCCATCCAAATATCTAAATAATAAAGAGCTTGTAATGAAATATTGAGTAATAGGAAAGAGTTGTTATTTGAGCGATATTCAAATCAATATTTGAATCCATATATATTATCAAATTGGTACCAGAGCCATGGTGAATACGACAACTGGACAATCAAGCTTACCTCGTCTCACGAGAACGGACTACGAGAATTGGAGGATCCAATTGAAGGCACTTCTCGGATCGGAGGATCTATGGGAGATAGTGGAGACCGGTTATGACGAACCGGATCCAACTCCAACGAAGGGCGTCGCATTGAAGTCGTTGAAAGAAAATCGCAAGAGGGATAAAAAAAATGTTCTACTACCTCTACCAAGCGGTCGATGTATCCGCCTTCGAAAAAATTGCCGGTGCGGAAACCTCTAAGGAGGCGTGAGACACCTTGGAGAAAGTGTTCAAGGATGCTGACCAAATGAAACAAGTGCGTCCCCGGACCTTACGAGGCGAGTCGGAGGCTATGAAGATGAAGGAATCGTAGGGAGTGTCCGACTACAACTCGCGTGTGCAATTGGTGGCGAATCAGCTAAAAGGTAACGGAGAGACCCTAACCGACGCGAGGATTGTTGAGAAGATTCTGCGGTCATTGACTGAGAATTTTGAAAACGTGGTGTGCGCTATTGAAGAGTTGAAAGACTTGGATAAAATGACTATTGATGAACTTGCGGTTCACTCGAGGCGCACGAACAACGAAAGAAAAGGAAGAGGAGGCTCTACAAGCCAAGGCGACCATAAAGGAAGACAAGGCGATGTATGCCGAGAACAACTGAGGAAGAGGACGCGGCCGAGGAGGTCGCGGATTCGGTCGAGATGGTGGCCGAGGTAGAGGTCACGACTACAATTCTGAGGAAAGGAATCAACCAAGTCAGCAAAATTGGCGCGGCCGAGGACGAGGCCTTGGCCGAGGAGGCCGTTCGAGTCGAGCAAATGTCGAGTGTTACAACTGCAGCAAGTACGGGCACTATGCTAAGGAATGTTGGGACGAGAAAAGAGTGAAGGAAAATGCCAACCTAGCCGAGAAGGAAGGAGATGATGGTGTTCTCATGCTGGCACACGAAGACACCACACCCGACAGCGACATGACAAGCCCAAGCCCAAAAGAAAGAATATTCTAGAAAAATGCATTGAGTTGTGAAGTGCAATGTATTGTGGCATCTTAAAAAAATATTTAATTGGTGAATGTATCTAGTTGAAAATTCTAGGATGTATTTAGTTTATCAAAGTAGTATTTATGGTATATGCATGATTAGTAGTTATTATCTTGCATGTATTTGAGTTAGGGATGAGCCTATAAATAGGGGAGTTGTATGCCAATCATAGTACAACTCATCTTTGTATCCATCCAAATATCTAAATAATAAAGAGCTTGTAATGAAATATTGAGTAATAGAAAAGAGTTGTTATTTAAGCGATATTCAATCCATATATATTATCATATTAAAGGTACTCTTTCTTTTGGCCTTCAAATTCGGAAATGCTCTTCTCGTCACGCGTACTCGAATGCCGATTGGGTCGGGTGTCCTGATGTTCGTCGATCCACTACGGGGTTTTGTATTTACTTGGGTCCAAAGTTGATTTCTTGGAGGTCCAAGAAACAACAAACCTTGACTCGCTCTAGTACGGAGACCGAATATCGAAGTTTAGCCATGGCTACGACCGAGCTAATGTGGGTTCAAATTCTTCTTCGCGAGCTTTTCATTCCATTATCCTCTACTCTGGTCTTGTGGTGTGATAATGTTGGTGCCACATTTTTAACATCCAATCATGTCTTCCATGCGCATACAACAATATTGAGATTGATTTCTATTTCGTGTGAGAAAGAGTGAATGACAAATTACTTGAGGTTCAGTTTATTTCTTCTTTGAACCAAATTGCCGACCTTTTAAAAAAGGACCTTTCTTTTACTCGCTTCAGTCAAATACGCTCTAAGCTCACCGTGACCGATGCCCCCGTTTCGCTTGAGGGGATGTTTGGGTTTTGTAGTCTTGTCACATGTAGGGTTGTTGTACAAATTTGTGAGATGGAGGCGTCCGGTTGATAGTGTAATGGAGATGAGTGTAACAGTTTAGGAGCTTTTTCCGTACCTAGTGATGTGGCTAGACACTCCGTACCTATTGACGTGGCTAGACACTCATGTGTAAATGCTTGGTGATGTGGCATTATAGATGAGATTTAGGGTTAGTAGACGAGTATAAATACACTTGTATATTGTAAAGATCAATTTAAGGAAAGTTAATTAATCATTTAAAATCTCACATTCGACATTGCTTCTTTGAGAATCAATGTTGAGGAACTAGAGAATGGATTTTTATTTTTTATTCAAAGAAATGGGCTTTTGCCAAGATTTGAACCACAACTTTTGAGTTGATTGGCTAGATAGTGCCTAACCACTCCTACTAGAGAATCTTTAGATTTTCGACCTTTTATATTTATATATACTATACAAAAAAAAAAATTATAGCATCAACTTACATGATACTTGCTGATGAGTGTTGGATTCTTTTGTTGGCCATATGAATTTGACATAGGGCATTTTTTTATGCGTTTTACTTTTTTTTTTTTTTAATTTATAGCCGACATGCTACTTAAGACTTTCATTTCTGAAGAAAGCGAGTTACATTTGGATTATAATTATTAGGTCTCTTTGAACCATTTTTTTCTCTATGCTAATCTAAAACAAGGAATATACAATAATTACATCATACAACCCCATTTCACTAGCCTAATCCTTAAATAACTTGCGTTGAGTCTTTAGTGTAGCTGCGATCAATTGCGACGCCATATCTCTGGCTACCGCAATAATGGATGTAGGGGATGGTTTGGCGTTTTGGAATATCATGTTATTCCTTGCCTTCCATAATTTCCAGCAGGTGGCCGCCCAAACCGCTCGCGATTCCAATCTTGTCCCTAGGCTAGCCTGAAAACTCTTCCAGAAATGAGATGTAAACCGCGTGTCACGATCCGAGATAATTTCTACAGGAGCGCCAAAACACCTAAAAATAGTTCGCATATATATCCGTGCCATTTCTTCACCAGAGGTAC
The DNA here is from genome assembly GCA_027726005.1 of Juncus effusus. Lineage (NCBI taxonomy): Eukaryota > Viridiplantae > Streptophyta > Magnoliopsida > Poales > Juncaceae > Juncus > Juncus effusus. The sequence goes on from CM050892.1 coordinate 2,901,198, forward strand.
CATACTTGAATGGGATGAAATTCGCCACATTCATTAGCCGATCCACGATCACCCAAACCGCATTATTCCCCCGACGTATACGGGTTAAACCTGTTACAAAATAATCGTGATGCTTTCGAATTTGCCTTCCCGCAAAGGCAGAGGCTGAAGAAGTCCAGCTAGCTTCCTACGTTCAGCCTTTACCCGCTGACAAACGAGACATCGAGCAACATAATCAGCAACATCTTGGTGCATTCTGGGCCACCAATAATATGCTCGTAAATCTTGATACATTTTTGTTTCACCCGGATGAATCGAGTATCCTGAATCGTGCGCTTCTACTAAAATATCCCGCCGAATCTCTACATTATCAGGCACACAAATGCGTTTTGCTAAACGCAATGTCCCCTCGTTATCTACATAAAAGTACGGGGCTTTGCCTTCACGCATTTTCTCTTTAATTTTCTGCAGTCTTGGATCGATTGCCTGCGCTATGCGAATTGTCTCTACCAAAGTAGGTTGCACACGCAGGTTTGCTAAGAAAGCATGTGATCTCGACATCTGTACATAAACGTTCAACCTCCTAAGATCCATCAGAATATGAGGCTGTCTAGTGAGCAATACAGCCGCATTTCCATCGCTATTACGACTCAGCGCATCTGCTACGACATTGGCTTACACATATGGTATGTGCTGATTTGCTTGCCGGACAAGCACCGTTTATATGGAAACGATAGTCCGTTCGAAGCAGGAATTACTGTTCACACGGCAGGCAGGATTTGTTTCCTTAACGAAAGTTGCCATTCTTTCACCCCTCTCTCTAGTATAAATAAAGGGGTAACCCCCTTCTATTCGATGGACAATTCAGAAGCCTTAGAGGCCATCTAATACACAGAAATAGAGAGAGAGAGTTTTGAGTTATTTTCGGAAAGTATTTCCGGACTTGTCTAGCCGAGTCCGGTTATTCCGTACGTCTGAAGTTAGCGTGGATACGAGTAGAGATCTCCTGCTTTGGAGATTAGCGAGCGATCTAGTTCTTCATCCCTAGGAAGAGCAAGATGGTTTGCAGAGTCGAGCTTCAGAAGCCAGGAAGGAGAAGGAAGCAAGACGGAAGTTCGTTCAGACCTAATCCGCTTCTCTATCCCGGATCAGGAAGATCCGAGGTATAAATTTTAATAGCATAATCTCGTACCTTTATTTCCTTTACGATGATCCTAGGGAGGGGTTAACCCGTAGGTTCTGCTGCGCATGTAACGTACATGGCTATGGGTTTCCCAACATCTTCTGCATTGCAGGATGAAGATGAAGATCATAATCACATAATACCTCAAGCCAACGACGTTGTCTCAGATTCAGCTCTCGCTGATCGAAAATATATTTCAAACTCTGATGGTATGTGAAAACCTTGCACCTCTCACCATAGAGGTAATGTCGCCAAATTTTAACACCACTGCTGCCAATTCTAAATCATGCGTCGGGTAATTTCTTTTGTAAGGCTTTAACTATCGCGAAGCGTACGCGATTACCATACGGTCTTGCATCAGAACACAACCCAAACCCTGACATGATACATCACAAAATACTTCAAACTCCAAACCTTGTGTAGGCAATGTAAGAATGGGTGCCGACACTAACCGATTTTTCAATTCTTGGAAACTGCGCTCTCTTGCATCTGTCCATTCAAACTTGACACCTTTTTGCGTCAATTGTGTTAAGGCAAGTTTCGAGAAACCCTCAACAAAACGCCGATAATATCCCGCAAGTCCCAAGAAACTTCTAACCTCAGTCATCGTTTGCGGTCGCCGCCATTCAACCATCGCCTTCACCTTTTCTGGGTCGACTTTCAACCCATCTCGTGAGATTACATGACCCAAAAATGTCACTTCATCTAACCAAAACTCGCATTTCTTGAGCTTTGCATATAACTGATTATCATGAAGGATGCAAAGTATAGTTCGCAAATGCTCTTCATGCTACTCTTTGTCACGCGAGTAAACTAGAAAATCATCTATGAATACCACCACAAGCGAATCCAGATATGGACGAAGCACTCTATGCATCAAATCCATGAACGCAGCTGGTGCCTTCGTCAGCCCAAATGACATGACTAGGAACTCATAATACCCGTATCGAGTTCGAAATGCAGTCTTCTCGATATCTTCTTTTTTAATCCTCAATTGATGGTAACCCGAACGCAAATCGATTTTCGAGAAGACTGTCGCGCCTTGTAACCAATCCATACCTAAAATAACATCAAACTCAGACATCTCTAATACCGTAAAATCGACAGGAAATTCGTGCCCACCAATTACCACTACTTTATCCTCACAACGTTCGTTGACGGTTACAGTTTTGCCCAATGGGGTACTAACCGCTAAGGATGTGGCACTAAGCACGCACTCCCAATTCTGAGCTATCACAAAATTACGAGCGACAAATGAATGACTCGCACCCGAGACAAATAATACCAATGCTTGTGCTCCTGAAATAATAAAAGTACCTGTAACAGAATTTGTGACCAGAATATTCGTCTGTGCTCTATCAACCCTTGGTGTTGTCACCGCTGCAAGTGTTCTCACTCCACCACGTCCTGATCCTCTAGGTGTCTGTACCCCAGTACGAGATGATCCAACATCATTGCGAATAGGTCTCCCTTGCCTCAGTGGATGGGGATAATTTTTAAGAAAATGTCCAGCTTCTCCGCAATTCAAGCACAACCCTCTCGCCTTCCAACACTGACTCTCCCAATGCGCTTTCCCACAACTCCTACAATAAGGAGTTTGTTGTTATTGCTTCTGTTGTTGTGGCTGTTGCTGACTCGATTCCTCATTTTGCCTAAATCTCCTCCGATCATCACGGGACCGTTTTCCAAGACGGTTCGGATTGCGCGATTGATGACTCGTGAACTTTCAACTCCAACACCAATGTGATCTCTTGCACTATTTTTTCTTTCTTGTCAGTTTCGCTCATAGTGACGAGCCGCATCGCACACTTGGGCAAATGTATACCTCACACTAAAATCATCCACATCCCGCTTAATCTTATGATGCAAGCGTCGTACAAACTCGCGAACTAACCTTTCCTCATTAGGAACCCAAACTGTTGCGTATCGGGATAGTCGGTTGAACTCAGCAATATATTCATCAACCGAACGAGTGCCTTGCTTTAAATCTCGAAACTGATCCTCGATATCATAGATTGCTGCATCAGGAATAAAATATTCCTCAAAAGCATCCTTAAACCAGGTCCTGATATAACTCAATGCTCATGATATAACTATAATGGAAAGTCATTACGTCCTGAAGCTTTTCCATTAGCAAGCTCGAAGACTGCCTCTTTGATTTCCTGCTCAGAAATGTCGCTGCATATCCGGCGACTTACGGCACTAGAGGCATGCTGTTTATGAAAGCAGAATTTTCTTGCCTTGCCGAGTTTACCCCCCTTATTATGTTCCCATTAGTCTCTATGCTTTGTGTTATGTTGCTTTGCCTAATTGCCGATGCTATCGTGTGGAAGTATTTAGTGTTCAGGTCATCTTCTTGTAGTCATTTGCATCGTGCTCTCTGCTTCCATTTAGATTCCTCGTTGTTGGTGAGTTCAAAGATATGTGCTCTAAGAGTTCTATGTAATTTTTCCTCTGTTGGCCCTAGTTGCCTTTTTTCTTCCACTTTCTCCAGTATGCCTAGTATCCAATTTGATTTATTCGGATTGGACTCCGCATAGCTAAATTTGCTTTTTGCCCATTTTTTTAATATTAGTCTCACATTATTCAATTTGAGCGCAAAGTTTTTTGCCGGGTTTTTCGATATTCTATTTTTTCCCCAACATGCGAACGCCACGTCACCTGATGTGATTTAAGTAAAAGTGAGAAGCAATTATGTAATATAATTTCATGTCTTCTAAATTATTATTTACATTAATATTATTTTTTATTATTTTTAATTTTAATTTTTATTATTTTTATTTTTTGGAATTAAAAACATAATTACTATAAATAAAAAAAATTATTAGTAGTAATAATAATAATTATTATAATAATATTTTATATTAATTTAATTATTTTGTATAAATTTCTGTAATTTTATAAGACTTTTTAATGTATTTTTCATGAAAATTGGTATTAATATTGATATTTTGGTTTATTCTTTATGATTATTATGATTTTCTCATAATCCAAAAAATGTGATTCATAACGGATGCGATCATACCAGCACTAAAGCACCGGATCCCATCAGAACTCCGCAGTTAAGCGTGCTTGGGCGAGAGTAGTACTAGGATGGGTGACCTCCTGGGAAGTCCTCGTGTTGCATCCCCTTTTTTGGGCGTCATTTTACATGCGAACGCCACGTCACCTGATGTGATTTAAGTAAAAGTGAGAAGCAATTATGTAATATAATTTCATGTCTTCTAAATTATTATTTACATTAATATTATTTTTTATTATTTTTAATTTTAATTTTTATTATTTTTATTTTTTGGAATTAAAAACATAATTACTATAAATAAAAAAAATTATTAGTAGTAATAATAATAATTATTATAATAATATTTTATACTAATTTAATTATTTTGTATAAATTTCTGTAATTTTATAAGACTTTTTAATGTATTTTTCATGAAAATTGGTATTAATATTGATATTTTGGTTTATTCTTTATGATTATTATGATTTTCTCATAATCCAAAAAATGTGATTCATAACGGATGCGATCATACCAGCACTAAAGCACCGGATCCCATCAGAACTCCGCAGTTAAGCGTGCTTGGACGAGAGTAGTACTAGGATGGGTGACCTCCTGGGAAGTCCTCGTGTTGCATCCCCTTTTTTGGGCGTCATTTTACATGCGAACGCCACGTCACCTGATGTGATTTAAGTAAAAGTGAGAAGCAATTATGTAATATAATTTCATGTCTTCTAAATTATTATTTACATTAATATTATTTTTTATTATTTTTAATTTTAATTTTTATTATTTTTATTTTTTGGAATTAAAAACATAATTACTATAAATAAAAAAAATTATTAGTAGTAATAATAATAATTATTATAATAATATTTTATATTAATTTAATTATTTTGTATAAATTTCTGTAATTTTATAAGACTTTTTAATGTATTTTTCATGAAAATTGGTATTAATATTGATATTTTGGTTTATTCTTTATGATTATTATGATTTTCTCATAATCCAAAAAATGTGATTCATAACGGATGCGATCATACCAGCACTAAAGCACCGGATCCCATCAGAACTCCGAAGTTAAGCGTGCTTGGGCGAGAGTAGTACTAGGATGGGTGACCTCCTGGGAAGTCCTCGTGTTGCATCCCCTTTTTTGGGCGTCATTTTACATGCGAACGCCACGTCACCTGATGTAATTTAAGTAAAAGTGAGAAGCAATTATGTAATATAATTTCATGTCTTCTAAATTATTATTTACATTAATATTATTTTTTATTATTTTTAATTTTAATTTTTATTATTTTTATTTTTTTGAATTAAAAACATAATTACTATAAATAAAAAAAATTATTAGTAGTAATAATAATAATTATTATAATAATATTTTATACTAATTTAATTATTTTGTATAAATTTCTGTAATTTTATAAGACTTTTTAATGTATTTTTCATGAAAATTGGTATTAATATTGATATTTTGGTTTATTCTTTATGATTATTATGATTTTCTCATAATCCAAAAAATGTGATTCATAACGGATGCGATCATACCAGCACTAAAGCACCGGATCCCATCAGAACTCCGCAGTTAAGCGTGCTTGGGCGAGAGTAGTACTAGGATGGGTGACTTCCTGGGAAGTCCTCGTGTTGCATCCCCTTTTTTGGGCGTCATTTTACATGCGAACGCCACGTCACCTGATGTGATTTAAGTAAAAGTGAGAAGCAATTATGTAATATAATTTCATGTCTTCTAAATTATTATTTACATTAATATTATTTTTTATTATTTTTAATTTTAATTTTTATTATTTTTATTTTTTGGAATTAAAAACATAATTACTATAAATAAAAAAAATTATTAGTAGTAATAATAATAATTATTATAATAATATTTTATACTAATTTAATTATTTTGTATAAATTTCTGTAATTTTATTAGACTTTTTAATGTATTTTTCATGAAAATTGGTATTAATATTGATATTTTGGTTTATTCTTTATGATTATTATGATTTTCTCATAATCCAAAAAATGTGATTCATAACGGATGCGATCATACCAGCACTAAAGCACCGGATCCCATCAGAACTCCGCAGTTAAGCGTGCTTGGGCGAGAGTAGTACTAGGATGGGTGACCTCCTGGGAAGTCCTCGTGTTGCATCCCCTTTTTTGGGCGTCATTTTACATGCGAACGCCACGTCACCTGATGTGATTTAAGTAAAAGTGAGAAGCAATTATGTAATATAATTTCATGTCTTCTAAATTATTATTTACATTAATATTATTTTTTATTATTTTTAATTTTAATTTTTATTATTTTTATTTTTTGGAATTAAAAACATAATTACTATAAATAAAAAAAATTATTAGTAGTAATAATAATAATTATTATAATAATATTTTATACTAATTTAATTATTTTGTATAAATTTCTGTAATTTTATAAGACTTTTTAATGTATTTTTCATGAAAATTGGTATTAATATTGATATTTTGGTTTATTCTTTATGATTATTATGATTTTCTCATAATCCAAAAAATGTGATTCATAACGGATGCGATCATACCAGCACTAAAGCACCGGATCCCATCAGAACTCCGCAGTTAAGCGTGCTTGGGCGAGAGTAGTACTAGGATGGGTGACCTCCTGGGAAGTCCTCGTGTTGCATCCCCTTTTTTGGGCGTCATTTTACATGCGAACGCCACGTCACCTGATGTGATTTAAGTAAAAGTGAGAAGCAATTATGTAATATAATTTCATGTCTTCTAAATTATTATTTACATTAATATTATTTTTTATTATTTTTAATTTTAATTTTTATTATTTTTATTTTTTGGAATTAAAAACATAATTACTATAAATAAAAAAAATTATTAGTAGTAATAATAATAATTATTATAATAATATTTTATACTAATTTAATTATTTTGTATAAATTTCTGTAATTTTATAAGACTTTTTAATGTATTTTTCATGAAAATTGGTATTAATATTGATATTTTGGTTTATTCTTTATGATTATTATGATTTTCTCATAATCCAAAAAATGTGGTTCATAACGGATGCGATCATACCAGCACTAAAGCACCGGATCCCATCAGAACTCCGCAGTAAAGCGTGCTTGGGCGAGAGTAGTACTAGGATGGGTGACCTCCTGGGAAGTCCTCGTGTTGCATCCCCTTTTTTGGGCGTCATTTTACATGCGAACGCCACGTCACCTGATGTGATTTAAGTAAAAGTGAGAAGCAATTTTGTAATATAATTTCATGTCTTCTAAATTATTATTTACATTAATATTATTTTTTATTATTTTTAATTTTAATTTTTATTATTTTTATTTTTTGGAATTAAAAACATAATTACTATAAATAAAAAAAATTATTAGTAGTAATAATAATAATTATTATAATAATATTTTATACTAATTTAATTATTTTGTATAAATTTCTGTAATTTTATAAGACTTTTTAATGTATTTTTCATGAAAATTGGTATTAATATTGATATTTTGGTTTATTCTTTATGATTATTATGATTTTCTCATAATCCAAAAAATGTGATTCATAACGGATGCGATCATACCAGCACTAAAGCACCGGATCCCATCAGAACTCCGCAGTTAAGCGTGCTTGGGCGAGAGTAGTACTAGGATGGGTGACCTCCTGGGAAGTCCTCGTGTTGCATCCCCTTTTTTGGGCGTCATTTTACATGCGAACGCCACGTCACCTGATGTGATTTAAGTAAAAGTGAGAAGCAATTATGTAATATAATTTCATGTCTTCTAAATTATTATTTACATTAATATTATTTTTTATTATTTTTAATTTTAATTTTTATTATTTTTATTTTTTGGAATTAAAAACATAATTACTATAAATAAAAAAAATTATTAGTAGTAATAATAATAATTATTATAATAATATTTTATACTAATTTAATTATTTTGTATAAATTTCTGTAATTTTATAAGACTTTTTAATGTATTTTTCATGAAAATTGGTATTAATATTGATATTTTGGTTTATTCTTTATGATTATTATGATTTTCTCATAATCCAAAAAATGTGGTTCATAACGGATGCGATCATACCAGCACTAAAGCACCGGATCCCATCAGAACTCCGCAGTTAAGCGTGCTTGGGCGAGAGTAGTACTAGGATGGGTGACCTCCTGGGAAGTCCTCGTGTTGCATCCCCTTTTTTGGGCGTCATTTTACATGCGAACGCCACGTCACCTGATGTGATTTAAGTAAAAGTGAGAAGCAATTTTGTAATATAATTTCATGTCTTCTAAATTATTATTTACATTAATATTATTTTTTATTATTTTTAATTTTAATTTTTATTATTTTTATTTTTTGGAATTAAAAACATAATTACTATAAATAAAAAAAATTATTAGTAGTAATAATAATAATTATTATAATAATATTTTATACTAATTTAATTATTTTGTATAAATTTCTGTAATTTTATAAGACTTTTTAATGTATTTTTCATGAAAATTGGTATTAATATTGATATTTTGGTTTATTCTTTATGATTATTATGATTTTCTCATAATCCAAAAAATGTGATTCATAACGGATGCGATCATACCAGCACTAAAGCACCGGATCCCATCAGAACTCCGCAGTTAAGCGTGCTTGGGCGAGAGTAGTACTAGGATGGGTGACCTCCTGGGAAGTCCTCGTGTTGCATCCCCTTTTTTGGGCGTCATTTTACATGCGAACGCCACGTCACCTGATGTGATTTAAGTAAAAGTGAGAAGCAATTATGTAATATAATTTCATGTCTTCTAAATTATTATTTACATTAATATTATTTTTTATTATTTTTAATTTTAATTTTTATTATTTTTATTTTTTGGAATTAAAAACATAATTACTATAAATAAAAAAAATTATTAGTAGTAATAATAATAATTATTATAATAATATTTTATACTAATTTAATTATTTTGTATAAATTTCTGTAATTTTATAAGACTTTTTAATGTATTTTTCATGAAAATTGGTATTAATATTGATATTTTGGTTTATTCTTTATGATTATTATGATTTTCTCATAATCCAAAAAATGTGATTCATAACGGATGCGATCATACCAGCACTAAAGCACCGGATCCCATCAGAACTCCGAAGTTAAGCGTGCTTGGGCGAGAGTAGTACTAGGATGGGTGACTTCCTGGGAAGTCCTCGTGTTGCATCCCCTTTTTTGGGCGTCATTTTACATGCGAACGCCACGTCACCTGATGTGATTTAAGTAAAAGTGAGAAGCAATTATGTAATATAATTTCATGTCTTCTAAATTATTATTTACATTAATATTATTTTTTATTATTTTTAATTTTAATTTTTATTATTTTTATTTTTTGGAATTAAAAACATAATTACTATAAATAAAAAAAATTATTAGTAGTAATAATAATAATTATTATAATAATATTTTATATTAATTTAATTATTTTGTATAAATTTCTGTAATTTTATAAGACTTTTTAATGTATTTTTCATGAAAATTGGTATTAATATTGATATTTTGGTTTATTCTTTATGATTATTATGATTTTCTCATAATCCAAAAAATGTGATTCATAACGGATGCGATCATACCAGCACTAAAGCACCGGATCCCATCAGAACTCCGCAGTTAAGCGTGCTTGGGCGAGAGTAGTACTAGGATGGGTGACCTCCTGGGAAGTCCTCGTGTTGCATCCCCTTTTTTGGGCGTCATTTTACATGCGAACGCCACGTCACCTGATGTGATTTAAGTAAAAGTGAGAAGCAATTATGTAATATAATTTCATGTCTTCTAAATTATTATTTACATTAATATTATTTTTTATTATTTTTAATTTTAATTTTTATTATTTTTATTTTTTGGAATTAAAAACATAATTACTATAAATAAAAAAAATTATTAGTAGTAATAATAATAATTATTATAATAATATTTTATACTAATTTAATTATTTTGTATAAATTTCTGTAATTTTATAAGACTTTTTAATGTATTTTTCATGAAAATTGGTATTAATATTGATATTTTGGTTTATTCTTTATGATTATTATGATTTTCTCATAATCCAAAAAATGTGATTCATAACGGATGCGATCATACCAGCACTAAAGCACCGGATCCCATCAGAACTCCGAAGTTAAGCGTGCTTGGGCGAGAGTAGTACTAGGATGGGTGACCTCCTGGGAAGTCCTCGTGTTGCATCCCCTTTTTTGGGCGTCATTTTACATGCGAACGCCACGTCACCTGATGTGATTTAAGTAAAAGTGAGAAGCAATTATGTAATATAATTTCATGTCTTCTAAATTATTATTTACATTAATATTATTTTTTATTATTTTTAATTTTAATTTTTATTATTTTTATTTTTTGGAATTAAAAACATAATTACTATAAATAAAAAAAATTATTAGTAGTAATAATAATAATTATTATAATAATATTTTATATTAATTTAATTATTTTGTATAAATTTCTGTAATTTTATAAGACTTTTTAATGTATTTTTCATGAAAATTGGTATTAATATTGATATTTTGGTTTATTCTTTATGATTATTATGATTTTCTCATAATCCAAAAAATGTGGTTCATAACGGATGCGATCATACCAGCACTAAAGCACCGGATCCCATCAGAACTCCGCAGTTAAGCGTCCTTGGGCGAGAGTAGTACTAGGATGGGTGACCTCCTGGGAAGTCCTCGTGTTGCATCCCCTTTTTTGGGCGTCATTTTACATGCGAACGCCACGTCACCTGATGTGATTTAAGTAAAAGTGAGAAGCAATTATGTAATATAATTTCATGTCTTCTAAATTATTATTTACATTAATATTATTTTTTATTATTTTTAATTTTAATTTTTATTATTTTTATTTTTTGGAATTAAAAACATAATTACTATAAATAAAAAAAATTATTAGTAGTAATAATAATAATTATTATAATAATATTTTATACTAATTTAATTATTTTGTATAAATTTCTGTAATTTTATAAGACTTTTTAATGTATTTTTCATGAAAATTGGTATTAATATTGATATTTTGGTTTATTCTTTATGATTATTATGATTTTCTCATAATCCAAAAAATGTGATTCATAACGGATGCGATCATACCAGCACTAAAGCACCGGATCCCATCAGAACTCCGCAGTTAAGCGTGCTTGGGCGAGAGTAGTACTAGGATGGGTGACCTCCTGGGAAGTCCTCGTGTTGCATCCCCTTTTTTGGGCGTCATTTTACATGCGAACGCCACGTCACCTGATGTGATTTAAGTAAAAGTGAGAAGCAATTATGTAATATAATTTCATGTCTTCTAAATTATTATTTACATTAATATTATTTTTTATTATTTTTAATTTTAATTTTTATTATTTTTATTTTTTGGAATTAAAAACATAATTACTATAAATAAAAAAAATTATTAGTAGTAATAATAATAATTATTATAATAATATTTTATACTAATTTAATTATTTTGTATAAATTTCTGTAATTTTATAAGACTTTTTAATGTATTTTTCATGAAAATTGGTATTAATATTGATATTTTGGTTTATTCTTTATGATTATTATGATTTTCTCATAATCCAAAAAATGTGGTTCATAACGGATGCGATCATACCAGCACTAAAGCACCGGATCCCATCAGAACTCCGCAGTTAAGCGTGCTTGGGCGAGAGTAGTACTAGGATGGGTGACCTCCTGGGAAGTCCTCGTGTTGCATCCCCTTTTTTGGGCGTCATTTTACATGCGAACGCCACGTCACCTGATGTGATTTAAGTAAAAGTGAGAAGCAATTTTGTAATATAATTTCATGTCTTCTAAATTATTATTTACATTAATATTATTTTTTATTATTTTTAATTTTAATTTTTATTATTTTTATTTTTTGGAATTAAAAACATAATTACTATAAATAAAAAAAATTATTAGTAGTAATAATAATAATTATTATAATAATATTTTATACTAATTTAATTATTTTGTATAAATTTCTGTAATTTTATAAGACTTTTTAATGTATTTTTCATGAAAATTGGTATTAATATTGATATTTTGGTTTATTCTTTATGATTATTATGATTTTCTCATAATCCAAAAAATGTGATTCATAACGGATGCGATCATACCAGCACTAAAGCACCGGATCCCATCAGAACTCCGCAGTTAAGCGTGCTTGGGCGAGAGTAGTACTAGGATGGGTGACCTCCTGGGAAGTCCTCGTGTTGCATCCCCTTTTTTGGGCGTCATTTTACATGCGAACGCCACGTCACCTGATGTGATTTAAGTAAAAGTGAGAAGCAATTATGTAATATAATTTCATGTCTTCTAAATTATTATTTACATTAATATTATTTTTTATTATTTTTAATTTTAATTTTTATTATTTTTATTTTTTGGAATTAAAAACATAATTACTATAAATAAAAAAAATTATTAGTAGTAATAATAATAATTATTATAATAATATTTTATACTAATTTAATTATTTTGTATAAATTTCTGTAATTTTATAAGACTTTTTAATGTATTTTTCATGAAAATTGGTATTAATATTGATATTTTGGTTTATTCTTTATGATTATTATGATTTTCTCATAATCCAAAAAATGTGGTTCATAACGGATGCGATCATACCAGCACTAAAGCACCGGATCCCATCAGAACTCCGCAGTTAAGCGTGCTTGGGCGAGAGTAGTACTAGGATGGGTGACCTCCTGGGAAGTCCTCGTGTTGCATCCCCTTTTTTGGGCGTCATTTTACATGCGAACGCCACGTCACCTGATGTGATTTAAGTAAAAGTGAGAAGCAATTTTGTAATATAATTTCATGTCTTCTAAATTATTATTTACATTAATATTATTTTTTATTATTTTTAATTTTAATTTTTATTATTTTTATTTTTTGGAATTAAAAACATAATTACTATAAATAAAAAAAATTATTAGTAGTAATAATAATAATTATTATAATAATATTTTATACTAATTTAATTATTTTGTATAAATTTCTGTAATTTTATAAGACTTTTTAATGTATTTTTCATGAAAATTGGTATTAATATTGATATTTTGGTTTATTCTTTATGATTATTATGATTTTCTCATAATCCAAAAAATGTGATTCATAACGGATGCGATCATACCAGCACTAAAGCACCGGATCCCATCAGAACTCCGCAGTTAAGCGTGCTTGGGCGAGAGTAGTACTAGGATGGGTGACCTCCTGGGAAGTCCTCGTGTTGCATCCCCTTTTTTGGGCGTCATTTTACATGCGAACGCCACGTCACCTGATGTGATTTAAGTAAAAGTGAGAAGCAATTATGTAATATAATTTCATGTCTTCTAAATTATTATTTACATTAATATTATTTTTTATTATTTTTAATTTTAATTTTTATTATTTTTATTTTTTGGAATTAAAAACATAATTACTATAAATAAAAAAAATTATTAGTAGTAATAATAATAATTATTATAATAATATTTTATACTAATTTAATTATTTTGTATAAATTTCTGTAATTTTATAAGACTTTTTAATGTATTTTTCATGAAAATTGGTATTAATATTGATATTTTGGTTTATTCTTTATGATTATTATGATTTTCTCATAATCCAAAAAATGTGATTCATAACGGATGCGATCATACCAGCACTAAAGCACCGGATCCCATCAGAACTCCGAAGTTAAGCGTGCTTGGGCGAGAGTAGTACTAGGATGGGTGACCTCCTGGGAAGTCCTCGTGTTGCATCCCCTTTTTTGGGCGTCATTTTACATGCGAACGCCACGTCACCTGATGTGATTTAAGTAAAAGTGAGAAGCAATTATGTAATATAATTTCATGTCTTCTAAATTATTATTTACATTAATATTATTTTTTATTATTTTTAATTTTAATTTTTATTATTTTTATTTTTTGGAATTAAAAACATAATTACTATAAATAAAAAAAATTATTAGTAGTAATAATAATAATTATTATAATAATATTTTATATTAATTTAATTATTTTGTATAAATTTCTGTAATTTTATAAGACTTTTTAATGTATTTTTCATGAAAATTGGTATTAATATTGATATTTTGGTTTATTCTTTATGATTATTATGATTTTCTCATAATCCAAAAAATGTGGTTCATAACGGATGCGATCATACCAGCACTAAAGCACCGGATCCCATCAGAACTCCGCAGTTAAGCGTGCTTGGGCGAGAGTAGTACTAGGATGGGTGACCTCCTGGGAAGTCCTCGTGTTGCATCCCCTTTTTTGGGCGTCATTTTACATGCGATCGCCACGTCACCTGATGTGATTTAAGTAAAAGTGAGAAGCAATTTTGTAATATAATTTCATGTCTTCTAAATTATTATTTACATTAATATTATTTTTTATTATTTTTAATTTTAATTTTTATTATTTTTATTTTTTGGAATTAAAAACATAATTACTATAAATAAAAAAAATTATTAGTAGTAATAATAATAATTATTATAATAATATTTTATACTAATTTAATTATTTTGTATAAATTTCTGTAATTTTATAAGACTTTTTAATGTATTTTTCATGAAAATTGGTATTAATATTGATATTTTGGTTTATTCTTTATGATTATTATGATTTTCTCATAATCCAAAAAATGTGATTCATAACGGATGCGATCATACCAGCACTAAAGCACCGGATCCCATCAGAACTCCGCAGTTAAGCGTGCTTGGGCGAGAGTAGTACTAGGATGGGTGACCTCCTGGGAAGTCCTCGTGTTGCATCCCCTTTTTTGGGCGTCATTTTACATGCGAACGCCACGTCACCTGATGTGATTTAAGTAAAAGTGAGAAGCAATTATGTAATATAATTTCATGTCTTCTAAATTATTATTTACATTAATATTATTTTTTATTATTTTTAATTTTAATTTTTATTATTTTTATTTTTTGGAATTAAAAACATAATTACTATAAATAAAAAAAATTATTAGTAGTAATAATAATAATTATTATAATAATATTTTATACTAATTTAATTATTTTGTATAAATTTCTGTAATTTTATAAGACTTTTTAATGTATTTTTCATGAAAATTGGTATTAATATTGATATTTTGGTTTATTCTTTATGATTATTATGATTTTCTCATAATCCAAAAAATGTGGTTCATAACGGATGCGATCATACCAGCACTAAAGCACCGGATCCCATCAGAACTCCGCAGTTAAGCGTGCTTGGGCGAGAGTAGTACTAGGATGGGTGACCTCCTGGGAAGTCCTCGTGTTGCATCCCCTTTTTTGGGCGTCATTTTACATGCGAACGCCACGTCACCTGATGTGATTTAAGTAAAAGTGAGAAGCAATTTTGTAATATAATTTCATGTCTTCTAAATTATTATTTACATTAATATTATTTTTTATTATTTTTAATTTTAATTTTTATTATTTTTATTTTTTGGAATTAAAAACATAATTACTATAAATAAAAAAAATTATTAGTAGTAATAATAATAATTATTATAATAATATTTTATACTAATTTAATTATTTTGTATAAATTTCTGTAATTTTATAAGACTTTTTAATGTATTTTTCATGAAAATTGGTATTAATATTGATATTTTGGTTTATTCTTTATGATTATTATGATTTTCTCATAATCCAAAAAATGTGATTCATAACGGATGCGATCATACCAGCACTAAAGCACCGGATCCCATCAGAACTCCGCAGTTAAGCGTGCTTGGGCGAGAGTAGTACTAGGATGGGTGACCTCCTGGGAAGTCCTCGTGTTGCATCCCCTTTTTTGGGCGTCATTTTACATGCGAACGCCACGTCACCTGATGTGATTTAAGTAAAAGTGCGAAGCAATTATGTAATATAATTTCATGTCTTCTAAATTATTATTTACATTAATATTATTTTTTATTATTTTTAATTTTAATTTTTATTATTTTTATTTTTTGGAATTAAAAACATAATTACTATAAATAAAAAAAATTATTAGTAGTAATAATAATAATTATTATAATAATATTTTATACTAATTTAATTATTTTGTATAAATTTCTGTAATTTTATAAGACTTTTTAATGTATTTTTCATGAAAATTGGTATTAATATTGATATTTTGGTTTATTCTTTATGATTATTATGATTTTCTCATAATCCAAAAAATGTGGTTCATAACGGATGCGATCATACCAGCACTAAAGCACCGGATCCCATCAGAACTCCGCAGTTAAGCGTGCTTGGGCGAGAGTAGTACTAGGATGGGTGACCTCCTGGGAAGTCCTCGTGTTGCATCCCCTTTTTTGGGCGTCATTTTACATGCGAACGCCACGTCACCTGATGTGATTTAAGTAAAAGTGAGAAGCAATTTTGTAATATAATTTCATGTCTTCTAAATTATTATTTACATTAATATTATTTTTTATTATTTTTAATTTTAATTTTTATTATTTTTATTTTTTGGAATTAAAAACATAATTACTATAAATAAAAAAAATTATTAGTAGTAATAATAATAATTATTATAATAATATTTTATACTAATTTAATTATTTTGTATAAATTTCTGTAATTTTATAAGACTTTTTAATGTATTTTTCATGAAAATTGGTATTAATATTGATATTTTGGTTTATTCTTTATGATTATTATGATTTTCTCATAATCCAAAAAATGTGATTCATAACGGATGCGATCATACCAGCACTAAAGCACCGGATCCCATCAGAACTCCGCAGTTAAGCGTGCTTGGGCGAGAGTAGTACTAGGATGGGTGACCTCCTGGGAAGTCCTCGTGTTGCATCCCCTTTTTTGGGCGTCATTTTACATGCGAACGCCACGTCACCTGATGTGATTTAAGTAAAAGTGAGAAGCAATTATGTAATATAATTTCATGTCTTCTAAATTATTATTTACATTAATATTATTTTTTATTATTTTTAATTTTAATTTTTATTATTTTTATTTTTTGGAATTAAAAACATAATTACTATAAATAAAAAAAATTATTAGTAGTAATAATAATAATTATTATAATAATATTTTATACTAATTTAATTATTTTGTATAAATTTCTGTAATTTTATAAGACTTTTTAATGTATTTTTCATGAAAATTGGTATTAATATTGATATTTTGGTTTATTCTTTATGATTATTATGATTTTCTCATAATCCAAAAAATGTGATTCATAACGGATGCGATCATACCAGCACTAAAGCACCGGATCCCATCAGAACTCCGAAGTTAAGCGTGCTTGGGCGAGAGTAGTACTAGGATGGGTGACTTCCTGGGAAGTCCTCGTGTTGCATCCCCTTTTTTGGGCGTCATTTTACATGCGAACGCCACGTCACCTGATGTGATTTAAGTAAAAGTGAGAAGCAATTATGTAATATAATTTCATGTCTTCTAAATTATTATTTACATTAATATTATTTTTTATTATTTTTAATTTTAATTTTTATTATTTTTATTTTTTGGAATTAAAAACATAATTACTATAAATAAAAAAAATTATTAGTAGTAATAATAATAATTATTATAATAATATTTTATATTAATTTAATTATTTTGTATAAATTTCTGTAATTTTATAAGACTTTTTAATGTATTTTTCATGAAAATTGGTATTAATATTGATATTTTGGTTTATTCTTTATGATTATTATGATTTTCTCATAATCCAAAAAATGTGATTCATAACGGATGCGATCATACCAGCACTAAAGCACCGGATCCCATCAGAACTCCGCAGTTAAGCGTGCTTGGGCGAGAGTAGTACTAGGATGGGTGACCTCCTGGGAAGTCCTCGTGTTGCATCCCCTTTTTTGGGCGTCATTTTACATGCGAACGCCACGTCACCTGATGTGATTTAAGTAAAAGTGAGAAGCAATTATGTAATATAATTTCATGTCTTCTAAATTATTATTTACATTAATATTATTTTTTATTATTTTTAATTTTAATTTTTATTATTTTTATTTTTTGGAATTAAAAACATAATTACTATAAATAAAAAAAATTATTAGTAGTAATAATAATAATTATTATAATAATATTTTATACTAATTTAATTATTTTGTATAAATTTCTGTAATTTTATAAGACTTTTTAATGTATTTTTCATGAAAATTAGTATTAATATTGATATTTTGGTTTATTCTTTATGATTATTATGATTTTCTCATAATCCAAAAAATGTGATTCATAACGGATGCGATCATACCAGCACTAAAGCACCGGATCCCATCAGAACTCCGCAGTTAAGCGTGCTTGGGCGAGAGTAGTACTAGGATGGGTGACCTCCTGGGAAGTCCTCGTGTTGCATCCCCTTTTTTGGGCGTCATTTTACATGCGAACGCCACGTCACCTGATGTGATTTAAGTAAAAGTGAGAAGCAATTATGTAATATAATTTCATGTCTTCTAAATTATTATTTACATTAATATTATTTTTTATTATTTTTAATTTTAATTTTTATTATTTTTATTTTTTGGAATTAAAAACATAATTACTATAAATAAAAAAAATTATTAGTAGTAATAATAATAATTATTATAATAATATTTTATACTAATTTAATTATTTTGTATAAATTTCTGTAATTTTATAAGACTTTTTAATGTATTTTTCATGAAAATTGGTATTAATATTGATATTTTGGTTTATTCTTTATGATTATTATGATTTTCTCATAATCCAAAAAATGTGGTTCATAACGGATGCGATCATACCAGCACTAAAGCACCGGATCCCATCAGAACTCCGCAGTTAAGCGTGCTTGGGCGAGAGTAGTACTAGGATGGGTGACCTCCTGGGAAGTCCTCGTGTTGCATCCCCTTTTTTGGGCGTCATTTTACATGCGATCGCCACGTCACCTGATGTGATTTAAGTAAAAGTGAGAAGCAATTTTGTAATATAATTTCATGTCTTCTAAATTATTATTTACATTAATATTATTTTTTATTATTTTTAATTTTAATTTTTATTATTTTTATTTTTTGGAATTAAAAACATAATTACTATAAATAAAAAAAATTATTAGTAGTAATAATAATAATTATTATAATAATATTTTATACTAATTTAATTATTTTGTATAAATTTCTGTAATTTTATAAGACTTTTTAATGTATTTTTCATGAAAATTGGTATTAATATTGATATTTTGGTTTATTCTTTATGATTATTATGATTTTCTCATAATCCAAAAAATGTGATTCATAACGGATGCGATCATACCAGCACTAAAGCACCGGATCCCATCAGAACTCCGCAGTTAAGCGTGCTTGGGCGAGAGTAGTACTAGGATGGGTGACCTCCTGGGAAGTCCTCGTGTTGCATCCCCTTTTTTGGGCGTCATTTTACATGCGAACGCCACGTCACCTGATGTGATTTAAGTAAAAGTGAGAAGCAATTATGTAATATAATTTCATGTCTTCTAAATTATTATTTACATTAATATTATTTTTTATTATTTTTAATTTTAATTTTTATTATTTTTATTTTTTGGAATTAAAAACATAATTACTATAAATAAAAAAAATTATTAGTAGTAATAATAATAATTATTATAATAATATTTTATACTAATTTAATTATTTTGTATAAATTTCTGTAATTTTATAAGACTTTTTAATGTATTTTTCATGAAAATTGGTATTAATATTGATATTTTGGTTTATTCTTTATGATTATTATGATTTTCTCATAATCCAAAAAATGTGGTTCATAACGGATGCGATCATACCAGCACTAAAGCACCGGATCCCATCAGAACTCCGCAGTTAAGCGTGCTTGGGCGAGAGTAGTACTAGGATGGGTGACCTCCTGGGAAGTCCTCGTGTTGCATCCCCTTTTTTGGGCGTCATTTTACATGCGAACGCCACGTCACCTGATGTGATTTAAGTAAAAGTGAGAAGCAATTTTGTAATATAATTTCATGTCTTCTAAATTATTATTTACATTAATATTATTTTTTATTATTTTTAATTTTAATTTTTATTATTTTTATTTTTTGGAATTAAAAACATAATTACTATAAATAAAAAAAATTATTAGTAGTAATAATAATAATTATTATAATAATATTTTATACTAATTTAATTATTTTGTATAAATTTCTGTAATTTTATAAGACTTTTTAATGTATTTTTCATGAAAATTGGTATTAATATTGATATTTTGGTTTATTCTTTATGATTATTATGATTTTCTCATAATCCAAAAAATGTGATTCATAACGGATGCGATCATACCAGCACTAAAGCACCGGATCCCATCAGAACTCCGCAGTTAAGCGTGCTTGGGCGAGAGTAGTACTAGGATGGGTGACCTCCTGGGAAGTCCTCGTGTTGCATCCCCTTTTTTGGGCGTCATTTTACATGCGAACGCCACGTCACCTGATGTGATTTAAGTAAAAGTGAGAAGCAATTATGTAATATAATTTCATGTCTTCTAAATTATTATTTACATTAATATTATTTTTTATTATTTTTAATTTTAATTTTTATTATTTTTATTTTTTGGAATTAAAAACATAATTACTATAAATAAAAAAAATTATTAGTAGTAATAATAATAATTATTATAATAATATTTTATACTAATTTAATTATTTTGTATAAATTTCTGTAATTTTATAAGACTTTTTAATGTATTTTTCATGAAAATTGGTATTAATATTGATATTTTGGTTTATTCTTTATGATTATTATGATTTTCTCATAATCCAAAAAATGTGATTCATAACGGATGCGATCATACCAGCACTAAAGCACCGGATCCCATCAGAACTCCGCAGTTAAGCGTGCTTGGGCGAGAGTAGTACTAGGATGGGTGACCTCCTGGGAAGTCCTCGTGTTGCATCCCCTTTTTTGGGCGTCATTTTACATGCGAACGCCACGTCACCTGATGTGATTTAAGTAAAAGTGAGAAGCAATTATGTAATATAATTTCATGTCTTCTAAATTATTATTTACATTAATATTATTTTTTATTATTTTTAATTTTAATTTTTATTATTTTTATTTTTTGGAATTAAAAACATAATTACTATAAATAAAAAAAATTATTAGTAGTAATAATAATTATTATTATAATAATATTTTATACTAATTTAATTATTTTGTATAAATTTCTGTAATTTTATAAGACTTTTTAATGTATTTTTCATGAAAATTGGTATTAATATTGATATTTTGGTTTATTCTTTATGATTATTATGATTTTCTCATAATCCAAAAAATGTGATTCATAACGGATGCGATCATACCAGCACTAAAGCACCGGATCCCATCAGAACTCCGCAGTTAAGCGTGCTTGGTCGAGAGTAGTACTAGGATGGGTGACCTCCTGGGAAGTCCTCGTGTTGCATCCCCTTTTTTGGGCGTCATTTTACATGCGAACGCCACGTCACCTGATGTGATTTAAGTAAAAGTGAGAAGCAATTATGTAATATAATTTCATGTCTTCTAAATTATTATTTACATTAATATTATTTTTTATTATTTTTAATTTTAATTTTTATTATTTTTATTTTTTGGAATTAAAAACATAATTACTATAAATAAAAAAAATTATTAGTAGTAATAATAATAATTATTATAATAATATTTTATACTAATTTAATTATTTTGTATAAATTTCTGTAATTTTATAAGACTTTTTAATGTATTTTTCATGAAAATTGGTATTAATATTGATATTTTGGTTTATTCTTTATGATTATTATGATTTTCTCATAATCCAAAAAATGTGATTCATAACGGATGCGATCATACCAGCACTAAAGCACCGGATCCCATCAGAACTCCGCAGTTAAGCGTCCTTGGGCGAGAGTAGTACTAGGATGGGTGACCTCCTGGGAAGTCCTCGTGTTGCATCCCCTTTTTTGGGCGTCATTTTATATGCGAACGCCACGTCACCTGATGTGATTTAAGTAAAAGTGAGAAGCAATTATGTAATATAATTTCATGTCTTCTAAATTATTATTTACATTAATATTATTTTTTATTATTTTTAATTTTAATTTTTATTATTTTAATTTTTTGGAATTAAAAACATAATTACTATAAATAAAAAAAATTATTAGTAGTAATAATAATAATTATTATAATAATATTTTATACTAATTTAATTATTTTGTATAAATTTCTGTAATTTTATAAGACTTTTTAATGTATTTTTCATGAAAATTGGTATTAATATTGATATTTTGGTTTATTCTTTATGATTATTATGATTTTCTCATAATCCAAAAAATGTGATTCATAACGGATGCGATCATACCAGCACTAAAGCACCGGATCCCATCAGAACTCCGCAGTTAAGCGTGCTTGGGCGAGAGTAGTACTAGGATGGGTGACCTCCTGGGAAGTCCTCGTGTTGCATCCCCTTTTTTGGGCGTCATTTTACATGCGAACGCCACGTCACCTGATGTGATTTAAGTAAAAGTGAGAAGCAATTATGTAATATAATTTCATGTCTTCTAAATTATTATTTACATTAATATTATTTTTTATTATTTTTAATTTTAATTTTTATTATTTTTATTTTTTGGAATTAAAAACATAATTACTATAAATAAAAAAAATTATTAGTAGTAATAATAATAATTATTATAATAATATTTTATACTAATTTAATTATTTTGTATAAATTTCTGTAATTTTATAAGACTTTTTAATGTATTTTTCATGAAAATTGGTATTAATATTGATATTTTGGTTTATTCTTTATGATTATTATGATTTTCTCATAATCCAAAAAATGTGATTCATAACGGATGCGATCATACCAGCACTAAAGCACCGGATCCCATCAGAACTCCGCAGTTAAGCGTGCTTGGGCGAGAGTAGTACTAGGATGGGTGACCTCCTGGGAAGTCCTCGTGTTGCATCCCCTTTTTTGGGCGTCATTTTACATGCGAACGCCACGTCACCTGATGTGATTTAAGTAAAAGTGAGAAGCAATTATGTAATATAATTTCATGTCTTCTAAATTATTATTTACATTAATATTATTTTTTATTATTTTTAATTTTAATTTTTATTATTTTTATTTTTTGGAATTAAAAACATAATTACTATAAATAAAAAAAATTATTAGTAGTAATAATAATAATTATTATAATAATATTTTATACTAATTTAATTATTTTGTATAAATTTCTGTAATTTTATAAGACTTTTTAATGTATTTTTCATGAAAATTGGTATTAATATTGATATTTTGGTTTATTCTTTATGATTATTATGATTTTCTCATAATCCAAAAAATGTGATTCATAACGGATGCGATCATACCAGCACTAAAGCACCGGATCCCATCAGAACTCCGCAGTTAAGCGTGCTTGGGCGAGAGTAGTACTAGGATGGGTGACCTCCTGGGAAGTCCTCGTGTTGCATCCCCTTTTTTGGGCGTCATTTTACATGCGAACGCCACGTCACCTGATGTGATTTAAGTAAAAGTGAGAAGCAATTATGTAATATAATTTCATGTCTTCTAAATTATTATTTACATTAATATTATTTTTTATTATTTTTAATTTTAATTTTTATTATTTTTATTTTTTGGAATTAAAAACATAATTACTATAAATAAAAAAAATTATTAGTAGTAATAATAATAATTATTATAATAATATTTTATACTAATTTAATTATTTTGTATAAATTTCTGTAATTTTATAAGACTTTTTAATGTATTTTTCATGAAAATTGGTATTAATATTGATATTTTGGTTTATTCTTTATGATTATTATGATTTTCTCATAATCCAAAAAATGTGATTCATAACGGATGCGATCATACCAGCACTAAAGCACCGGATCCCATCAGAACTCCGCAGTTAAGCGTGCTTGGGCGAGAGTAGTACTAGGATGGGTGACCTCCTGGGAAGTCCTCGTGTTGCATCCCCTTTTTTGGGCGTCATTTTACATGCGAACGCCACGTCACCTGATGTGATTTAAGTAAAAGTGAGAAGCAATTATGTAATATAATTTCATGTCTTCTAAATTATTATTTACATTAATATTATTTTTTATTATTTTTAATTTTAATTTTTATTATTTTTATTTTTTGGAATTAAAAACATAATTACTATAAATAAAAAAAATTATTAGTAGTAATAATAATAATTATTATAATAATATTTTATATTAATTTAATTATTTTGTATAAATTTCTGTAATTTTATAAGACTTTTTAATGTATTTTTCATGAAAATTGGTATTAATATTGATATTTTGGTTTATTCTTTATGATTATTATGATTTTCTCATAATCCAAAAAATGTGATTCATAACGGATGCGATCATACCAGCACTAAAGCACCGGATCCCATCAGAACTCCGCAGTTAAGCGTGCTTGGGCGAGAGTAGTACTAGGATGGGTGACCTCCTGGGAAGTCCTCGTGTTGCATCCCCTTTTTTGGGCGTCATTTTACATGCGAACGCCACGTCACCTGATGTGATTTAAGTAAAAGTGAGAAGCAATTATGTAATATAATTTCATGTCTTCTAAATTATTATTTACATTAATATTATTTTTTATTATTTTTAATTTTAATTTTTATTATTTTTATTTTTTGGAATTAAAAACATAATTACTATAAATAAAAAAAATTATTAGTAGTAATAATAATAATTATTATAATAATATTTTATATTAATTTAATTATTTTGTATAAATTTCTGTAATTTTATAAGACTTTTTAATGTATTTTTCATGAAAATTGGTATTAATATTGATATTTTGGTTTATTCTTTATGATTATTATGATTTTCTCATAATCCAAAAAATGTGATTCATAACGGATGCGATCATACCAGCACTAAAGCACCGGATCCCATCAGAACTCCGCAGTTAAGCGTGCTTGGGCGAGAGTAGTACTAGGATGGGTGACCTCCTGGGAAGTCCTCGTGTTGCATCCCCTTTTTTGGGCGTCATTTTACATGCGAACGCCACGTCACCTGATGTGATTTAAGTAAAAGTGAGAAGCAATTATGTAATATAATTTCATGTCTTCTAAATTATTATTTACATTAATATTATTTTTTATTATTTTTAATTTTAATTTTTATTATTTTTATTTTTTGGAATTAAAAACATAATTACTATAAATAAAAAAAATTATTAGTAGTAATAATAATAATTATTATAATAATATTTTATATTAATTTAATTATTTTGTATAAATTTCTGTAATTTTATAAGACTTTTTAATGTATTTTTCATGAAAATTGGTATTAATATTGATATTTTGGTTTATTCTTTATGATTATTATGATTTTCTCATAATCCAAAAAATGTGATTCATAACGGATGCGATCATACCAGCACTAAAGCACGGGATCCCATCAGAACTCCGCAGTTAAGCGTGCTTGGGCGAGAGTAGTACTAGAATGGGTGACCTCCTGGGAAGTCCTCGTGTTGCATCCCCTTTTTTGGGCGTCATTTTACATGCGAACGCCACGTCACCTGATGTGATTTAAGTAAAAGTGAGAAGCAATTATGTAATATAATTTCATGTCTTCTAAATTATTATTTACATTAATATTATTTTTTATTATTTTTAATTTTAATTTTTATTATTTTTATTTTTTGGAATTAAAAACATAATTACTATAAATAAAAAAAATTATTAGTAGTAATAATAATAATTATTATAATAATATTTTATATTAATTTAATTATTTTGTATAAATTTCTGTAATTTTATAAGACTTTTTAGTGTATTTTTCATGAAAATTGGTATTAATATTGATATTTTGGTTTATTCTTTATGATTATTATGATTTTCTCATAATCCAAAAAATGTGATTCATAACGGATGCGATCATACCAGCACTAAAGCACGGGATCCCATCAGAACTCCGCAGTTAAGCGTGCTTGGGCGAGAGTAGTACTAGGATGGGTGACCTCCTGGGAAGTCCTCGTGTTGCATCCCCTTTTTTGGGCGTCATTTTACATGCGAACGCCACGTCACCTGATGTGATTTAAGTAAAAGTGAGAAGCAATTATGTAATATAATTTCATGTCTTCTAAATTATTATTTACATTAATATTATTTTTTATTATTTTTAATTTTAATTTTTATTATTTTTATTTTTTGGAATTAAAAACATAATTACTATAAATAAAAAAAATTATTAGTAGTAATAATAATAATTATTATAATAATATTTTATATTAATTTAATTATTTTGTATAAATTTCTGTAATTTTATAAGACTTTTTAATGTATTTTTCATGAAAATTGGTATTAATATTGATATTTTGGTTTATTCTTTATGATTATTATGATTTTCTCATAATCCAAAAAATGTGATTCATAACGGATGCGATCATACCAGCACTAAAGCACCGGATCCCATCAGAACTCCGCAGTTAAGCGTGCTTGGGCGAGAGTAGTACTAGGATGGGTGACCTCCTGGGAAGTCCTCGTGTTGCATCCCCTTTTTTGGGCGTCATTTTACATGCGAACGCCACGTCACCTGATGTGATTTAAATAAAAGTGAGAAGCAATTATGTAATATAATTTCATGTCTTCTAAATTATTATTTACATTAATATTATTTTTTATTATTTTTAATTTTAATTTTTATTATTTTTATTTTTTGGAATTAAAAACATAATTACTATAAATAAAAAAAATTATTAGTAGTAATAATAATAATTATTATAATAATATTTTATACTAATTTAATTATTTTGTATAAATTTCTGTAATTTTATAAGACTTTTTAATGTATTTTTCATGAAAATTGGTATTAATATTGATATTTTGGTTTATTCTTTATGATTATTATGATTTTCTCATAATCCAAAAAATGTGATTCATAACGGATGCGATCATACCAGCACTAAAGCACCGGATCCCATCAGAACTCCGCAGTTAAGCGTGCTTGGGCGATAGTAGTACTAGGATGGGTGACCTCCTGGGAAGTCCTCGTGTTGCATCCCCTTTTTTGGGCGTCATTTTACATGCGAACGCCACGTCACCTGATGTGATTTAAGTAAAAGTGAGAAGCAATTATGTAATATAATTTCATGTCTTCTAAATTATTATTTACATTAATATTATTTTTTATTATTTTTAATTTTAATTTTTATTATTTTTATTTTTTGGAATTAAAAACATAATTACTATAAATAAAAAAAATTATTAGTAGTAATAATAATAATTATTATAATAATATTTTATATTAATTTAATTATTTTGTATAAATTTCTGTAATTTTATAAGACTTTTTAATGTATTTTTCATGAAAATTGGTATTAATATTGATATTTTGGTTTATTCTTTATGATTATTATGATTTTCTCATAATCCAAAAAATGTGATTCATAACGGATGCGATCATACCAGCACTAAAGCACCGGATCCCATCAGAACTCCGCAGTTAAGCGTGCTTGGGCGAGAGTAGTACTAGGATGGGTGACCTCCTGGGAAGTCCTCGTGTTGCATCCCCTTTTTTGGGCGTCATTTTACATGCGAACGCCACGTCACCTGATGTGATTTAAGTAAAAGTGAGAAGCAATTATGTAATATAATTTCATGTCTTCTAAATTATTATTTACATTAATATTATTTTTTATTATTTTTAATTTTAATTTTTATTATTTTTATTTTTTGGAATTAAAAACATAATTACTATAAATAAAAAAAATTATTAGTAGTAATAATAATAATTATTATAATAATATTTTATATTAATTTAATTATTTTGTATAAATTTCTGTAATTTTATAAGACTTTTTAATGTATTTTTCATGAAAATTGGTATTAATATTGATATTTTGGTTTATTCTTTATGATTATTATGATTTTCTCATAATCCAAAAAATGTGATTCATAACGGATGCGATCATACCAGCACTAAAGCACCGGATCCCATCAGAACTCCGCAGTTAAGCGTGCTTGGGCGAGAGTAGTACTAGGATGGGTGACCTCCTGGGAAGTCCTCGTGTTGCATCCCCTTTTTTGGGCGTCATTTTACATGCGAACGCCACGTCACCTGATGTGATTTAAGTAAAAGTGAGAAGCAATTATGTAATATAATTTCATGTCTTCTAAATTATTATTTACATTAATATTATTTTTTATTATTTTTAATTTTAATTTTTATTATTTTTATTTTTTGGAATTAAAAACATAATTACTATAAATAAAAAAAATTATTAGTAGTAATAATAATAATTATTATAATAATATTTTATACTAATTTAATTATTTTGTATAAATTTCTGTAATTTTATAAGACTTTTTAATGTATTTTTCATGAAAATTGGTATTAATATTGATATTTTGGTTTATTCTTTATGATTATTATGATTTTCTCATAATCCAAAAAATGTGATTCATAACGGATGCGATCATACCAGCACTAATGCACCGGATCCCATCAGAACTCCGCAGTTAAGCGTGCTTGGGCGAGAGTAGTACTAGGATGGGTGACCTCCTGGGAAGTCCTCGTGTTGCATCCCCTTTTTTGGGCGTCATTTTACATGCGAACGCCACGTCACCTGATGTGATTTAAGTAAAAGTGAGAAGCAATTATGTAATATAATTTCATGTCTTCTAAATTTAGTTCCATCATTATTTACATTAATATTATTTTTTATTATTTTTAATTTTAATTTTTATTATTTTTATTTTTTGGAATTAAAAACATAATTACTATAAATAAAAAAAATTATTAGTAGTAATAATAATAATTATTATAATAATATTTTATATTAATTTAATTATTTTGTATAAATTTCTGTAATTTTATAAGACTTTTTAATGTATTTTTCATGAAAATTGGTATTAATATTGATATTTTGGTTTATTCTTTATGATTATTATGATTTTCTCATAATCCAAAAAATGTGATTCATAACGGATGCGATCATACCAGCACTAAAGCACCGGATCCCATCAGAACTCCGCAGTTAAGCGTGCTTGGGCGAGAGTAGTACTAGGATGGGTGACCTCCTGGGAAGTCCTCGTGTTGCATCCCCTTTTTTGGGCGTCATTTTACATGCGAACGCCACGTCACCTGATGTGATTTAAGTAAAAGTGAGAAGCAATTATGTAATATAATTTCATGTCTTCTAAATTATTATTTACATTAATATTATTTTTTATTATTTTTAATTTTAATTTTTATTATTTTTATTTTTTGGAATTAAAAACATAATTACTATAAATAAAAAAAATTATTAGTAGTAATAATAATAATTATTATAATAATATTTTATACTAATTTAATTATTTTGTATAAATTTCTGTAATTTTATAAGACTTTTTAATGTATTTTTCATGAAAATTGGTATTAATATTGATATTTTGTTTTATTCTTTATGATTATTATGATTTTCTCATAATCCAAAAAATGTGATTCATAACGGATGCGATCATACCAGCACTAAAGCACCGGATCCCATCAGCACTCCGCAGTTAAGCGTGCTTGGGCGAGAGTAGTACTAGGATGGGTGACCTCCTGGGAAGCCCTCGTGTTGCATCCCCTTTTTTGGGCGTCATTTTACATGCGAACGCCACGTCACCTGATGTGATTTAAGTAAAAGTGAGAAGCAATTATGTAATATAATTTCATGTCTTCTAAATTATTATTTACATTAATATTATTTTTTATTATTTTTAATTTTAATTTTTATTATTTTTAATTTTTGGAATTAAAAACATAATTACTATAAGTAAAAAAAATTATTAGTAGTAATAATAATAATTATTATAATAATATTTTATACTAATTTAATTATTTTGTATAAATTTCTGTAATTTTATAAGACTTTTTAATGTATTTTTCATGAAAATTGGTATTAATATTGATATTTTGGTTTATTCTTTATGATTATTATGATTTTCTCATAATCCAAAAAATGTGATTCATAACGGATGCGATCATACCAGCACTAATGCACCGGATCCCATCAGAACTCCGCAGTTAAGCGTGCTTGGGCGAGAGTAGTACTAGGATGGGTGACCTCCTGGGAAGTCCTCGTGTTGCATCCCCTTTTTTGGGCGTCATTTTACATGCGAACGCCACGTCACCTGATGTGATTTAAGTAAAAGTGAGAAGCAATTATGTAATATAATTTCATGTCTTCTAAATTATTATTTACATTAATATTATTTTTTATTATTTTTAATTTTAATTTTTATTATTTTTATTTTTTGGAATTAAAAACATAATTACTATAAATAAAAAAAATTATTAGTAGTAATAATAATAATTATTATAATAATATTTTATATTAATTTAATTATTTTGTATAAATTTCTGTAATTTTATAAGACTTTTTAATGTATTTTTCATGAAAATTGGTATTAATATTGATATTTTGGTTTATTCTTTATGATTATTATGATTTTCTCATAATCCAAAAAATGTGATTCATACCGGATGCGATCATACCAGCACTAAAGCACCGGATCCCATCAGAACTCCGCAGTTAAGCGTGCTTGGGCGAGAGTAGTACTAGGATGGGTGACCTCCTGGGAAGTCCTCGTGTTGCATCCCCTTTTTTGGGCGTCATTTTACATGCGAACGCCACGTCACCTGATGTGATTTAAGTAAAAGTGAGAAGCAATTATGTAATATAATTTCATGTCTTCTAAATTATTATTTACATTAATATTATTTTTTATTATTTTTAATTTTAATTTTTATTATTTTTATTTTTATTTTTTGGAATTAAAAACATAATTACTATAAATAAAAAAAATTATTAGTAGTAATAATAATAATTATTATAATAATATTTTATATTAATTTAAATATTTTGTATAAATTTCTGTAATTTTATAAGACTTTTTAATGTATTTTTCATGAAAATTGGTATTAATATTGATATTTTGGTTTATTCTTTATGATTATTATGATTTTCTCATAATCCAAAAAATGTGATTCATAACGGATGCGATCATACCAGCACTAAAGCACCGGATCCCATCAGAACTCCGCAGTTAAGCGTGCTTGGGCGAGAGTAGTACTAGGATGGGTGACCTCCTGGGAAGTCCTCGTGTTGCATCCCCTTTTTTGGGCGTCATTTTACATGCGAACGCCACGTCACCTGATGTGATTTAAGTAAAAGTGAGAAGCAATTATGTAATATAATTTCATGTCTTCTAAATTATTATTTACATTAATATTATTTTTTATTATTTTTAATTTTAATTTTTATTATTTTTATTTTTTGGAATTAAAAACATAATTACTATAAATAAAAAAAATTATTAGTAGTAATAATAATTATTATTATAATAATATTTTATATTAATTTAATTATTTTGTATAAATTTCTGTAATTTTATAAGACTTTTTAATGTATTTTTCATGAAAATTGGTATTAATATTGATATTTTGGTTTATTCTTTATGATTATTATGATTTTCTCATAATCCAAAAAATGTGATTCATAACGGATGCGATCATACCAGCACTAAAGCACGGGATCCCATCAGAACTCCGCAGTTAAGCGTGCTTGGGCGAGAGTAGTACTAGGATGGGTGACCTCCTGGGAAGTCCTCGTGTTGCATCCCCTTTTTTGGGCGTCATTTTACATGCGAACGCCACGTCACCCGAAGTGATTTAAGTAAAAGTGAGAAGCAATTATGTAATATAATTTCATGTCTTCTAAATTATTATTTACATTAATATTATTTTTTATTATTTTTAATTTTAATTTTTATTATTTTTATTTTTTGGAATTAAAAACATAATTACTATAAATAAAAAAAATTATTAGTAGTAATAATAATAATTATTATAATAATATTTTATACTAATTTAATTATTTTGTATAAATTTCTGTAATTTTATAAGACTTTTTAATGTATTTTTCATGAAAATTGGTATTAATATTGATATTTTGGTTTATTCTTTATGATTATTATGATTTTCTCATAATCCAAAAAATGTGATTCATAACGGATGCGATCATACCAGCACTAAAGCACCGGATCCCATCAGAACTCCGCAGTTAAGCGTGCTTGGGCGAGAGTAGTACTAGGATGGGTGACCTCCTGGGAAGTCCTCGTGTTGCATCCCCTTTTTTGGGCGTCATTTTACATGCGAACGCCACGTCACCTGATGTGATTTAAGTAAAAGTGAGAAGCAATTATGTAATATAATTTCATGTCTTCTAAATTATTATTTACATTAATATTATTTTTTATTATTTTTAATTTTAATTTTTATTATTTTTATTTTTTGGAATTAAAAACATAATTACTATAAATAAAAAAAATTATTAGTGGTAATAATAATAATTATTATAATAATATTTTATACTAATTTAATTATTTTGTATAAATTTCTGTAATTTTATAAGACTTTTTAATGTATTTTTCATGAAAATTGGTATTAATATTGATATTTTGGTTTATTCTTTATGATTATTATGATTTTCTCATAATCCAAAAAATGTGATTCATAACGGATGCGATCATACCAGCACTAAAGCACCGGATCCCATCAGAACTCCGCAGTTAAGCGTGCTTGGGCGAGAGTAGTACTAGGATGGGTGACCTCCTGGGAAGTCCTCGTGTTGCATCCCCTTTTTTGGGCGTCATTTTGCATGCGAACGCCACGTCACCTGATGTGATTTAAGTAAAAGTGAGAAGCAATTATGTAATATAATTTCATGTCTTCTAAATTATTATTTACATTAATATTATTTTTTATTATTTTTAATTTTAATTTTTATTATTTTTATTTTTTGGAATTAAAAACATAATTACTATAAATAAAAAAAATTATTAGTAGTAATAATAATAATTATTATAATAATATTTTATATTAATTTAATTATTTTGTATAAATTTCTGTAATTTTATAAGACTTTTTAATGTATTTTTCATGAAAATTGGTATTAATATTGATATTTTGGTTTATTCTTTATGATTATTATGATTTTCTCATAATCCAAAAAATGTGATTCATAACGGATGCGATCATACCAGCACTAAAGCACCGGATCCCATCAGAACTCCGCAGTTAAGCGTGCTTGGGCGAGAGTAGTACTAGGATGGGTGACCTCCTGGGAAGTCCTCGTGTTGCATCCCCTTTTTTGGGCGACATTTTACATGCGAACGCCACGTCACCTGATGTGATTTAAGTAAAAGTGAGAAGCAATTATGTAATATAATTTCATGTCTTCTAAATTATTATTTACATTAATATTATTTTTTATTATTTTTAATTTTAATTTTTATTATTTTTATTTTTTGGAATTAAAAACATAATTACTATAAATAAAAAAAATTATTAGTAGTAATAATAATAATTATTATAATAATATTTTATATTAATTTAATTATTTTGTATAAATTTCTGTAATTTTATAAGACTTTTTAATGTATTTTTCATGAAAATTGGTATTAATATTGATATTTTGGTTTATTCTTTATGATTATTATGATTTTCTCATAATCCAAAAAATGTGATTCATAACGGATGCGATCATACCAGCACTAAAGCACGGGATCCCATCAGAACTCCGCAGTTAAGCGTGCTTGGG
This sequence comes from Juncus effusus, assembly GCA_027726005.1. NCBI lineage: Eukaryota > Viridiplantae > Streptophyta > Magnoliopsida > Poales > Juncaceae > Juncus > Juncus effusus. The sequence goes on from CM050892.1 coordinate 2,934,917, forward strand.
CGAGAGTAGTACTAGGATGGGTGACCTCCTGGGAAGTCCTCGTGTTGCATCCCCTTTTTTGGGCGTCATTTTACATGCGAACGCCACGTCACCCGAAGTGATTTAAGTAAAAGTGAGAAGCAATTATGTAATATAATTTCATGTCTTCTAAATTATTATTTACATTAATATTATTTTTTATTATTTTTAATTTTAATTTTTATTATTTTTATTTTTTGGAATTAAAAACATAATTACTATAAATAAAAAAAATTATTAGTAGTAATAATAATAATTATTATAATAATATTTTATACTAATTTAATTATTTTGTATAAATTTCTGTAATTTTATAAGACTTTTTAATGTATTTTTCATGAAAATTGGTATTAATATTGATATTTTGGTTTATTCTTTATGATTATTATGATTTTCTCATAATCCAAAAAATGTGATTCATAACGGATGCGATCATACCAGCACTAAAGCACCGGATCCCATCAGAACTCCGCAGTTAAGCGTGCTTGGGCGAGAGTAGTACTAGGATGGGTGACCTCCTGGGAAGTCCTCGTGTTGCATCCCCTTTTTTGGGCGTCATTTTACATGCGAACGCCACGTCACCTGATGTGATTTAAGTAAAAGTGAGAAGCAATTATGTAATATAATTTCATGTCTTCTAAATTATTATTTACATTAATATTATTTTTTATTATTTTTAATTTTAATTTTTATTATTTTTATTTTTTGGAATTAAAAACATAATTACTATAAATAAAAAAAATTATTAGTAGTAATAATAATAATTATTATAATAATATTTTATACTAATTTAATTATTTTGTATAAATTTCTGTAATTTTATAAGACTTTTTAATGTATTTTTCATGAAAATTGGTATTAATATTGATATTTTGGCTTATTCTTTATGATTATTATGATTTTCTCATAATCCAAAAAATGTGATTCATAACGGATGCGATCATACCAGCACTACAGCACCGGATCCCATCAGAACTCCGCAGTTAAGCGTGCTTGGGCGAGAGTAGTACTAGGATGGGTGACCTCCTGGGAAGTCCTCGTGTTGCATCCCCTTTTTTGGGCGTCATTTTACATGCGAACGCCACGTCACCTGATGTGATTTAAGTAAAAGTGAGAAGCAATTATGTAATATAATTTCATGTCTTCTAAATTATTATTTACATTAATATTATTTTTTATTATTTTTAATTTTAATTTTTATTATTTTTATTTTTTGGAATTAAAAACATAATTACTATAAATAAAAAAAATTATTAGTAGTAATAATAATAATTATTATAATAATATTTTATATTAATTTAATTATTTTGTATAAATTTCTGTAATTTTATAAGACTTTTTAATGTATTTTTCATGAAAATTGGTATTAATATTGATATTTTGGTTTATTCTTTATGATTATTATGATTTTCTCATAATCCAAAAAATGTGATTCATAACGGATGCGATCATACCAGCACTAAAGCACCGGATCCCATCAGAACTCCGCAGCTAAGCGTGCTTGGGCGAGAGTAGTACTAGGATGGGTGACCTCCTGGGAAGTCCTCGTGTTGGATCCCCTTTTTTGGGCGTCATTTTACATGCGAACGCCACGTCACCTGATGTGATTTAAGTAAAAGTGAGAAGCAATTATGTAATATAATTTCATGTCTTCTAAATTATTATTTACATTAATATTATTTTTTATTATTTTTAATTTTAATTTTTATTATTTTTATTTTTTGGAATTAAAAACATAATTACTATAAATAAAAAAAATTATTAGTAGTAATAATAATAATTATTATAATAATATTTTATATTAATTTAATTATTTTGTATAAATTTCTGTAATTTTATAAGACTTTTTAATGTATTTTTAATGAAAATTGGTATTAATATTGATATTTTGGTTTATTCTTTATGATTATTATGATTTTCTCATAATCCAAAAAATGTGATTCATAACGGATGCGATCATACCAGCACTAAAGCACCGGATCCCATCAGAACTCCGCAGTTAAGCGTGCTTGGGCGAGAGTAGTACTAGGATGGGTGACCTCCTGGGAAGTCCTCGTGTTGCATCCCCTTTTTTGGGCGTCATTTTACATGCGAACGCCACGTCACCTGATGTGATTTAAGTAAAAGTGAGAAGCAATTATGTAATATAATTTCATGTCTTCTAAATTATTATTTACATTAATATTATTTTTTATTATTTTTAATTTTAATTTTTATTATTTTTATTTTTTGGAATTAAAAACATAATTACTATAAATAAAAAAAATTATTAGTAGTAATAATAATAATTATTATAATAATATTTTATATTAATTTAATTATTTTGTATAAATTTCTGTAATTTTATAAGACTTTTTAATGTATTTTTCATGAAAATTGGTATTAATATTGATATTTTGGTTTATTCTTTATGATTATTATGATTTTCTCATAATCCAAAAAATGTGATTCATAACGGATGCGATCATACCAGCACTAAAGCACCGGATCCCATCAGAACTACGCAGTTAAGCGTGCTTGGGCGAGAGTAGTACTAGGATGGGTGACCTCCTGGGAAGTCCTCGTGTTGCATCCCCTTTTTTGGGCGTCATTTTACATGCGAACGCCACGTCACCTGATGTGATTTAAGTAAAAGTGAGAAGCAATTATGTAATATAATTTCATGTCTTCTAAATTATTATTTACATTAATATTATTTTTTATTATTTTTAATTTTAATTTTTATTATTTTTATTTTTTGGAATTAAAAACATAATTACTATAAATAAAAAAAATTATTAGTAGTAATAATAATAATTATTATAAAAATATTTTATACTAATTTAATTATTTTGTATAAATTTCTGTAATTTTATAAGACTTTTTAATGTATTTTTCATGAAAATTGGTATTAATATTGATATTTTGGTTTATTCTTTATGATTATTATGATTTTCTCATAATCCAAAAAATGTGATTCATAACGGATGCGATCATACCAGCACTAAAGCACCGGATCCCATCAGAACTCCGCAGTTAAGCGTGCTTGGGCGAGAGTAGTACTAGGATGGGTGACCTCCTGGGAAGTCCTCGTGTTGCATCCCCTTTTTTGGGCGTCATTTTACATGCGAACGCCACGTCACCTGATGTGATTTAAGTAAAAGTGAGAAGCAATTATGTAATATAATTTCATGTCTTCTAAATTATTATTTACATTAATATTATTTTTTATTATTTTTAATTTTAATTTTTATTATTTTTATTTTTTGGAATTAAAAACATAATTACTATAAATAAAAAAAATTATTAGTAGTAATAATAATAATTATTATAATAATATTTTATACTAATTTAATTATTTTGTATAAATTTCTGTAATTTTATAAGACTTTTTAATGTATTTTTCATGAAAATTGGTATTAATATTGATATTTTGGTTTATTCTTTATGATTATTATGATTTTCTCATAATCCAAAAAATGTGATTCATAACGGATGCGATCATACCAGCACTAAAGCACCGGATCCCATCAGAACTCCGCAGTTAAGCGTGCTTGGGCGAGAGTAGTACTAGGATGGGTGACCTCCTGGGAAGTCCTCGTGTTGCATCCCCTTTTTTGGGCGTCATTTTACATGCGAACGCCACGTCACCTGATGTGATTTAAGTAAAAGTGAGAAGCAATTATGTAATATAATTTCATGTCTTCTAAATTATTATTTACATTAATATTATTTTTTATTATTTTTAATTTTAATTTTTATTATTTTTATTTTTTTGAATTAAAAACATAATTACTATAAATAAAAAAAATTATTAGTAGTAATAATAATAATTATTATAATAATATTTTATATTAATTTAATTATTTTGTATAAATTTCTGTAATTTTATAAGACTTTTTAATGTATTTTTCATGAAAATTGGTATTAATATTGATATTTTGGTTTATTCTTTATGATTATTATGATTTTCTCATAATCCAAAAAATGTGATTCATAACGGATGCGATCATACCAGCACTAAAGCACCGGATCCCATCAGAACTCCGCAGTTAAGCGTGCTTGGGCGAGAGTAGTACTAGGATGGGTGACCTCCTGGGAAGTCCTCGTGTTGCATCCCCTTTTTTGGGCGTCATTTTACATGCGAACGCCACGTCACCTGATGTGATTTAAGTAAAAGTGAGAAGCAATTATGTAATATAATTTCATGTCTTCTAAATTATTATTTACATTAATATTATTTTTTATTATTTTTAATTTTAATTTTTATTATTTTTATTTTTTGGAATTAAAAACATAATTACTATAAATAAAAAAAATTATTAGTAGTAATAATAATAATTATTATAATAATATTTTATACTAATTTAATTATTTTGTATAAATTTCTGTAATTTTATAAAACTTTTTAATGTATTTTTCATGAAAATTGGTATTAATATTGATATTTTGGTTTATTCTTTATGATTATTATGATTTTCTCATAATCCAAAAAATGTGATTCATAACGGATGCGATCATACCAGCACTAAAGCACCGGATCCCATCAGAACTCCGCAGTTAAGCGTGCTTGGGCGAGAGTAGTACTAGGATGGGTGACCTCCTGGGAAGTCCTCGTGTTGCATCCCCTTTTTTGGGCGTCATTTTACATGCGAACGCCACGTCACCCGATGTGATTTAAGTAAAAGTGAGAAGCAATTATGTAATATAATTTCATGTCTTCTAAATTATTATTTACATTAATATTATTTTTTATTATTTTTAATTTTAATTTTTATTATTTTTATTTTTTGGAATTAAAAACATAATAACTATAAATAAAAAAAATTATTAGTAGTAATAATAATAATTATTATAATAATATTTTATATTAATTTAATTATTTTGTATAAATTTCTGTAATTTTATAAGACTTTTTAATGTATTTTTCATGAAAATTGGTATTAATATTGATATTTTGGTTTATTCTTTATGATTATTGTGATTTTCTCATAATCCAAAAAATGTGATTCATAACGGATGCGATCATACCAGCACTAAAGCACCGGATCCCATCAGAACTCCGCAGTTAAGCGTGCTTGGGCGAGAGTAGTACTAGGATGGGTGACCTCCTGGGAAGTCCTCGTGTTGCATCCCCTTTTTTGGGCGTCATTTTACATGCGAACGCCACGTCACCTGATGTGATTTAAGTAAAAGTGAGAAGCAATTATGTAATATAATTTCATGTCTTCTAAATTATTATTTACATTAATATTATTTTTTATTATTTTTAATTTTAATTTTTATTATTTTTATTTTTTGGAATTAAAAACATAATTACTATAAATAAAAAAAATTATTAGTAGTAGTAATAATAATTATTATAATAATATTTTATACTAATTTAATTATTTTGTATAAATTTCTGTAATTTTATAAAACTTTTTAATGTATTTTTCATGAAAATTGGTATTAATATTGATATTTTGGTTTATTCTTTATGATTATTATGATTTTCTCATAATCCAAAAAATGTGATTCATAACGGATGCGATCATACCAGCACTAAAGCACCGGATCCCATCAGAACTCCGCAGTTAAGCGTGCTTGGGCGAGAGTAGTTCTAGGATGGGTGACCTCCTGGGAAGTCCTCGTGTTGCATCCCCTTTTTTGGGCGTCATTTTACATGCGAACGCCACGTCACCTGATGTGATTTAAGTAAAAGTGAGAAGCAATTATGTAATATAATTTCATGTCTTCTAAATTATTATTTACATTAATATTATTTTTTATTATTTTTAATTTTAATTTTTATTATTTTTATTTTTTTGAATTAAAAACATAATTACTATAAATAAAAACAATTATTAGTAGTAATAATAATAATTATTATAATAATATTTTATATTAATTTAATTATTTTGTATAAATTTCTGTAATTTTATAAGACTTTTTAATGTATTTTTCATGAAAATTGGTATTAATATTGATATTTTGGTTTATTCTTTATGATTATTATGATTTTCTCATAATCCAAAAAATGTGATTCATAACGGATGCGATCATACCAGCACTAAAGCACCGGATCCCATCAGAACTCCGCAGTTAAGCGTGCTTGGGCGAGAGTAGTACTAGGATGGGTGACCTCCTGGGAAGTCCTCGTGTTGCATCCCCTTTTTTGGGCGTCATTTTACATGCGAACGCCACGTCACCTGATGTGATTTAAGTAAAAGTGAGAAGCAATTATGTAATATAATTTCATGTCTTCTAAATTATTATTTACATTAATATTATTTTTTATTATTTTTAATTTTAATTTTTATTATTTTTATTTTTTGGAATTAAAAACATAATTACTATAAATAAAAAAAATTATTAGTAGTAATAATAATAATTATTATAATAATATTTTATACTAATTTAATTATTTTGTATAAATTTCTGTAATTTTATAAAACTTTTTAATGTATTTTTCATGAAAATTGGTATTAATATTGATATTTTGGTTTATTCTTTATGATTATTATGATTTTCTCATAATCCAAAAAATGTGATTCATAACGGATGCGATCATACCAGCACTAAAGCACCGGATCCCATCAGAACTCCGCAGTTAAGCGTGCTTGGGCGAGAGTAGTACTAGGATGGGTGACCTCCTGGGAAGTCCTCGTGTTGCATCCCCTTTTTTGGGCGTCATTTTACATGCGAACGCCACGTCACCCGATGTGATTTAAGTAAAAGTGAGAAGCAATTATGTAATATAATTTCATGTCTTCTAAATTATTATTTACATTAATATTATTTTTTATTATTTTTAATTTTAATTTTTATTATTTTTATTTTTTGGAATTAAAAACATAATTACTATAAATAAAAAAAATTATTAGTAGTAATAATAATAATTATTATAATAATATTTTATATTAATTTAATTATTTTGTATAAATTTCTGTAATTTTATAAGACTTTTTAATGTATTTTTCATGAAAATTGGTATTAATATTGATATTTTGGTTTATTCTTTATGATTATTGTGATTTTCTCATAATCCAAAAAATGTGATTCATAACGGATGCGATCATACCAGCACTAAAGCACCGGATCCCATCAGAACTCCGCAGTTAAGCGTGCTTGGGCGAGAGTAGTACTAGGATGGGTGACCTCCTGGGAAGTCCTCGTGTTGCATCCCCTTTTTTGGGCGTCATTTTACATGCGAACGCCACGTCACCTGATGTGATTTAAGTAAAAGTGAGAAGCAATTATGTAATATAATTTCATGTCTTCTAAATTATTATTTACATTAATATTATTTTTTATTATTTTTAATTTTAATTTTTATTATTTTTATTTTTTGGAATTAAAAACATAATTACTATAAATAAAAAAAATTATTAGTAGTAATAATAATAATTATTATAATAATATTTTATACTAATTTAATTATTTTGTATAAATTTCTGTAATTTTATAAAACTTTTTAATGTATTTTTCATGAAAATTGGTATTAATATTGATATTTTGGTTTATTCTTTATGATTATTATGATTTTCTCATAATCCAAAAAATGTGATTCATAACGGATGCGATCATACCAGCACTAAAGCACCGGATCCCATCAGAACTCCGCAGTTAAGCGTGCTTGGGCGAGAGTAGTACTAGGATGGGTGACCTCCTGGGAAGTCCTCGTGTTGCATCCCCTTTTTTGGGCGTCATTTTACATGCGAACGCCACGTCACCCGATGTGATTTAAGTAAAAGTGAGAAGCAATTATGTAATATAATTTCATGTCTTCTAAATTATTATTTACATTAATATTATTTTTTATTATTTTTAATTTTAATTTTTATTATTTTTATTTTTTGGAATTAAAAACATAATTACTATAAATAAAAAAAATTATTAGTAGTAATAATAATAATTATTATAATAATATTTTATATTAATTTAATTATTTTGTATAAATTTCTGTAATTTTATAAGACTTTTTAATGTATTTTTCATGAAAATTGGTATTAATATTGATATTTTGGTTTATTCTTTATGATTATTGTGATTTTCTCATAATCCAAAAAATGTGATTCATAACGGATGCGATCATACCAGCACTAAAGCACCGGATCCCATCAGAACTCCGCAGTTAAGCGTGCTTGGGCGAGAGTAGTACTAGGATGGGTGACCTCCTGGGAAGTCCTCGTGTTGCATCCCCTTTTTTGGGCGTCATTTTACATGCGAACGCCACGTCACCTGATGTGATTTAAGTAAAAGTGAGAAGCAATTATGTAATATAATTTCATGTCTTCTAAATTATTATTTACATTAATATTATTTTTTATTATTTTTAATTTTAATTTTTATTATTTTTATTTTTTGGAATTAAAAACATAATTACTATAAATAAAAAAAATTATTAGTAGTAATAATAATAATTATTATAATAATATTTTATACTAATTTAATTATTTTGTATAAATTTCTGTAATTTTATAAGACTTTTTAATGTATTTTTCATGAAAATTGGTATTAATATTGATATTTTGGTTTATTCTTTATGATTATTATGATTTTCTCATAATCCAAAAAATGTGATTCATAACGGATGCGATCATACCAGCACTAAAGCACCGGATCCCATCAGAACTCCGCAGTTAAGCGTGCTTGGGCGAGAGTAGTACTAGGATGGGTGACCTCCTGGGAAGTCCTCGTGTTGCATCCCCTTTTTTGGGCGTCATTTTACATGCGAACGCCACGTCACCTGATGTGATTTAAGTAAAAGTGAGAAGCAATTATGTAATATAATTTCATGTCTTCTAAATTATTATTTACATTAATATTATTTTTTATTATTTTTAATTTTAATTTTTATTATTTTTATTTTTTGGAATTAAAAACATAATTACTATAAATAAAAAAAATTATTAGTAGTAATAATAATAATTATTATAATAATATTTTATACTAATTTAATTATTTTGTATAAATTTCTGTAATTTTATAAGACTTTTTAATGTATTTTTCATGAAAATTGGTATTAATATTGATATTTTGGTTTATTCTTTATGATTATTATGATTTTCTCATAATCCAAAAAATGTGATTCATAACGGATGCGATCATACCAGCACTAAAGCACCGGATCCCATCAGAACTCCGCAGTTAAGCGTGCTTGGGCGAGAGTAGTACTAGGATGGGTGACCTCCTGGGAAGTCCTCGTGTTGGATCCCCTTTTTTGGGCGTCATTTTACATGCGAACGCCACGTCACCTGATGTGATTTAAGTAAAAGTGAGAAGCAATTATGTAATATAATTTCATGTCTTCTAAATTATTATTTACATTAATATTATTTTTTATTATTTTTAATTTTAATTTTTATTATTTTTATTTTTTGGAATTAAAAACATAATTACTATAAATAAAAAAAATTATTAGTAGTAATAATAATAATTATTATAATAATATTTTATACTAATTTAATTATTTTGTATAAATTTCTGTAATTTTATAAGACTTTTTAATGTATTTTTCATGAAAATTGGTATTAATATTGATATTTTGGTTTATTCTTTATGATTATTATGATTTTCTCATAATCCAAAAAATGTGATTCATAACGGATGCGATCATACCAGCACTAAAGCACCGGATCCCATCAGAACTCCGCAGTTAAGCGTGCTTGGGCGAGAGTAGTACTAGGATGGGTGACCTCCTGGGAAGTCCTCGTGTTGCATCCCCTTTTTTGGGCGTCATTTTACATGCGAACGCCACGTCACCTGATGTGATTTAAGTAAAAGTGAGAAGCAATTATGTAATATAATTTCATGTCTTCTAAATTATTATTTACATTAATATTATTTTTTATTATTTTTAATTTTAATTTTTATTATTTTTATTTTTTGGAATTAAAAACATAATTACTATAAATAAAAAAAATTATTAGTAGTAATAATAATAATTATTATAATAATATTTTATATTAATTTAATTATTTTGTATAAATTTCTGTAATTTTATAAGACTTTTTAATGTATTTTTCATGAAAATTGGTATTAATATTGATATTTTGGTTTATTCTTTATGATTATTATGATTTTCTCATAATCCAAAAAATGTGATTCATAACGGATGCGATCATACCAGCACTAAAGCACCGGATCCCATCAGAACTCCGCAGTTAAGCGTGCTTGGGCGAGAGTAGTACTAGGATGGGTGACCTCCTGGGAAGTCCTCGTGTTGGATCCCCTTTTTTGGGCGTCATTTTACATGCGAACGCCACGTCACCTGATGTGATTTAAGTAAAAGTGAGAAGCAATTATGTAATATAATTTCATGTCTTCTAAATTATTATTTACATTAATATTATTTTTTATTATTTTTAATTTTAATTTTTATTATTTTTATTTTTTGGAATTAAAAACATAATTACTATAAATAAAAAAAATTATTAGTAGTAATAATAATAATTATTATAATAATATTTTATACTAATTTAATTATTTTGTATAAATTTCTGTAATTTTATAAGACTTTTTAATGTATTTTTCATGAAAATTGGTATTAATATTGATATTTTGGTTTATTCTTTATGATTATTATGATTTTCTCATAATCCAAAAAATGTGATTCATAACGGATGCGATCATACCAGCACTAAAGCACCGGATCCCATCAGAACTCCGCAGTTAAGCGTGCTGGGGCGAGAGTAGTACTAGGATGGGTGACCTCCTGGGAAGTCCTCGTGTTGCATCCCCTTTTTTGGGCGTCATTTTACATGCGAACGCCACGTCACCTGATGTGATTTAAGTAAAAGTGAGAAGCAATTATGTAATATAATTTCATGTCTTCTAAATTATTATTTACATTAATATTATTTTTTATTATTTTTAATTTTAATTTTTATTATTTTTATTTTTTGGAATTAAAAACATAATTACTATAAATAAAAAAAATTATTAGTAGTAATAATAATAATTATTATAATAATTTTTTATACTAATTTAATTATTTTGTATAAATTTCTGTAATTTTATAAGACTTTTTAATGTATTTTTCATGAAAATTGGTATTAATATTGATATTTTGGTTTATTTTTTATGATTATTATGATTTTCTCATAATCCAAAAAATGTGATTCATAACGGATGCGATCATACCAGCACTAAAGCACCGGATCCCATCAGAACTCCGCAGTTAAGCGTGCTTGGGCGAGAGTAGTACTAGGATGGGTGACCTCCTGGGAAGTCCTCGTGTTGCATCCCCTTTTTTGGGCGTCATTTTACATGCGAACGCCACGTCACCTGATGTGATTTAAGTAAAAGTGAGAAGCAATTATGTAATATAATTTCATGTCTTCTAAATTATTATTTACATTAATATTATTTTTTATTATTTTTAATTTTAATTTTTATTATTTTTATTTTTTGGAATTAAAAACATAATTACTATAAATAAAAAAAATTATTAGTAGTAATAATAATAATTATTATAATAATATTTTATACTAATTTAATTATTTTGTATAAATTTCTGTAATTTTATAAGACTTTTTAATGTATTTTTCATGAAAATTGGTATTAATATTGATATTTTGGTTTATTCTTTATGATTATAATGATTTTCTCATAATCCAAAAAATGTGATTCATAACGGATGCGATCATACCAGCACTAAAGCACCGGATCCCATCAGAACTCCGCAGTTAAGCGTGCTTGGGCGAGAGTAGTACTAGGATGGGTGACCTCCTGGGAAGTCCTCGTGTTGCATCCCCTTTTTTGGGCGTCATTTTACATGCGAACGCCACGTCACCTGATGTGATTTAAGTAAAAGTGAGAAGCAATTATGTAATATAATTTCATGTCTTCTAAATTATTATTTACATTAATATTATTTTTTATTATTTTTAATTTTTATTTTTATTATTTTTATTTTTTGGAATTAAAAACATAATTACTATAAATAAAAAAAATTATTAGTAGTAATAATAATAATTATTATAATAATATTTTATACTAATTTAATTATTTTGTATAAATTTCTGTAATTTTATATGACTTTTTAATGTATTTTTCATGAAAATTGGTATTAATATTGATATTTTGGTTTATTCTTTATGATTATTATGATTTTCTCATAATCCAAAAAATGTGATTCATAACGGATGCGATCATACGAGCACTAAAGCACCGGATCCCATCAGAACTCCGCAGTTAAGCGTGCTTGGGCGAGAGTAGTACTAGGATGGGTGACCTCCTGGGAAGTCCTCGTGTTGCATCCTCTTTTTTGGGCGTCATTTTACATGCGAACGCCATGTCACCTGATGTGATTTAAGTAAAAGTGAGAAGCAATTATGTAATATAATTTCATGTCTTCTAAATTATTATTTACATTAATATTATTTTTTATTATTTTTAATTTTAATTTTTATTATTTTTATTTTTTGGAATTAAAAACATAATTACTATAAATAAAAAAAATTATTAGTAGTAATAATAATTATTATTATAATAATATTTTATACTAATTTAATTATTTTGTATAAATTTCTGTAATTTTATAAGACTTTTTAATGTATTTTTCATGAAAATTGGTATTAATATTGATATTTTGGTTTATTCTTTATGATTATTATGATTTTCTCATAATCCAAAAAATGTGATTCATAACGGATGCGATCATACCAGCACTAAAGCACCGGATCCCATCAGAACTCCGCAGTTAAGCGTGCTTGGGCGAGAGTAGTACTAGGATGGGTGACCTCCTGGGAAGTCCTCGTGTTGCATCCCCTTTTTTGGGCGTCATTTTACATGCGAACGCCACGTCACCTGATGTGATTTAAGTAAAAGTGAGAAGCAATTATGTAATATAATTTCATGTCTTCTAAATTATTATTTACATTAATATTATTTTTTATTATTTTTAATTTTAATTTTTATTATTTTTATTTTTTGGAATTAAAAACATAATTACTATAAATAAAAAAAATTATTAGTAGTAATAATAATAATTATTATAATAATATTTTATATTAATTTAATTATTTTGTATAAATTTCTGTAATTTTATAAGACTTTTTAATGTATTTTTCATGAAAATTGGTATTAATATTGATATTTTGGTTTATTCTTTATGATTATTATGATTTTCTCATAATCCAAAAAATGTGATTCATAACGGATGCGATCATACCAGCACTAAAGCACCGGATCCCATCAGAACTCCGCAGTTAAGCGAGCTTGGGCGAGAGTAGTACTAGGATGGGTGACCTCCTGGGAAGTCCTCGTGTTGCATCCCCTTTTTTGGGCGTCATTTTACCTGCGAACGCCACGTCACCTGATGTGATTTAAGTAAAAGTGAGAAGCAATTATGTAATATAATTTCATGTCTTCTAAATTATTATTTACATTAATATTATTTTTTATTATTTTTAATTTTAATTTTTATTATTTTTATTTTTTGGAATTAAAAACATAATTACTATAAATAAAAAACATTATTAGTAGTAATAATAATAATTATTATAATAATATTTTATACTAATTTAATTATTTTGTATAAATTTCTGTAATTTTATAAGACTTTTTAATGTATTTTTCATGAAAATTGGTATTAATATTGATATTTTGGTTTATTCTTTATGATTATTATGATTTTCTCATAATCCAAAAAATGTGATTCATAACGGATGCGATCATACCAGCACTAAAGCACCGGATTCCATCAGAACTCCGCAGTTAAGCGTGCTTGGGCGAGAGTAGTACTAGGATGGGTGACCTCCTGGGAAGTCCTCGTGTTGCATCCCCTTTTTTGGGCGTCATTTTACATGCGAACGCCACGTCACCTGATGTGATTTAAGTAAAAGTGAGAAGCAATTATGTAATATAATTTCATGTCTTCTAAATTATTATTTACATTAATATTATTTTTTATTATTTTTAATTTTAATTTTTATTATTTTTATTTTTTGGAATTAAAAACATAATTACTATAAATAAAAAAAATTATTAGTAGTAATAATAATAATTATTATAATAATATTTTATATTAATTTAATTATTTTGTATAAATTTCTGTAATTTTATAAGACTTTTTAATGTATTTTTCATGAAAATTGGTATTAATATTGATATTTTGGTTTATTCTTTATGATTATTATGATTTTCTCATAATCCAAAAAATGTGATTCATAACGGATGCGATCATACCAGCACTAAAGCACCGGATCCCATCAGAACTCCGCAGTTAAGCGTGCTTGGGCGAGAGTTGTACTAGGATGGGTGACCTCCTGGGAAGTCCTCGTGTTGCATCCCCTTTTTTGGGCGTCATTTTACATGCGAACGCCACGTCACCTGATGTGATTTAAGTAAAAGTGAGAAGCAATTATGTAATATAATTTCATGTCTTCTAAATTATTATTTACATTAATATTATTTTTTATTATTTTTAATTTTAATTTTTATTATTTTTATTTTTTGGAATTAAAAACATAATTACTATAAATAAAAAAAATTATTAGTAGTAATAATAATAATTATTATAATAATATTTTATACTAATTTAATTATTTTGTATAAATTTCTGTAATTTTATAAGACTTTTTAATGTATTTTTCATGAAAATTGGTATTAATATTGATATTTTGGTTTATTCTTTATGATTATTATGATTTTCTCATAATCCAAAAAATGTGATTCATAACGGATGCGATCATACCAGCACTAAAGCACCGGATCCCATCAGAACTCCGCAGTTAAGCGTGCTTGGGCGAGAGTAGTACTAGGATGGGTGACCTCCTGGGAAGTCCTCGTGTTGCATCCCCTTTTTTGGGCGTCATTTTACATGCGAACGCCACGTCACCTGATGTGATTTAAGTAAAAGTGAGAAGCAATTATGTAATATAATTTCATGTCTTCTAAATTATTATTTACATTAATATTATTTTTTATTATTTTTAATTTTAATTTTTATTATTTTTATTTTTTGGAATTAAAAACATAATTACTATAAATAAAAAAAATTATTAGTAGTAATAATAATAATTATTATAATAATATTTTATACTAATTTAAATATTTTGTATAAATTTCTGTAATTTTATAAGACTTTTTAATGTATTTTTCATGAAAATTGGTATTAATATTGATATTTTGGTTTATTCTTTATGATTATTATGATTTTCTCATAATCCAAAAAATGTGATTCATAACGGATGCGATCATACCAGCACTAAAGCACCGGATCCCATCAGAACTCCGCAGTTAAGCGTGCTTGGGCGAGAGTAGTACTAGGATGGGTGACCTCCTGGGAAGTCCTCGTGTTGCATCCCCTTTTTTGGGCGTCATTTTACATGCGAACGCCACGTCACCTGATGTGATTTAAGTAAAAGTGAGAAGCAATTATGTAATATAATTTCATGTCTTCTAAATTATTATTTACATTAATATTATTTTTTATTATTTTTAATTTTAATTTTTATTATTTTTATTTTTTGGAATTAAAAACATAATTACTATAAATAAAAAAAATTATTAGTAGTAATAATAATAATTATTATAATATTATTTTATATTAATTTAATTATTTTGTATAAATTTCTGTAATTTTATAAGACTTTTTAATGTATTTTTCATGAAAATTGGTATTAATATTGATATTTTGGTTTATTCTTTATGATTATTATGATTTTCTCATAATCCAAAAAATGTGATTCATAACGGATGCGATCATACCAGCACTAAAGCACCGGATCCCATCAGAACTCCGCAGTTAAGCGTGCTTGGGCGAGAGTAGTACTAGGATGGGTGACCTCCTGGGAAGTCCTCGTGTTGCATCCCCTTTTTTGGGCGTCATTTTACATGCGAACGCCACGTCACCTGATGTGATTTAAGTAAAAGTGAGAAGCAATTATGTAATATAATTTCATGTCTTCTAAATTATTATTTACATTAATATTATTTTTTATTATTTTTAATTTTAATTTTTATTATTTTTATTTTTTGGAATTAAAAACATAATTACTATAAATAAAAAAAATTATTAGTAGTAATAATAATTATTATTATAATAATATTTTATACTAATTTAATTATTTTGTATAAATTTCTGTAATTTTATAAGACTTTTTAATGTATTTTTCATGAAAATTGGTATTAATATTGATATTTTGGTTTATTCTTTATGATTATTATGATTTTCTCATAATCCAAAAAATGTGATTCATAACGGATGCGATCATACCAGCACTAAAGCACCGGATCCCATCAGAACTCCGCAGTTAAGCGTGCTTGGGCGAGAGTAGTACTAGGATGGGTGACCTCCTGGGAAGTCCTCGTGTTGCATCCCCTTTTTTGGGCGTCATTTTACATGCGAACGCCACGTCACCTGATGTGATTTAAGTAAAAGTGAGAAGCAATTATGTAATATAATTTCATGTCTTCTAAATTATTATTTACATTAATATTATTTTTTATTATTTTTAATTTTAATTTTTATTATTTTTATTTTTTGGAATTAAAAACATAATTACTATAAATAAAAAAAATTATTAGTAGTAATAATAATAATTATTATAATAATATTTTATATTAATTTAATTATTTTGTATAAATTTCTGTAATTTTATAAGACTTTTTAATGTATTTTTCATGAAAATTGGTATTAATATTGATATTTTGGTTTATTCTTTATGATTATTATGATTTTCTCATAATCCAAAAAATGTGATTCATAACGGATGCGATCATACCAGCACTAAAGCACCGGATCCCATCAGAACTCCGCAGTTAAGCGTGCTTGGGCGAGAGTAGTACTAGGATGGGTGACTTCCTGGGAAGTCCTCGTGTTGCATCCCCTTTTTTGGGCGTCATTTTACATGCGAACGCCACGTCACCTGATGTGATTTAAGTAAAAGTGAGAAGCAATTATGTAATATAATTTCATGTCTTCTAAATTATTATTTACATTGATATTATTTTTTATTATTTTTAATTTTAATTTTTATTATTTTTATTTTTTGGAATTAAAAACATAATTACTATAAATAAAAAAAATTATTAGTAGTAATAATAATAATTATTATAATAATATTTTATATTAATTTAATTATTTTGTATAAATTTCTGTAATTTTATAAGACTTTTTAATGTATTTTTCATGAAAATTGGTATTAATATTGATATTTTGGTTTATTCTTTATGATTATTATGATTTTCTCATAATCCAAAAAATGTGATTCATAACGGATGCGATCATACCAGCACTAAAGCACCGGGTCCCATCAGAACTCCGCAGTTAAGCGTGCTTGGGCGAGAGTAGTACTAGGACGGGTGACCTCCTGGGAAGTCCTCGTGTTGCATCCCCTTTTTTGGGCGTCATTTTACATGCGAACGCCACGTCACCTGATGTGATTTAAGTAAAAGTGAGAAGCAATTATGTAATATAATTTCATGTCTTCTAAATTATTATTTACATTAATATTATTTTTTATTATTTTTAATTTTAATTTTTATTATTTTTATTTTTTGGAATTAAAAACATAATTACTATAAATAAAAAAAATTATTAGTAGTAATAATAATAATTATTATAATAATATTTTATACTAATTTAATTATTTTGTATAAATTTCTGTAATTTTATAAGACTTTTTAATGTATTTTTCATGAAAATTGGTATTAATATTGATATTTTGGTTTATTCTTTATGATTATTATGATTTTCTCATAATCCAAAAAATGTGATTCATAACGGATGCGATCATACCAGCACTAAAGCACCGGATCCCATCAGAACTCCGCAGTTAAGCGTGCTTGGGCGAGAGTAGTACTAGGATGGGTGACCGCCTGGGAAGTCCTCGTGTTGCATCCCCTTTTTTGGGCGTCATTTTACATGCGAACGCCACGTCACCTGATGTGATTTAAGTAAAAGTGAGAAGCAATTATGTAATATAATTTCATGTCTTCTAAATTATTATTTACATTAATATTATTTTTTATTATTTTTAATTTTAATTTTTATTATTTTTATTTTTTGGAATTAAAAACATAATTACTATAAATAAAAAAAATTATTAGTAGTAATAATAATAATTATTATAATAATATTTTATACTAATTTAATTATTTTGTATAAATTTCTGTAATTTTATAAGACTTTTTAATGTATTTTTCATGAAAATAGGTATTAATATTGATATTTTGGTTTATTCTTTATGATTATTATGATTTTCTCATAATCCAAAAAATGTGATTCATAACGGATGCGATCATACCAGCACTAAAGCACCGGATCCCATCAGAACTCCGCAGTTAAGCGTGCTTGGGCGAGAGTAGTACTAGGATGGGTGACCTCCTGGGAAGTCCTCGTGTTGCATCCCCTTTTTTGGGCGTCATTTTACATGCGAACGCCACGTCACCTGATGTGATTTAAGTAAAAGTGAGAAGCAATTATGTAATATAATTTCATGTCTTCTAAATTATTATTTACATTAATATTATTTTTTATTATTTTTAATTTTAATTTTTATTATTTTTATTTTTTGGAATTAAAAACATAATTACTATAAATAAAAAAAATTATTAGTAGTAATAATAATAATTATTATAATAATATTTTATACTAATTTAATTATTTTGTATAAATTTCTGTAATTTTATAAGACTTTTTAATGTATTTTTCATGAAAATTGGTATTAATATTGATATTTTGGTTTATTCTTTATGATTATTATGATTTTCTCATAATCCAAAAAATGTGATTCATAACGGATGCGATCATACCAGCACTAAAGCACCGGATCCCATCAGAACTCCGCAGTTAAGCGTGCTTGGGCGAGAGTAGTACTAGGATGGGTGACCTCCTGGGAAGTCCTCGTGTTGCATCCCCTTTTTTGGGCGTCATTTTACATGCGAACGCCACGTCACCTGATGTGATTTAAGTAAAAGTGAGAAGCAATTATGTAATATAATTTCATGTCTTCTAAATTATTATTTACATTAATATTATTTTTTATTATTTTTAATTTTAATTTTTATTATTTTTATTTTTTGGAATTAAAAACATAATTACTATAAATAAAAAAAATTATTAGTAGTAATAATAATAATTATTATAATAATATTTTATACTAATTTAATTATTTTGTATAAATTTCTGTAATTTTATAAGACTTTTTAATGTATTTTTCATGAAAATTGGTATTAATATTGATATTTTGGTTTATTCTTTATGATTATTATGATTTTCTCATAATCCAAAAAATGTGATTCATAACGGATGCGATCATACCAGCACTAAAGCACCGGATCCCATCAGAACTCCGCAGTTAAGCGTGCTTGGGCGAGAGTAGTACTAGGATGGGTGACCTCCTGGGAAGTCCTCGTGTTGCATCCCCTTTTTTGGGCGTCATTTTACATGCGAACGCCACGTCACCTGATGTGATTTAAGTAAAAGTGAGAAGCAATTATGTAATATAATTTCATGTCTTCTAAATTATTATTTACATTAATATTATTTTTTATTATTTTTAATTTTAATTTTTATTATTTTTATTTTTTGGAATTAAAAACATAATTACTATAAATAAAAAAAATTATTAGTAGTAATAATAATAATTATTATAATAATATTTTATACTAATTTAATTATTTTGTATAAATTTCTGTAATTTTATAAGACTTTTTAATGTATTTTTCATGAAAATTGGTATTAATATTGATATTTTGGTTTATTCTTTATGATTATTATGATTTTCTCATAATCCAAAAAATGTGATTCATAACGGATGCGATCATACCAGCACTAAAGCACCGGATCCCATCAGAACTCCGCAGTTAAGCGTGCTTGGGCGAGAGTAGTACTAGGATGGGTGACCTCCTGGGAAGTCCTCGTGTTGCATCCCCTTTTTTGGGCGTCATTTTACATGCGAACGCCACGTCACCTGATGTGATTTAAGTAAAAGTGAGAAGCAATTATGTAATATAATTTCATGTCTTCTAAATTATTATTTACATTAATATTATTTTTTATTATTTTTAATTTTAATTTTTATTATTTTTATTTTTTGGAATTAAAAACATAATTACTATAAATAAAAAAAATTATTAGTAGTAATAATAATAATTATTATAATAATATTTTATACTAATTTAATTATTTTGTATAAATTTCTGTAATTTTATAAGACTTTTTAATGTATTTTTCATGAGAATTGGTATTAATATTGATATTTTGGTTTATTCTTTATGATTATTATGATTTTCTCATAATCCAAAAAATGTGATTCATAACGGATGCGATCATACCAGCACTAAAGCACCGGATCCCATCAGAACTCCGCAGTTAAGCGTGCTTGGCCGAGAGTAGTACTAGGATGGGTGACTTCCTGGGAAGTCCTCGTGTTGCATCCCCTTTTTTGGGCGTCATTTTACATGCGAACGCCACGTCACCTGATGTGATTTAAGTAAAAGTGAGAAGCAATTATGTAATATAATTTCATGTCTTCTAAATTATTATTTACATTGATATTATTTTTTATTATTTTTAATTTTAATTTTTATTATTTTTATTTTTTGGAATTAAAAACATAATTACTATAAATAAAAAAAATTATTAGTAGTAATAATAATAATTATTATAATAATATTTTATACTAATTTAATTATTTTGTATAAATTTCTGTAATTTTATAAGACTTTTTAATGTATTTTTCATGAAAATTGGTATTAATATTGATATTTTGGTTTATTCTTTATGATTATTATGATTTTCTCATAATCCAAAAAATGTGATTCATAACGGATGCGATCATACCAGCACTAAAGCACCGGATCCCATCAGAACTCCGCAGTTAAGCGTGCTTGGGCGAGAGTAGTACTAGGATGGGTGACCTCCTGGGAAGTCCTCGTGTTGCATCCCCTTTTTTGGGCGTCATTTTACATGCGAACGCCACGTCACCTGATGTGATTTAAGTAAAAGTGAGAAGCAATTATGTAATATAATTTCATGTCTTCTAAATTATTATTTACATTAATATTATTTTTTATTATTTTTAATTTTAATTTTTATTATTTTTATTTTTTGGAATTAAAAACATAATTACTATAAATAAAAAAAATTATTAGTAGTAATAATAATAATTATTATAATAATATTTTATACTAATTTAATTATTTTGTATAAATTTCTGTAATTTTATAAGACTTTTTAATGTATTTTTCATGAGAATTGGTATTAATATTGATATTTTGGTTTATTCTTTATGATTATTATGATTTTCTCATAATCCAAAAAATGTGATTCATAACGGATGCGATCATACCAGCACTAAAGCACCGGATCCCATCAGAACTCCGCAGTTAAGCGTGCTTGGCCGAGAGTAGTACTAGGATGGGTGACTTCCTGGGAAGTCCTCGTGTTGCATCCCCTTTTTTGGGCGTCATTTTACATGCGAACGCCACGTCACCTGATGTGATTTAAGTAAAAGTGAGAAGCAATTATGTAATATAATTTCATGTCTTCTAAATTATTATTTACATTGATATTATTTTTTATTATTTTTAATTTTAATTTTTATTATTTTTATTTTTTGGAATTAAAAACATAATTACTATAAATAAAAAAAATTATTAGTAGTAATAATAATAATTATTATAATAATATTTTATATTAATTTAATTATTTTGTATAAATTTCTGTAATTTTATAAGACTTTTTAATGTATTTTTCATGAAAATTGGTATTAATATTGATATTTTGGTTTATTCTTTATGATTATTATGATTTTCTCATAATCCAAAAAATGTGATTCATAACGGATGCGATCATACCAGCACTAAAGCACCGGGTCCCATCAGAACTCCGCAGTTAAGCGTGCTTGGGCGAGAGTAGTACTAGGACGGGTGACCTCCTGGGAAGTCCTCGTGTTGCATCCCCTTTTTTGGGCGTCATTTTACATGCGAACGCCACGTCACCTGATGTGATTTAAGTAAAAGTGAGAAGCAATTATGTAATATAATTTCATGTCTTCTAAATTATTATTTACATTAATATTATTTTTTATTATTTTTAATTTTAATTTTTATTATTTTTATTTTTTGGAATTAAAAACATAATTACTATAAATAAAAAAAATTATTAGTAGTAATAATAATAATTATTATAATAATATTTTATACTAATTTAATTATTTTGTATAAATTTCTGTAATTTTATAAGACTTTTTAATGTATTTTTCATGAAAATTGGTATTAATATTGATATTTTGGTTTATTCTTTATGATTATTATGATTTTCTCATAATCCAAAAAATGTGATTCATAACGGATGCGATCATACCAGCACTAAAGCACCGGATCCCATCAGAACTCCGCAGTTAAGCGTGCTTGGGCGAGAGTAGTACTAGGATGGGTGACCTCCTGGGAAGTCCTCGTGTTGCATCCCCTTTTTTGGGCGTCATTTTACATGCGAACGCCACGTCACCTGATGTGATTTAAGTAAAAGTGAGAAGCAATTATGTAATATAATTTCATGTCTTCTAAATTATTATTTACATTAATATTATTTTTTATTATTTTTAATTTTAATTTTTATTATTTTTATTTTTTGGAATTAAAAACATAATTACTATAAATAAAAAAAATTATTAGTAGTAATAATAATAATTATTATAATAATATTTTATACTAATTTAATTATTTTGTATAAATTTCTGTAATTTTATAAGACTTTTTAATGTATTTTTCATGAAAATTGGTATTAATATTGATATTTTGGTTTATTCTTTATGATTATTATGATTTTCTCATAATCCAAAAAATGTGATTCATAACGGATGCGATCATACCAGCACTAAAGCACCGGATCCCATCAGAACTCCGCAGTTAAGCGTGCTTGGGCGAGAGTAGTACTAGGATGGGTGACCTCCTGGGAAGTCCTCGTGTTGCATCCCCTTTTTTGGGCGTCATTTTACATGCGAACGCCACGTCACCTGATGTGATTTAAGTAAAAGTGAGAAGCAATTATGTAATATAATTTCATGTCTTCTAAATTATTATTTACATTAATATTATTTTTTATTATTTTTAATTTTAATTTTTATTATTTTTATTTTTTGGAATTAAAAACATAATTACTATAAATAAAAAAAATTATTAGTAGTAATAATAATAATTATTATAATAATATTTTATACTAATTTAATTATTTTGTATAAATTTCTGTAATTTTATAAGACTTTTTAATGTATTTTTCATGAAAATTGGTATTAATATTGATATTTTGGTTTATTCTTTATGATTATTATGATTTTCTCATAATCCAAAAAATGTGATTCATAACGGATGCGATCATACCAGCACTAAAGCACCGGATCCCATCAGAACTCCGCAGTTAAGCGTGCTTGGGCGAGAGTAGTACTAGGATGGGTGACCTCCTGGGAAGTCCTCGTGTTGCATCCCCTTTTTTGGGCGTCATTTTACATGCGAACGCCACGTCACCTGATTTGATTTAAGTAAAAGTGAGAAGCAATTATGTAATATAATTTCATGTCTTCTAAATTATTATTTACATTAATATTATTTTTTATTATTTTTAATTTTAATTTTTATTATGTTTATTTTTTGGAATTAAAAACATAATTACTATAAATAAAAAAAATTATTAGTAGTAATAATAATAATTATTATAATAATATTTTATACTAATTTAATTATTTTGTATAAATTTCTGTAATTTTATAAGACTTTTTAATGTATTTTTCATGAAAATTGGTATTAATATTGATATTTTGGTTTATTCTTTATGATTATTATGATTTTCTCATAATCCAAAAAATGTGATTCATAACGGATGCGATCATACCAGCACTAAAGCACCGGATCCCATCAGAACTCCGCAGTTAAGCGTGCTTGGGCGAGAGTAGTACTAGGATGGGTGACCTCCTGGGAAGTCCTCGTGTTGCATCCCCTTTTTTGGGCGTCATTTTACATGCGAACGCCACGTCACCTGATGTGATTTAAGTAAAAGTGAGAAGCAATTATGTAATATAATTTCATGTCTTCTAAATTATTATTTACATTAATATTATTTTTTATTATTTTTAATTTTAATTTTTATTATGTTTATTTTTTGGAATTAAAAACATAATTACTATAAATAAAAAAAATTATTAGTAGTAATAATAATAATTATTATAATAATATTTTATACTAATTTAATTATTTTGTATAAATTTCTGTAATTTTATAAGACTTTTTAATGTATTTTTCATGAAAATTGGTATTAATATTGATATTTTGGTTTATTCTTTATGATTATTATGATTTTCTCATAATCCAAAAAATGTGATTCATAACGGATGCGATCATACCAGCACTAAAACACCGGATCCCATCAGAACTCCGCAGTAAAGCGTGCTTGGGCGAGAGTAGTACTAGGATGGGTGACCTCCTGGGAAGTCCTCGTGTTGCATCCCCTTTTTTGGGCGTCATTTTACATGCGAACGCCACGTCACCTGATGTGATTTAAGTAAAAGTGAGAAGCAATTATGTAATATAATTTCATGTCTTCTAAATTATTATTTACATTAATATTATTTTTTATTATTTTTAATTTTAATTTTTATTATTTTTATTTTTTGGAATTAAAAACATAATTACTATAAATAAAAAAAATTATTAGTAGTAATAATAATAATTATTATAATAATATTTTATACTAATTTAATTATTTTGTATAAATTTCTGTAATTTTATAAGACTTTTTAATGTATTTTTCATGAAAATTGGTATTAATATTGATATTTTGGTTTATTCTTTATGATTATTATGATTTTCTCATAATCCAAAAAATGTGATTCATAACGGATGCGATCATACCAGCACTAAAGCACCGGATCCCATCAGAACTCCGCAGTTAAGCGTGCTTGGGCGAGAGTAGTACTAGGATGGGTGACCTCCTGGGAAGTCCTCGTGTTGCATCCCCTTTTTTGGGCGTCATTTTACATGCGAACGCCACGTCACCTGATGTGATTTAAGTAAAAGTGAGAAGCAATTATGTAATATAATTTCATGTCTTCTAAATTATTATTTACATTAATATTATTTTTTATTATTTTTAATTTTAATTTTTATTATGTTTATTTTTTGGAATTAAAAACATAATTACTATAAATAAAAAAAATTATTAGTAGTAATAATAATAATTATTATAATAATATTTTATACTAATTTAATTATTTTGTATAAATTTCTGTAATTTTATAAGACTTTTTAATGTATTTTTCATGAAAATTGGTATTAATATTGATATTTTGGTTTATTCTTTATGATTATTATGATTTTCTCATAATCCAAAAAATGTGATTCATAACGGATGCGATCATACCAGCACTAAAGCACCGGATCCCATCAGAACTCCGCAGTTAAGCGTGCTTGGGCGAGAGTAGTACTAGGATGGGTGACCTCCTGGGAAGTCCTCGTGTTGCATCCCCTTTTTTGGGCGTCATTTTACATGCGAACGCCACGTCACCTGATGTGATTTAAGTAAAAGTGAGAAGCAATTATGTAATATAATTTCATGTCTTCTAAATTATTATTTACATTAATATTATTTTTTATTATTTTTAAT
Organism: Juncus effusus; assembly: GCA_027726005.1. Lineage (NCBI taxonomy): Eukaryota > Viridiplantae > Streptophyta > Magnoliopsida > Poales > Juncaceae > Juncus > Juncus effusus. Next base: position 2,960,508 of record CM050892.1, read on the forward strand.
TTTAATTTTTATTATTTTTATTTTTTGGAATTAAAAACATAATTACTATAAATAAAAAAAATTATTAGTAGTAATAATAATAATTATTATAATAATATTTTATACTAATTTAATTATTTTGTATAAATTTCTGTAATTTTATAAGACTTTTTAATGTATTTTTCATGAAAATTGGTATTAATATTGATATTTTGGTTTATTCTTTATGATTATTATGATTTTCTCATAATCCAAAAAATGTGATTCATAACGGATGCGATCATACCAGCACTAAAGCACCGGATCCCATCAGAACTCCGCAGTTAAGCGTGCTTGGGCGAGAGTAGTACTAGGATGGGTGACCTCCTGGGAAGTCCTCGTGTTGCATCCCCTTTTTTGGGCGTCATTTTACATGCGAACGCCACGTCACCTGATGTGATTTAAGTAAAAGTGAGAAGCAATTATGTAATATAATTTCATGTCTTCTAAATTATTATTTACATTAATATTATTTTTTATTATTTTTAATTTTAATTTTTATTATTTTTATTTTTTGGAATTAAAAACATAATTACTATAAATAAAAAAAATTATTAGTAGTAATAATAATAATTATTATAATAATATTTTATATTAATTTAATTATTTTGTATAAATTTCTGTAATTTTATAAGACTTTTTAATGTATTTTTCATGAAAATTGGTATTAATATTGATATTTTGGTTTATTCTTTATGATTATTATGATTTTCTCATAATCCAAAAAATGTGATTCATAACGGATGCGATCATACCAGCACTAAAGCACCGGATCCCATCAGAACTCCGCAGTTAAGCGTGCTTGGGCGAGAGTAGTACTAGGAGGGGTGACCTCCTGGGAAGTCCTCGTGTTGCATCCCCTTTTTTGGGCGTCATTTTACATGCGAACGCCACGTCACCTGATGTGATTTAAGTAAAAGTGAGAAGCAATTATGTAATATAATTTCATGTCTTCTAAATTATTATTTACATTAATATTATTTTTTATTATTTTTAATTTTAATTTTTATTATTTTTATTTTTTGGAATTAAAAACATAATTACTATAAATAAAAAAAATTATTAGTAGTAATAATAATAATTATTATAATAATATTTTATATTAATTTAATTATTTTGTATAAATTTCTGTAATTTTATAAGACTTTTTAATGTATTTTTCATGAAAATTGGTATTAATATTGATATTTTGGTTTATTCTTTATGATTATTATGATTTTCTCATAATCCGAAAAATGTGATTCATAACGGATGCGATCATACCAGCACTAAAGCACCGGATCCCATCAGAACTCCGCAGTTAAGCGTGCTTGGGCGAGAGTAGTACTAGGATGGGTGACCTCCTGGGAAGTCCTCGTGTTGCATCCCCTTTTTTGGGCGTCATTTTACATGCGAACGCCACGTCACCTGATGTGATTTAAGTAAAAGTGAGAAGCAATTATGTAATATAATTTCATGTCTTCTAAATTATTATTTACATTAATATTATTTTTTATTATTTTTAATTTTAATTTTTATTATTTTTATTTTTTGGAATTAAAAACATAATTACTATAAATAAAAAAAATTATTAGTAGTAATAATAATAATTATTATAATAATATTTTATATTAATTTAATTATTTTGTATAAATTTCTGTAATTTTATAAGACTTTTTAATGTATTTTTCATGAAAATTGGTATTAATATTGATATTTTGGTTTATTCTTTATGATTATTATGATTTTCTCATAATCCAAAAAATGTGATTCATAACGGATGCGATCATACCAGCACTAAAGCACCGGATCCCATCAGAACTCCGCAGTTAAGCGTGCTTGGGCGAGAGTAGTACTAGGACGGGTGACCTCCTGGGAAGTCCTCGTGTTGCATCCCCTTTTTTGGGCGTCATTTTACATGCGAACGCCACGTCACCTGATGTGATTTAAGTAAAAGTGAGAAGCAATTATGTAATATAATTTCATGTCTTCTAAATTATTATTTACATTAATATTATTTTTTATTATTTTTAATTTTAATTTTTATTATTTTTATTTTTTGGAATTAAAAACATAATTACTATAAATAAAAAAATTATTAGTAGTAATAATAATAATTATTATAATAATATTTTATATTAATTTAATTATTTTGTATAAATTTCTGTAATTTTATAAGACTTTTTAATGTATTTTTCATGAAAATTGGTATTAATATTGATATTTTGGTTTATTCTTTATGATTATTATGATTTTCTCATAATCCAAAAAATGTGATTCATAACGGATGCGATCATACCAGCACTAAAGCACCGGATCCCATCAGAACTCCGCAGTTAAGCGTGCTTGGGCGAGAGTAGTACTAGGATGGGTGACCTCCTGGGAAGTCCTCGTGTTGCATCCCCTTTTTTGGGCGTCATTTTACATGCGAACGCCACGTCACCTGATGTGATTTAAGTAAAAGTGAGAAGCAATTATGTAATATAATTTCATGTCTTCTAAATTATTATTTACATTAATATTATTTTTTATTATTTTTAATTTTAATTTTTATTATTTTTATTTTTTGGAATTAAAAACATAATTACTATAAATAAAAAAAATTATTAGTAGTAATAATAATAATTATTATAATAATATTTTATATTAATTTAATTATTTTGTATAAATTTCTGTAATTTTATAAGACTTTTTAATGTATTTTTCATGAAAATTGGTATTAATATTGATATTTTGGTTTATTCTTTATGATTATTATGATTTTCTCATAATCCAAAAAATGTGATTCATAACGGATGCGATCATACCAGCACTAAAGCACCGGATCCCATCAGAACTCCGCAGTTAAGCGTGCTTGGGCGAGAGTAGTACTAGGATGGGTGACCTCCTGGGAAGTCCTCGTGTTGCATCCCCTTTTTTGGGCGTCATTTTACATGCGAACGCCACGTCACCTGATGTGATTTAAGTAAAAGTGAGAAGCAATTATGTAATATAATTTCATGTCTTCTAAATTATTATTTACATTAATATTATTTTTTATTATTTTTAATTTTAATTTTTATTATTTTTATTTTTTGGAATTAAAAACATAATTACTATAAATAAAAAAAATTATTAGTAGTAATAATAATAATTATTATAATAATATTTTATATTAATTTAATTATTTTGTATAAATTTCTGTAATTTTATAAGACTTTTTAATGTATTTTTCATGAAAATTGGTATCAATATTGATATTTTGGTTTATTCTTTGTGATTATTATGATTTTCTCATAATCCAAAAAATGTGATTCATAACGGATGCGATCATACCAGCACTAAAGCACCGGATCCCATTAGAACTCCGCAGTTAAGCGTGCTTGGGCGAGAGTAGTACTAGGATGGGTGACCTCCTGGGAAGTCCTCGTGTTGCATCCCCTTTTTTGGGCGTCATTTTACATGCGAACGCCACGTCACCTGATGTGATTTAAGTAAAAGTGAGAAGCAATTATGTAATATAATTTCATGTCTTCTAAATTATTATTTACATTAATATTATTTTTTATTATTTTTAATTTTAATTTTTATTATTTTTATTTTTTGGAATTAAAAACATAATTACTATAAATAAAAAAAATTATTAGTAGTAATAATAATAATTATTATAATAATATTTTATATTAATTTAATTATTTTGTATAAATTTCTGTAATTTTATAAGACTTTTTAATGTATTTTTCATGAAAATTGGTATTAATATTGATATTTTGGTTTATTCTTTATGATTATTATGATTTTCTCATAATCCAAAAAATGTGATTCATAACGGATGCGATCATACCAGCACTAAAGCACCGGATCCCATCAGAACTCCGCAGTTAAGCGTGCTTGGGCGAAAGTAGTACTAGGATGGGTGACCTCCTGGGAAGTCCTCGTGTTGCATCCCCTTTTTTGGGCGTCATTTTACATGCGAACGCCACGTCACCTGATGTGATTTAAGTAAAAGTGAGAAGCAATTATGTAATATAATTTCATGTCTTCTAAATTATTATTTACATTAATATTATTTTTTATTATTTTTAATTTTAATTTTTATTATTTTTATTTTTTGGAATTAAAAACATAATTACTATAAATAAAAAAAATTATTAGTAGTAATAATAATAATTATTATAATAATATTTTATACTAATTTAATTATTTTGTATAAATTTCTGTAATTTTATAAGACTTTTTAATGTCTTTTTCATGAAAATTGGTATTAATATTGATATTTTGGTTTATTCTTTATGATTATTATGATTTTCTCATAATCCAAAAAATGTGATTCATAACGGATGCGATCATACCAGCACTAAAGCACCGGATCCCATCAGAACTCCGCAGTTAAGCGTGCTTGGGCGAGAGTAGTACTAGGATGGGTGACCTCCTGGGAAGTCCTCGTGTTGCATCCCCTTTTTTGGGCGTCATTTTACATGCGAACGCCACGTCACCTGATGTGATTTAAGTAAAAGTGAGAAGCAATTATGTAATATAATTTCATGTCTCCTAAATTATTATTTACATTAATATTATTTTTTATTATTTTTAATTTTAATTTTTATTATTTTTATTTTTTGGAATTAAAAACATAATTACTATAAATAAAAAAAATTATTAGTAGTAATAATAATAATTATTATAATAATATTTTATATTAATTTAATTATTTTGTATAAATTTCTGTAATTTTATAAGACTTTTTAATGTATTTTTCATGAAAATTGGTATTAATATTGATATTTTGGTTTATTCTTTATGATTATTATGATTTTCTCATAATCCAAAAAATGTGATTCATAACGGATGCGATCATACCAGCACTAAAGCACCGGATCCCATCAGAACTCCGCAGTTAAGCGTGCTTGGGCGAGAGTAGTACTAGGATGGGTGACCTCCTGGGAAGTCCTCGTGTTGCAATCCCTTTTTTGGGCGTCATTTTACATGCGAACGCCACGTCACCTGATGTGATTTAAGTAAAAGTGAGAAGCAATTATGTAATATAATTTCATGTCTTCTAAATTTAGTTCCATCATTATTTACATTAATATTATTTTTTATTATTTTTAATTTTAATTTTTATTATTTTTATTTTTTGGAATTAAAAACATAATTACTATAAATAAAAAAAATTATTAGTAGTAATAATAATAATTATTATAATAATATTTTATATTAATTTAATTATTTTGTATAAATTTCTGTAATTTTATAAGACTTTTTAATGTATTTTTCATGAAAATTGGTATTAATATTGATATTTTGGTTTATTCTTTATGATTATTATGATTTTCTCATAATCCAAAAAATGTGATTCATAACGGATGCGATCATACCAGCACTAAAGCACCGGATCCCATCAGAACTCCGCAGTTAAGCGTGCTTGGGCGAGAGTAGTACTAGGATGGGTGACCTCCTGGGAAGTCCTCGTGTTGCATCCCCTTTTTTGGGCGTCATTTTACATGCGAACGCCACGTCACCTGATGTGATTTAAGTAAAAGTGAGAAGCAATTATGTAATATAATTTCATGTCTTCTAAATTATTATTTACATTAATATTATTTTTTATTATTTTTAATTTTAATTTTTATTATTTTTATTTTTTGGAATTAAAAACATAATTACTATAAATAAAACAAATTATTAGTAGTAATAATAATAATTATTATAATAATATTTTATACTAATTTAATTATTTTGTATAAATTTCTGTAATTTTATAAGACTTTTTAATGTATTTTTCATGAAAATTGGTATTAATATAGATATTTTGGTTTATTCTTTATGATTATTATGATTTTCTCATAATCCAAAAAATGTGATTCATAACGAATGCGATCATACCAGCACTAAAGCACCGGATCCCATCAGAACTCCGCAGTTTAGCGTGCTTGGGCGAGAGTAGTACTAGGATGGGTGACCTCCTGGGAAGTCCTCGTGTTGCATCCCCTTTTTTGGGCGTCATTTTACATGCGAACGCCACGTCACCTGATGTGATTTAAGTAAAAGTGAGAAGCAATTATGTAATATAATTTCATGTCTTCTAAATTATTATTTACATTAATATTATTTTTTATTATTTTTAATTTTAATTTTTATTATTTTTATTTTTTGGAATTAAAAACATAATTACTATAAATAAAAAAAATTATTAGTAGTAATAATAATAATTATTATAATAATATTTTATATTAATTTAATTATTTTGTATAAATTTCTGTAATTTTATAAGACTTTTTAATGTATTTTTCATGAAAATTGGTATTAATATTGATATTTTGGTTTATTCTTTATGATTATTATGATTTTCTCATAATCCAAAAAATGTGATTCATAACGGATGCGATCATACCAGCACTAAAGCACCGGATCCCATCAGAACTCCGCAGTTAAGCGTGCTTGGGCGAGAGTAGTACTAGGATGGGTGACCTCCTGGGAAGTCCTCGTGTTGCATCCCCTTTTTTGGGCGTCATTTTACATGCGAACGCCACGTCACCTGATGTGATTTAAGTAAAAGTGAGAAGCAATTATGTAATATAATTTCATGTCTTCTAAATTATTATTTACATTAATATTATTTTTTATTATTTTTAATTTTAATTTTTATTATTTTTATTTTTTGGAATTAAAAACATAATTACTATAAATAAAAAAAATTATTAGTAGTAATAATAATAATTATTATAATAATATTTTATATTAATTTAATTATTTTGTATAAATTTCTGTAATTTTATAAGACTTTTTAATGTATTTTTCATGAAAATTGGTATTAATATAGATATTTTGGTTTATTCTTTATGATTATTATGATTTTCTCATAATCCAAAAAATGTGATTCATAACGAATGCGATCATACCAGCACTAAAGCACCGGATCCCATCAGAACTCCGCAGTTAAGCGTGCTTGGGCGAGAGTAGTACTAGGATGGGTGACCTCCTGGGAAGTCCTCGTGTTGCATCCCCTTTTTTGGGCGTCATTTTACATGCGAACGCCACGTCACCTGATGTGATTTAAGTAAAAGTGAGAAGCAATTATGTAATATAATTTCATGTCTTCTAAATTATTATTTACATTAATATTATTTTTTATTATTTTTAATTTTAATTTTTATTATTTTTATTTTTTGGAATTAAAAACATAATTACTATAAATAAAAAAAATTATTAGTAGTAATAATAATAATTATTATAATAATATTTTATATTAATTTAATTATTTTGTATAAATTTCTGTAATTTTATAAGACTTGTTAATGTATTTTTCATGAAAATTGGTATTAATATTGATATTTTGGTTTATTCTTTATGATTATTATGATTTTCTCATAATCCAAAAAATGTGATTCATAACGGATGCGATCATACCAGCACTAAAGCACCGGATCCCATCAGAACTCCGCAGTTAAGCGTGCTTGGGCGAGAGTAGTACTAGGATGGGTGACCTCCTGGGAAGTCCTCGTGTTGCAACCCCTTTTTTGGGCGTCATTTTACATGCGAACGCCACGTCACCTGATGTGATTTAAGTAAAAGTGAGAAGCAATTATGTAATATAATTTCATGTCTTCTAAATTATTATTTACATTAATATTATTTTTTATTATTTTTAATTTTAATTTTTATTATTTTTATTTTTTGGAATTAAAAACATAATTACTATAAATAAAAAAAATTATTAGTAGTAATAATAATAATTATTATAATAATATTTTATATTAATTTAATTATTTTGTATAAATTTCTGTAATTTTATAAGACTTTTTAATGTATTTTTCATGAAAATTGGTATTAATATTGATATTTTGGTTTATTCTTTATGATTATTATGATTTTCTCATAATCCAAAAAATGTGATTCATAACGGATGCGATCATACCAGCACTAAAGCACCGGATCCCATCAGAACTCCGCAGTTAAGCGTGCTTGGGCGAGAGTAGTACTAGGATGGGTGACCTCCTGGGAAGTCCTCGTGTTGCATCCCCTTTTTTGGGCGTCATTTTACATGCGAACGCCACGTCACCTGATGTGATTTAAGTAAAAGTGAGAAGCAATTATGTAATATAATTTCATGTCTTCTAAATTATTATTTACATTAATATTATTTTTTATTATTTTTAATTTTAATTTTTATTATTTTTATTTTTTGGAATTAAAAACATAATTACTATAAATAAAAAAAATTATTAGTAGTAATAATAATAATTATTCTAATAATATTTTATATTAATTTAATTATTTTGTATAAATTTCTGTAATTTTATAAGACTTTTTAATGTATTTTTCATGAAAATTGGTATTAATATTGATATTTTGGTTTATTCTTTATGATTATTATGATTTTCTCATAATCCAAAAAATGTGATTCATAACGGATGCGATCATACCAGCACTAAAGCACCGGATCCCATCAGAACTCCGCAGTTAAGCGTGCTTGGGCGAGAGTAGTACTAGGATGGGTGACCTCCTGGGAAGTCCTCGTGTTGCAACCCCTTTTTTGGGCGTCATTTTACATGCGAACGCCACGTCACCTGATGTGATTTAAGTAAAAGTGAGAAGCAATTATGTAATATAATTTCATGTCTTCTAAATTTAGTTCCATCATTATTTACATTAATATTATTTTTTATTATTTTTAATTTTAATTTTTATTATTTTTATTTTTTGGAATTAAAAACATAATTACTATAAATAAAAAAAATTATTAGTAGTAATAATAATAATTATTATAATAATATTTTATATTAATTTAATTATTTTGTATAAATTTCTGTAATTTTATAAGACTTTTTAATGTATTTTTCATGAAAATTGGTATTAATATAGATATTTTGGTTTATTCTTTATGATTATTATGATTTTCTCATAATCCAAAAAATGTGATTCATAACGAATGCGATCATACCAGCACTAAAGCACCGGATCCCATCAGAACTCCGCAGTTAAGCGTGCTTGGGCGAGAGTAGTACTAGGATGGGTGACCTCCTGGGAAGTCCTCGTGTTGCATCCCCTTTTTTGGGCGTCATTTTACATGCGAACGCCACGTCACCTGATGTGATTTAAGTAAAAGTGAGAAGCAATTATGTAATATAATTTCATGTCTTCTAAATTATTATTTACATTAATATTATTTTTTATTATTTTTAATTTTAATTTTTATTATTTTTATTTTTTGGAATTAAAAACATAATTACTATAAATAAAACAAATTATTAGTAGTAATAATAATAATTATTATAATAATATTTTATATTAATTTAATTATTTTGTATAAATTTCTGTAATTTTATAAGACTTTTTAATGTATTTTTCATGAAAATTGGTATTAATATTGATATTTTGGTTTATTCTTTATGATTATTATGATTTTCTCATAATCCAAAAAATGTGATTCATAACGGATGCGATCATACCAGCACTAAAGCACCGGATCCCATCAGAACTCCGCAGTTAAGCGTGCTTGGGCGAGAGTAGTACTAGGATGGGTGACCTCCTGGGAAGTCCTCGTGTTGCATCCCCTTTTTTGGGCGTCATTTTACATGCGAACGCCACGTCACCTGATGTGATTTAAGTAAAAGTGAGAAGCAATTATGTAATATAATTTCATGTCTTCTAAATTATTATTTACATTAATATTATTTTTTATTATTTTTAATTTTAATTTTTATTATTTTTATTTTTTGGAATTAAAAACATAATTACTATAAATAAAAAAAATTATTAGTAGTAATAATAATAATTATTATAATAATATTTTATACTAATTTAATTATTTTGTATAAATTTCTGTAATTTTATAAGACTTTTTAATGTATTTTTCATGAAAATTGGTATTAATATTGATATTTTGGTTTATTCTTTATGATTATTATGATTTTCTCATAATCCAAAAAATGTGATTCATAACGGATGCGATCATACCAGCACTAAAGCACCGGATCCCATCAGAACTCCGCAGTTAAGCGTGCTTGGGCGAGAGTAGTACTAGGATGGGTGACCTCCTGGGAAGTCCTCGTGTTGCATCCCCTTTTTTGGGCGTCATTTTACATGCGAACGCCACGTCACCTGATGTGATTTAAGTAAAAGTGAGAAGCAATTATGTAATATAATTTCATGTCTTCTAAATTATTATTTACATTAATATTATTTTTTATTATTTTTAATTTTAATTTTTATTATTTTTATTTTTTGGAATTAAAAACATAATTACTATAAATAAAAAAAATTATTAGTAGTAATAATAATAATTATTATAATAATATTTTATATTAATTTAATTATTTTGTATAAATTTCTGTAATTTTATAAGACTTTTTAATGTATTTTTCATGAAAATTGGTATTAATATTGATATTTTGGTTTATTCTTTATGATTATTATGATTTTCTCATAATCCAAAAAATGTGATTCATAACGGATGCGATCATACCAGCACTAAAGCACCGGATCCCATCAGAACTCCGCAGTTAAGCGTGCTTGGGCGAGAGTAGTACTAGGATGGGTGACCTCCTGGGAAGTCCTCGTGTTGCAACCCCTTTTTTGGGCGTCATTTTACATGCGAACGCCACGTCACCTGATGTGATTTAAGTAAAAGTGAGAAGCAATTATGTAATATAATTTCATGTCTTCTAAATTTAGTTCCATCATTATTTACATTAATATTATTTTTTATTATTTTTAATTTTAATTTTTATTATTTTTATTTTTTGGAATTAAAAACATAATTACTATAAATAAAAAAAATTATTAGTAGTAATAATAATAATTATTATAATAATATTTTATATTAATTTAATTATTTTGTATAAATTTCTGTAATTTTATAAGACTTTTTAATGTATTTTTCATGAAAATTGGTATTAATATTGATATTTTGGTTTATTCTTTATGATTATTATGATTTTCTCATAATCCAAAAAATGTGATTCATAACGGATGCGATCATACCAGCACTAAAGCACCGGATCCCATCAGAACTCCGCAGTTAAGCGTGCTTGGGCGAGAGTAGTACTAGGATGGGTGACCTCCTGGGAAGTCCTCGTGTTGCATCCCCTTTTTTGGGCGTCATTTTACATGCGAACGCCACGTCACCTGATGTGATTTAAGTAAAAGTGAGAAGCAATTATGTAATATAATTTCATGTCTTCTAAATTATTATTTACATTAATATTATTTTTTATTATTTTTAATTTTAATTTTTATTATTTTTATTTTTTGGAATTAAAAACATAATTACTATAAATAAAAAAAATTATTAGTAGTAATAATAATAATTATTATAATAATATTTTATACTAATTTAATTATTTTGTATAAATTTCTGTAATTTTATAAGACTTTTTAATGTATTTTTCATGAAAATTGGTATTAATATTGATATTTTGGTTTATTCTTTATGATTATTATGATTTTCTCATAATCCAAAAAATGTGATTCATAACGGATGCGATCATACCAGCACTAAAGCACCGGATCCCATCAGAACTCCGCAGTTAAGCGTGCTTGGGCGAGAGTAGTACTAGGATGGGTGACCTCCTGGGAAGTCCTCGTGTTGCATCCCCTTTTTTGGGCGTCATTTTACATGCGAACGCCACGTCACCTGATGTGATTTAAGTAAAAGTGAGAAGCAATTATGTAATATAATTTCATGTCTTCTAAATTATTATTTACATTAATATTATTTTTTATTATTTTTAATTTTAATTTTTATTATTTTTATTTTTTGGAATTAAAAACATAATTACTATAAATAAAAAAAATTATTAGTAGTAATAATAATAATTATTATAATAATATTTTATATTAATTTAATTATTTTGTATAAATTTCTGTAATTTTATAAGACTTTTTAATGTATTTTTCATGAAAATTGGTATTAATATTGATATTTTGGTTTATTCTTTATGATTATTATGATTTTCTCATAATCCAAAAAATGTGATTCATAACGGATGCGATCATACCAGCACTAAAGCACCGGATCCCATCAGAACTCCGCAGTTAAGCGTGCTTGGGCGAGAGTAGTACTAGGATGGGTGACCTCCTGGGAAGTCCTCGTGTTGCATCCCCTTTTTTGGGCGTCATTTTACATGCGAACGCCACGTCACCTGATGTGATTTAAGTAAAAGTGAGAAGCAATTATGTAATATAATTTCATGTCTTCTAAATTATTATTTACATTAATATTATTTTTTATTATTTTTAATTTTAATTTTTATTATTTTTATTTTTTGGAATTAAAAACATAATTACTATAAATAAAAAAAATTATTAGTAGTAATAATAATAATTATTATAATAATATTTTATACTAATTTAATTATTTTGTATAAATTTCTGTAATTTTATAAGACTTTTTAATGTATTTTTCATGAAAATTGGTATTAATATAGATATTTTGGTTTATTCTTTATGATTATTATGATTTTCTCATAATCCAAAAAATGTGATTCATAACGAATGCGATCATACCAGCACTAAAGCACCGGATCCCATCAGAACTCTGCAGTTAAGCGTGCTTGGGCGAGAGTAGTACTAGGATGGGTGACCTCCTGGGAAGTCCTCGTGTTGCATCCCCTTTTTTGGGCGTCATTTTACATGCGAACGCCACGTCACCTGATGTGATTTAAGTAAAAGTGAGAAGCAATTATGTAATATAATTTCATGTCTTCTAAATTATTATTTACATTAATATTATTTTTTATTATTTTTAATTTTAATTTTTATTATTTTTATTTTTTGGAATTAAAAACATAATTACTATAAATAAAAAAAATTATTAGTAGTAATAATAATAATTATTATAATAATATTTTATATTAATTTAATTATTTTGTATAAATTTCTGTAATTTTATAAGACTTTTTAATGTATTTTTCATGAAAATTGGTATTAATATTGATATTTTGGTTTATTCTTTATGATTATTATGATTTTCTCATAATCCAAAAAATGTGATTCATAACGGATGCGATCATACCAGCACTAAAGCACCGGATCCCATCAGAACTCCGCAGTTAAGCGTGCTTGGGCGAGAGTAGTACTAGGATGGGTGACCTCCTGGGAAGTCCTCGTGTTGCATCCCCTTTTTTGGGCGTCATTTTACATGCGAACGCCACGTCACCTGATGTGATTTAAGTAAAAGTGAGAAGCAATTATGTAATATAATTTCATGTCTTCTAAATTATTATTTACATTAATATTATTTTTTATTATTTTTAATTTTAATTTTTATTATTTTTATTTTTTGGAATTAAAAACATAATTACTATAAATAAAAAAAATTATTAGTAGTAATAACAATAATTATTATAATAATATTTTATACTAATTTAATTATTTTGTATAAATTTCTGTAATTTTATAAGACTTTTTAATGTATTTTTCATGAAAATTGGTATTAATATTGATATTTTGGTTTATTCTTTATGATTATTATGATTTTCTCATAATCCAAAAAATGTGATTCATAACGGATGCGATCATACCAGCACTAAAGCACCGGATCCCATCAGAACTCCGCAGTTAAGCGTGCTTGGGCGAGAGTAGTACTAGGATGGGTGACCTCCTGGGAAGTCCTCGTGTTGCATCCCCTTTTTTGGGCGTCATTTTACATGCGAACGCCACGTCACCTGATGTGATTTAAGTAAAAGTGAGAAGCAATTATGTAATATAATTTCATGTCTTCTAAATTATTATTTACATTAATATTATTTTTTATTATTTTTAATTTTAATTTTTATTATTTTTATTTTTTGGAATTAAAAACATAATTACTATAAATAAAAAAAATTATTAGTAGTAATAATAATAATTATTATAATAATATTTTATATTAATTTAATTATTTTGTATAAATTTCTGTAATTTTATAAGACTTTTTAATGTATTTTTCATGAAAATTGGTATTAATATTGATATTTTGGTTTATTCTTTATGATTATTATGATTTTCTCATAATCCAAAAAATGTGATTCATAACGGATGCGATCATACCAGCACTAAAGCACCGGATCCCATCAGAACTCCGCAGTTAAGCGTGCTTGGGCGAGAGTAGTACTAGGATGGGTGACCTCCTGGGAAGTCCTCGTGTTGCATCCCCTTTTTTGGGCGTCATTTTACATGCGAACGCCACGTCACCTGATGTGATTTAAGTAAAAGTGAGAAGCAATTATGTAATATAATTTCATGTCTTCTAAATTATTATTTACATTAATATTATTTTTTATTATTTTTAATTTTAATTTTTATTATTTTTATTTTTTGGAATTAAAAACATAATTACTATAAATAAAAAAAATTATTAGTAGTAATAACAATAATTATTATAATAATATTTTATACTAATTTAATTATTTTGTATAAATTTCTGTAATTTTATAAGACTTTTTAATGTATTTTTCATGAAAATTGGTATTAATATTGATATTTTGGTTTATTCTTTATGATTATTATGATTTTCTCATAATCCAAAAAATGTGATTCATAACGGATGCGATCATACCAGCACTAAAGCACCGGATCCCATCAGAACTCCGCAGTTAAGCGTGCTTGGGCGAGAGTAGTACTAGGATGGGTGACCTCCTGGGAAGTCCTCGTGTTGCATCCCCTTTTTTGGGCGTCATTTTACATGCGAACGCCACGTCACCTGATGTGATTTAAGTAAAAGTGAGAAGCAATTATGTAATATAATTTCATGTCTTCTAAATTATTATTTACATTAATATTATTTTTTATTATTTTTAATTTTAATTTTTATTATTTTTATTTTTTGGAATTAAAAACATAATTACTATAAATAAAAAAAATTATTAGTAGTAATAATAATAATTATTATAATAATATTTTATACTAATTTAATTATTTTGTATAAATTTCTGTAATTTTATAAGACTTTTTAATGTATTTTTCATGAAAATTGGTATTAATATAGATATTTTGGTTTATTCTTTATGATTATTATGATTTTCTCATAATCCAAAAAATGTGATTCATAACGAATGCGATCATACCAGCACTAAAGCACCGGATCCCATCAGAACTCCGCAGTTAAGCGTGCTTGGGCGAGAGTAGTACTAGGATGGGTGACCTCCTGGGAAGTCCTCGTGTTGCATCCCCTTTTTTGGGCGTCATTTTACATGCGAACGCCACGTCACCTGATGTGATTTAAGTAAAAGTGAGAAGCAATTATGTAATATAATTTCATGTCTTCTAAATTATTATTTACATTAATATTATTTTTTATTATTTTTAATTTTAATTTTTATTATTTTTATTTTTTGGAATTAAAAACATAATTACTATAAATAAAAAAAATTATTAGTAGTAATAATAATAATTATTATAATAATATTTTATATTAATTTAATTATTTTGTATAAATTTCTGTAATTTTATAAGACTTTTTAATGTATTTTTCATGAAAATTGGTATTAATATTGATATTTTGGTTTATTCTTTATGATTATTATGATTTTCTCATAATCCAAAAAATGTGATTCATAACGGATGCGATCATACCAGCACTAAAGCACCGGATCCCATCAGAACTCCGCAGTTAAGCGTGCTTGGGCGAGAGTAGTACTAGGATGGGTGACCTCCTGGGAAGTCCTCGTGTTGCATCCCCTTTTTTGGGCGTCATTTTACATGCGAACGCCACGTCACCTGATGTGATTTAAGTAAAAGTGAGAAGCAATTATGTAATATAATTTCATGTCTTCTAAATTATTATTTACATTAATATTATTTTTTATTATTTTTAATTTTAATTTTTATTATTTTTATTTTTTGGAATTAAAAACATAATTACTATAAATAAAAAAAATTATTAGTAGTAATAATAATAATTATTATAATAATATTTTATATTAATTTAATTATTTTGTATAAATTTCTGTAATTTTATAAGACTTTTTAATGTATTTTTCATGAAAATTGGTATTAATATTGATATTTTGGTTTATTCTTTATGATTATTATGATTTTCTCATAATCCAAAAAATGTGATTCATAACGGATGCGATCATACCAGCACTAAAGCACCGGATCCCATCAGAACTCCGCAGTTAAGCGTGCTTGGGCGAGAGTAGTACTAGGATGGGTGACCTCCTGGGAAGTCCTCGTGTTGCAACCCCTTTTTTGGGCGTCATTTTACATGCGAACGCCACGTCACCTGATGTGATTTAAGTAAAAGTGAGAAGCAATTATGTAATATAATTTCATGTCTTCTAAATTTAGTTCCATCATTATTTACATTAATATTATTTTTTATTATTTTTAATTTTAATTTTTATTATTTTTATTTTTTGGAATTAAAAACATAATTACTATAAATAAAAAAAATTATTAGTAGTAATAATAATAATTATTATAATAATATTTTATATTAATTTAATTATTTTGTATAAATTTCTGTAATTTTATAAGACTTTTTAATGTATTTTTCATGAAAATTGGTATTAATATTGATATTTTGGTTTATTCTTTATGATTATTATGATTTTCTCATAATCCAAAAAATGTGATTCATAACGGATGCGATCATACCAGCACTAAAGCACCGGATCCCATCAGAACTCCGCAGTTAAGCGTGCTTGGGCGAGAGTAGTACTAGGATGGGTGACCTCCTGGGAAGTCCTCGTGTTGCATCCCCTTTTTTGGGCGTCATTTTACATGCGAACGCCACGTCACCTGATGTGATTTAAGTAAAAGTGAGAAGCAATTATGTAATATAATTTCATGTCTTCTAAATTATTATTTACATTAATATTATTTTTTATTATTTTTAATTTTAATTTTTATTATTTTTATTTTTTGGAATTAAAAACATAATTACTATAAATAAAAAAAATTATTAGTAGTAATAACAATAATTATTATAATAATATTTTATACTAATTTAATTATTTTGTATAAATTTCTGTAATTTTATAAGACTTTTTAATGTATTTTTCATGAAAATTGGTATTAATATTGATATTTTGGTTTATTCTTTATGATTATTATGATTTTCTCATAATCCAAAAAATGTGATTCATAACGGATGCGATCATACCAGCACTAAAGCACCGGATCCCATCAGAACTCCGCAGTTAAGCGTGCTTGGGCGAGAGTAGTACTAGGATGGGTGACCTCCTGGGAAGTCCTCGTGTTGCATCCCCTTTTTTGGGCGTCATTTTACATGCGAACGCCACGTCACCTGATGTGATTTAAGTAAAAGTGAGAAGCAATTATGTAATATAATTTCATGTCTTCTAAATTATTATTTACATTAATATTATTTTTTATTATTTTTAATTTTAATTTTTATTATTTTTATTTTTTGGAATTAAAAACATAATTACTATAAATAAAAAAAATTATTAGTAGTAATAATAATAATTATTATAATAATATTTTATACTAATTTAATTATTTTGTATAAATTTCTGTAATTTTATAAGACTTTTTAATGTATTTTTCATGAAAATTGGTATTAATATAGATATTTTGGTTTATTCTTTATGATTATTATGATTTTCTCATAATCCAAAAAATGTGATTCATAACGAATGCGATCATACCAGCACTAAAGCACCGGATCCCATCAGAACTCCGCAGTTAAGCGTGCTTGGGCGAGAGTAGTACTAGGATGGGTGACCTCCTGGGAAGTCCTCGTGTTGCATCCCCTTTTTTGGGCGTCATTTTACATGCGAACGCCACGTCACCTGATGTGATTTAAGTAAAAGTGAGAAGCAATTATGTAATATAATTTCATGTCTTCTAAATTATTATTTACATTAATATTATTTTTTATTATTTTTAATTTTAATTTTTATTATTTTTATTTTTTGGAATTAAAAACATAATTACTATAAATAAAAAAAATTATTAGTAGTAATAATAATAATTATTATAATAATATTTTATATTAATTTAATTATTTTGTATAAATTTCTGTAATTTTATAAGACTTTTTAATGTATTTTTCATGAAAATTGGTATTAATATTGATATTTTGGTTTATTCTTTATGATTATTATGATTTTCTCATAATCCAAAAAATGTGATTCATAACGGATGCGATCATACCAGCACTAAAGCACCGGATCCCATCAGAACTCCGCAGTTAAGCGTGCTTGGGCGAGAGTAGTACTAGGATGGGTGACCTCCTGGGAAGTCCTCGTGTTGCATCCCCTTTTTTGGGCGTCATTTTACATGCGAACGCCACGTCACCTGATGTGATTTAAGTAAAAGTGAGAAGCAATTATGTAATATAATTTCATGTCTTCTAAATTATTATTTACATTAATATTATTTTTTATTATTTTTAATTTTAATTTTTATTATTTTTATTTTTTGGAATTAAAAACATAATTACTATAAATAAAAAAAATTATTAGTAGTAATAATAATAATTATTATAATAATATTTTATATTAATTTAATTATTTTGTATAAATTTCTGTAATTTTATAAGACTTTTTAATGTATTTTTCATGAAAATTGGTATTAATATTGATATTTTGGTTTATTCTTTATGATTATTATGATTTTCTCATAATCCAAAAAATGTGATTCATAACGGATGCGATCATACCAGCACTAAAGCACCGGATCCCATCAGAACTCCGCAGTTAAGCGTGCTTGGGCGAGAGTAGTACTAGGATGGGTGACCTCCTGGGAAGTCCTCGTGTTGCAACCCCTTTTTTGGGCGTCATTTTACATGCGAACGCCACGTCACCTGATGTGATTTAAGTAAAAGTGAGAAGCAATTATGTAATATAATTTCATGTCTTCTAAATTTAGTTCCATCATTATTTACATTAATATTATTTTTTATTATTTTTAATTTTAATTTTTATTATTTTTATTTTTTGGAATTAAAAACATAATTACTATAAATAAAAAAAATTATTAGTAGTAATAATAATAATTATTATAATAATATTTTATATTAATTTAATTATTTTGTATAAATTTCTGTAATTTTATAAGACTTTTTAATGTATTTTTCATGAAAATTGGTATTAATATTGATATTTTGGTTTATTCTTTATGATTATTATGATTTTCTCATAATCCAAAAAATGTGATTCATAACGGATGCGATCATACCAGCACTAAAGCACCGGATCCCATCAGAACTCCGCAGTTAAGCGTGCTTGGGCGAGAGTAGTACTAGGATGGGTGACCTCCTGGGAAGTCCTCGTGTTGCATCCCCTTTTTTGGGCGTCATTTTACATGCGAACGCCACGTCACCTGATGTGATTTAAGTAAAAGTGAGAAGCAATTATGTAATATAATTTCATGTCTTCTAAATTATTATTTACATTAATATTATTTTTTATTATTTTTAATTTTAATTTTTATTATTTTTATTTTTTGGAATTAAAAACATAATTACTATAAATAAAAAAAATTATTAGTAGTAATAATAATAATTATTATAATAATATTTTATACTAATTTAATTATTTTGTATAAATTTCTGTAATTTTATAAAACTTTTTAATGTATTTTTCATGAAAATTGGTATTAATATTGATATTTTGGTTTATTCTTTATGATTATTATGATTTTCTCATAATCCAAAAAATGTGATTCATAACGGATGCGATCATACCAGCACTAAAGCACCGGATCCCATCAGAACTCCGCAGTTAAGCGTGCTTGGGCGAGAGTAGTACTAGGATGGGTGACCTCCTGGGAAGTCCTCGTGTTGCATCCCCTTTTTTGGGCGTCATTTTACATGCGAACGCCACGTCACCTGATGTGATTTAAGTAAAAGTGAGAAGCAATTATGTAATATAATTTCATGTCTTCTAAATTATTATTTACATTAATATTATTTTTTATTATTTTTAATTTTAATTTTTATTATTTTTATTTTTTGGAATTAAAAACATAATTACTATAAATAAAAAAAATTATTAGTAGTAATAATAATAATTATTATAATAATATTTTATATTAATTTAATTATTTTGTATAAATTTCTGTAATTTTATAAGACTTTTTAATGTATTTTTCATGAAAATTGGTATTAATATTGATATTTTGGTTTATTCTTTATGATTATTATGATTTTCTCATAATCCAAAAAATGTGATTCATAACGGATGCGATCATACCAGCACTAAAGCACCGGATCCCATCAGAACTCCGCAGTTAAGCGTGCTTGGGCGAGAGTAGTACTAGGATGGGTGACCTCCTGGGAAGTCCTCGTGTTGCATCCCCTTTTTTGGGCGTCATTTTACATGCGAACGCCACGTCACCTGATGTGATTTAAGTAAAAGTGAGAAGCAATTATGTAATATAATTTCATGTCTTCTAAATTATTATTTACATTAATATTATTTTTTATTATTTTTAATTTTAATTTTTATTATTTTTATTTTTTGGAATTAAAAACATAATTACTATAAATAAAAAAAATTATTAGTAGTAATAATAATAATTATTATAATAATATTTTATATTAATTTAATTATTTTGTATAAATATCTGTAATTTTATAAGACTTTTTAATGTATTTTTCATGAAAATTGGTATTAATATTGATATTTTGGTTTATTCTTTATGATTATTATGATTTTCTCATAATCCAAAAAATGTGATTCATAACGGATGCGATCATACCAGCACTAAAGCACCGGATCCCATCAGAACTCCGCAGTTAAGCGTGCTTGGGCGAGAGTAGTACTAGGATGGGTGACCTCCTGGGAAGTCCTCGTGTTGCATCCCCTTTTTTGGGCGTCATTTTACATGCGAACGCCACGTCACCTGATGTGATTTAAGTAAAAGTGAGAAGCAATTATGTAATATAATTTCATGTCTTCTAAATTATTATTTACATTAATATTATTTTTTATTATTTTTAATTTTAATTTTTATTATTTTTATTTTTTGGAATTAAAAACATAATTACTATAAATAAAAAAAATTATTAGTAGTAATAATAATAATTATTATAATAACATTTTATATTAATTTAATTATTTTGTATAAATTTCTGTAATTTTATAAGACTTTTTAATGTATTTTTCATGAAAATTGGTATTAATATTGATATTTTGGTTTATTCTTTATGATTATTATGATTTTCTCATAATCCAAAAAATGTGATTCATAACGGATGCGATCATACCAGCACTAAAGCACCGGATCCCATCAGAACTCCGCAGTTAAGCGTGCTTGGGCGAGAGTAGTACTAGGATGGGTGACCTCCTGGGAAGTCCTCGTGTTGCATCCCCTTTTTTGGGCGTCATTTTACATGCGAACGCCACGTCACCTGATGTGATTTAAGTAAAAGTGAGAAGCAATTATGTAATATAATTTCATGTCTTCTAAATTATTATTTACATTAATATTATTTTTTATTATTTTTAATTTTAATTTTTATTATTTTTATTTTTTGGAATTAAAAACATAATTACTATAAATAAAAAAAATTATTAGTAGTAATAATAATAATTATTATAATAATATTTTATATTAATTTAATTATTTTGTATAAATTTCTGTAATTTTATAAGACTTTTTAATGTATTTTTCATGAAAATTGGTATTAATATTGATATTTTGGTTTATTCTTTATGATTATTATGATTTTCTCATAATCCAAAAAATGTGATTCATAACGGATGCGATCATACCAGCACTAAAGCACCGGATCCCATCAGAACTCCGCAGTTAAGCGTGCTTGGGCGAGAGTAGTACTAGGATGGGTGACCTCCTGGGAAGTCCTCGTGTTGCATCCCCTTTTTTGGGCGTCATTTTACATGCGAACGCCACGTCACCTGATGTGATTTAAGTAAAAGTGAGAAGCAATTATGTAATATAATTTCATGTCTTCTAAATTATTATTTACATTAATATTATTTTTTATTATTTTTAATTTTAATTTTTATTATTTTTATTTTTTGGAATTAAAAACATAATTACTATAAATAAAAAAAATTATTAGTAGTAATAATAATAATTATTATAATAATATTTTATACTAATTTAATTATTTTGTATAAATTTCTGTAATTTGAAAAGACTTTTTAATGTATTTT
This sequence comes from Juncus effusus, assembly GCA_027726005.1. NCBI lineage: Eukaryota > Viridiplantae > Streptophyta > Magnoliopsida > Poales > Juncaceae > Juncus > Juncus effusus. Next base: position 2,982,563 of record CM050892.1, read on the forward strand.
TCATGAAAATTGGTATTAATATTGATATTTTGGTTTATTCTTTATGATTATTATGATTTTCTCATAATCCAAAAAATGTGATTCATAACGGATGCGATCATACCAGCACTAAAGCACCGGATCCCATCAGAACTCCGCAGTTAGGCGTGCTTGGGCGAGAGTAGTACTAGGATGGGTGACCTCCTGGGAAGTCCTCGTGTTGCATCCCCTTTTTTGGGCGTCATTTTACATGCGAACGCCACGTCACCTGATGTGATTTAAGTAAAAGTGAGAAGCAATTATGTAATATAATTTCATGTCTTCTAAATTATTATTTACATTAATATTATTTTTTATTATTTTTAATTTTAATTTTTATTATTTTTATTTTTTGGAATTAAAAACATAATTACTATAAATAAAAAAAATTATTAGTAGTAATAATAATAATTATTATAATAATATTTTATATTAATTTAATTATTTTGTATAAATTTCTGTAATTTTATAAGACTTTTTAATGTATTTTTCATGAAAATTGGTATTAATATTGATATTTTGGTTTATTCTTTATGATTATTATGATTTTCTCATAATCCAAAAAATGTGATTCATAACGGATGCGATCATACCAGCACTAAAGCACCGGATCCCATCAGAACTCCGCAGTTAAGCGTGCTTGGGCGAGAGTAGTACTAGGATGGGTGACCTCCTGGGAAGTCCTCGTGTTGCATCCCCTTTTTTGGGCGTCATTTTACATGCGAACGCCACGTCACCTGATGTGATTTAAGTAAAAGTGAGAAGCAATTATGTAATATAATTTCATGTCTTCTAAATTATTATTTACATTAATATTATTTTTTATTATTTTTAATTTTAATTTTTATTATTTTTATTTTTTGGAATTAAAAACATAATTACTATAAATAAAAAAAATTATTAGTAGTAATAATAATAATTATTATAATAATATTTTATACTAATTTAATTATTTTGTATAAATTTCTGTAATTTTATAAAACTTTTTAATGTATTTTTCATGAAAATTGGTATTAATATTGATATTTTGGTTTATTCTTTATGATTATTATGATTTTCTCATAATCCAAAAAATGTGATTCATAACGGATGCGATCATACCAGCACTAAAGCACCGGATCCCATCAGAACTCCGCAGTTAAGCGTGCTTGGGCGAGAGTAGTACTAGGATGGGTGACCTCCTGGGAAGTCCTCGTGTTGCATCCCCTTTTTTGGGCGTCATTTTACATGCGAACGCCACGTCACCTGATGTGATTTAAGTAAAAGTGAGAAGCAATTATGTAATATAATTTCATGTCTTCTAAATTATTATTTACATTAATATTATTTTTTATTATTTTTAATTTTAATTTTTATTATTTTTATTTTTTGGAATTAAAAACATAATTACTATAAATAAAAAAAATTATTAGTAGTAATAATAATAATTATTATAATAATATTTTATATTAATTTAATTATTTTGTATAAATTTCTGTAATTTTATAAGACTTTTTAATGTATTTTTCATGAAAATTGGTATTAATATTGATATTTTGGTTTATTCTTTATGATTATTATGATTTTCTCATAATCCAAAAAATGTGATTCATAACGGATGCGATCATACCAGCACTAAAGCACCGGATCCCATCAGAACTCCGCAGTTAAGCGTGCTTGGGCGAGAGTAGTACTAGGATGGGTGACCTCCTGGGAAGTCCTCGTGTTGCATCCCCTTTTTTGGGCGTCATTTTACATGCGAACGCCACGTCACCTGATGTGATTTAAGTAAAAGTGAGAAGCAATTATGTAATATAATTTCATGTCTTCTAAATTATTATTTACATTAATATTATTTTTTATTATTTTTAATTTTAATTTTTATTATTTTTATTTTTTGGAATTAAAAACATAATTACTATAAATAAAAAAAATTATTAGTAGTAATAATAATAATTATTATAATAATATTTTATATTAATTTAATTATTTTGTATAAATATCTGTAATTTTATAAGACTTTTTAATGTATTTTTCATGAAAATTGGTATTAATATTGATATTTTGGTTTATTCTTTATGATTATTATGATTTTCTCATAATCCAAAAAATGTGATTCATAACGGATGCGATCATACCAGCACTAAAGCACCGGATCCCATCAGAACTCCGCAGTTAAGCGTGCTTGGGCGAGAGTAGTACTAGGATGGGTGACCTCCTGGGAAGTCCTCGTGTTGCATCCCCTTTTTTGGGCGTCATTTTACATGCGAACGCCACGTCACCTGATGTGATTTAAGTAAAAGTGAGAAGCAATTATGTAATATAATTTCATGTCTTCTAAATTATTATTTACATTAATATTATTTTTTATTATTTTTAATTTTAATTTTTATTATTTTTATTTTTTGGAATTAAAAACATAATTACTATAAATAAAAAAAATTATTAGTAGTAATAATAATAATTATTATAATAACATTTTATATTAATTTAATTATTTTGTATAAATTTCTGTAATTTTATAAGACTTTTTAATGTATTTTTCATGAAAATTGGTATTAATATTGATATTTTGGTTTATTCTTTATGATTATTATGATTTTCTCATAATCCAAAAAATGTGATTCATAACGGATGCGATCATACCAGCACTAAAGCACCGGATCCCATCAGAACTCCGCAGTTAAGCGTGCTTGGGCGAGAGTAGTACTAGGATGGGTGACCTCCTGGGAAGTCCTCGTGTTGCATCCCCTTTTTTGGGCGTCATTTTACATGCGAACGCCACGTCACCTGATGTGATTTAAGTAAAAGTGAGAAGCAATTATGTAATATAATTTCATGTCTTCTAAATTATTATTTACATTAATATTATTTTTTATTATTTTTAATTTTAATTTTTATTATTTTTATTTTTTGGAATTAAAAACATAATTACTATAAATAAAAAAAATTATTAGTAGTAATAATAATAATTATTATAATAATATTTTATATTAATTTAATTATTTTGTATAAATTTCTGTAATTTTATAAGACTTTTTAATGTATTTTTCATGAAAATTGGTATTAATATTGATATTTTGGTTTATTCTTTATGATTATTATGATTTTCTCATAATCCAAAAAATGTGATTCATAACGGATGCGATCATACCAGCACTAAAGCACCGGATCCCATCAGAACTCCGCAGTTAAGCGTGCTTGGGCGAGAGTAGTACTAGGATGGGTGACCTCCTGGGAAGTCCTCGTGTTGCATCCCCTTTTTTGGGCGTCATTTTACATGCGAACGCCACGTCACCTGATGTGATTTAAGTAAAAGTGAGAAGCAATTATGTAATATAATTTCATGTCTTCTAAATTATTATTTACATTAATATTATTTTTTATTATTTTTAATTTTAATTTTTATTATTTTTATTTTTTGGAATTAAAAACATAATTACTATAAATAAAAAAAATTATTAGTAGTAATAATAATAATTATTATAATAATATTTTATACTAATTTAATTATTTTGTATAAATTTCTGTAATTTGAAAAGACTTTTTAATGTATTTTTCATGAAAATTGGTATTAATATTGATATTTTGGTTTATTCTTTATGATTATTATGATTTTCTCATAATCCAAAAAATGTGATTCATAACGGATGCGATCATACCAGCACTAAAGCACCGGATCCCATCAGAACTCCGCAGTTAGGCGTGCTTGGGCGAGAGTAGTACTAGGATGGGTGACCTCGTGGGAAGTCCTCGTGTTGCATCCCCTTTTTTGGGCGTCATTTTACATGCGAACGCCACGTCACCTGATGTGATTTAAGTAAAAGTGAGAAGCAATTATGTAATATAATTTCATGTCTTCTAAATTATTATTTACATTAATATTATTTTTTATTATTTTTAATTTTAATTTTTATTATTTTTATTTTTTGGAATTAAAAACATAATTACTATAAATAAAAAAAATTATTAGTAGTAATAATAATAATTATTATAATAATATTTTATATTAATTTAATTATTTTGTATAAATTTCTGTAATTTTATAAGACTTTTTAATGTATTTTTCATGAAAATTGGTATTAATATTGATATTTTGGTTTATTCTTTATGATTATTATGATTTTCTCATAATCCAAAAAATGTGATTCATAACGGATGCGATCATACCAGCACTAAAGCACCGGATCCCATCAGAACTCCGCAGTTAAGCGTGCTTGGGCGAGAGTAGTACTAGGATGGGTGACCTCCTGGGAAGTCCTCGTGTTGCATCCCCTTTTTTGGGCGTCATTTTACATGCGAACGCCACGTCACCTGATGTGATTTAAGTAAAAGTGAGAAGCAATTATGTAATATAATTTCATGTCTTCTAAATTATTATTTACATTAATATTATTTTTTATTATTTTTAATTTTAATTTTTATTATTTTAATTTTTTGGAATTAAAAACATAATTACTATAAATAAAAAAAATTATTAGTAGTAATAATAATAATTATTATAATAATATTTTATATTAATTTAATTATTTTGTATAAATTTCTGTAATTTTATAAGACTTTTTAATGTATTTTTCATGAAAATTGGTATTAATATTGATATTTTGGTTTATTCTTTATGATTTTCTCATAATCCAAAAATGTGATTCATAACGGATGCGATCATACCAGCACTAAAGCACCGGATCCCATCAGAACTCCGCAATTAAGCGTGCTTGGGCGAGAGTAGTACTAGGTTGGGTGACCTCCTGGGAAGTCCTCGTGTTGCATCCCTTTTTTTGGGCGTCATTTTACATGCGAACGCCACGTCACCTGATGTGATTTAAGTAAAAGTGAGAAGCAATTATGTAATATAATTTCATGTCTTCTAAATTATTATTTACATTAATATTATTTTTTATTATTTTTAATTTTAATTTTTATTATTTTTATTTTTTGGAATTAAAAACATAATTACTATAAATAAAAAAAATTATTAGTAGTAATAATAATAATTATTATAATAATATTTTATATTAATTTAATTATTTTGTATAAATTTCTGTAATTTTATAAGACTTTTTAATGTATTTTTCATGAAAATTGGTATTAATATTGATATTTTGGTTTATTCTTTATGATTTTCTCATAATCCAAAAAATGTGATTCATAACGGATGCGATCATACCAGCACTAAAGCACCGGATCCCATCAGAACTCCGCAGTTAAGCGTGCTTGGGCGAGAGTAGTACTAGGATGGGTGACCTCCTGGGAAGTCCTCGTGTTGCATCCCCTTTTTTGGGCGTCATTTTACATGCGAACGCCACGTCACCTGATGTGATTTAAGTAAAAGTGAGAAGCAATTATGTAATATAATTTCATGTCTTCTAAATTATTATTTACATTAATATTATTTTTTATTATTTTTAATTTTAATTTTTATTATTTTTATTTTTTGGAATTAAAAACATAATTACTATAAATAAAAAAAATTATTAGTAGTAATAATAATAATTATTATAATAATATTTTATACTAATTTAATTATTTTGTATAAATTTCTGTAATTTTATAAGACTTTTTAATGTATTTTTCATGAAAATTGGTATTAATATTGATATTTTGGTTTATTCTTTATGATTATTATGATTTTCTCATAATCCAAAAAATGTGATTCATAACGGATGCGATCATACCAGCACTAAAGCACCGGATCCCATCAGAACTCCGCAGTTAAGCGTGCTTGGGCGAGAGTAGTACTAGGATGGGTGACCTCCTGGGAAGTCCTCGTGTTGCATCCCCTTTTTTGGGCGTCATTTTACATGCGAACGCCACGTCACCTGATGTGATTTAAGTAAAAGTGAGAAGCAATTATGTAATATAATTTCATGTCTTCTAAATTATTATTTACATTAATATTATTTTTTATTATTTTTAATTTTAATTTTTATTATTTTTATTTTTTGGAATTAAAAACATAATTACTATAAATAAAAAAAATTATTAGTAGTAATAATAATAATTATTATAATAATATTTTATATTAATTTAATTATTTTGTATAAATTTCGGTAATTTTATAAGACTTTTTAATGTATTTTTCATGAAAATTGGTATTAATATTGATATTTTGGTTTATTCTTTATGATTATTATGATTTTCTCATAATCCAAAAAATGTGATTCATAACGGATGCGATCATACCAGCACTAAAGCACCGGATCCCATCAGAACTCCGCAGTTAAGCGTGCTTGGGCGAGAGTAGTACTAGGATGGGTGACCTCCTGGGAAGTCCTCGTGTTGCATCCCCTTTTTTGGGCGTCATTTTACATGCGAACGCCACGTCACCTGATGTGATTTAAGTAAAAGTGAGAAGCAATTATGTAATATAATTTCATGTCTTCTAAATTATTATTTACATTAATATTATTTTTTATTATTTTTAATTTTAATTTTTATTATTTTTATTTTTTGGAATTAAAAACATAATTACTATAAATAAAAAAAATTATTAGTAGTAATAATAATAATTATTATAATAATATTTTATATTAATTTAATTATTTTGTATAAATTTCTGTAATTTTATAAGACTTTTTAATGTATTTTTCATGAAAATTGGTATTAATATTGATATTTTGGTTTATTCTTTATGATTATTATGATTTTCTCATAATCCAAAAAATGTGATTCATAACGGATGCGATCATACCAGCACTAAAGCACCGGATCCCATCAGAACTCCGCAGTTAAGCGTGCTTGGGCGAGAGTAGTACTAGGATGGGTGACCTCCTGGGAAGTCCTCGTGTTGCATCCCCTTTTTTGGGCGTCATTTTACATGCGAACGCCACGTCACCTGATGTGAATTAAGTAAAAGTGAGAAGCAATTATGTAATATAATTTCATGTCTTCTAAATTATTATTTACATTAATATTATTTTTTATTATTTTTAATTTTAATTTTTATTATTTTTATTTTTTGGAATTAAAAACATAATTACTATAAATAAAAAAAATTATTAGTAGTAATAATAATAATTATTATAATAATATTTTATATTAATTTAATTATTTTGTATAAATTTCTGTAATTTTATAAGACTTTTTAATGTATTTTTCATGAAAATTGGTATTAATATTGATATTTTGGTTTATTCTTTATGATTATTATGATTTTCTCATAATCCAAAAAATGTGATTCATAACGGATGCGATCATACCAGCACTAAAGCACCGGATCCCATCAGAACTCCGCAGTTAAGCGTGCTTGGGCGAGAGTAGTACTAGGATGGGTGACCTCCTGGAAGTCCTCGTGTTGCATCCCCTTTTTTGGGCGTCATTTTACATGCGAACGCCACGTCACCTGATGTGAATTAAGTAAAAGTGAGAAGCAATTATGTAATATAATTTCATGTCTTCTAAATTATTATTTACATTAATATTATTTTTTATTATTTTTAATTTTAATTTTTATTATTTTTATTTTTTGGAATTAAAAACATAATTACTATAAATAAAAAAAATTATTAGTAGTAATAATAATAATTATTATAATAATATTTTATATTAATTTAATTATTTTGTATAAATTTCTGTAATTTTATAAGACTTTTTAATGTATTTTTCATGAAAATTGGTATTAATATTGATATTTTGGTTTATTCTTTATGATTATTATGATTTTCTCATAATCCAAAAAATGTGATTCATAACGGATGCGATCATACCAGCACTAAAGCACCGGATCCCATCAGAACTCCGCAGTTAAGCGTGCTTGGGCGAGAGTAGTACTAGGATGGGTGACCTCCTGGGAAGTCCTCGTGTTGCATCCCCTTTTTTGGGCGTCATTTTACATGCGAACGCCACGTCACCTGATGTGAATTAAGTAAAAGTGAGAAGCAATTATGTAATATAATTTCATGTCTTCTAAATTATTATTTACATTAATATTATTTTTTATTATTTTTAATTTTAATTTTTATTATTTTTATTTTTTGGAATTAAAAACATAATTACTATAAATAAAAAAAATTATTAGTAGTAATAATAATAATTATTATAATAATATTTTATATTAATTTAATTATTTTGTATAAATTTCTGTAATTTTATAAGACTTTTTAATGTATTTTTCATGAAAATTGGTATTAATATTGATATTTTGGTTTATTCTTTATGATTATTATGATTTTCTCATAATCCAAAAAATGTGATTCATAACGGATGCGATCATACCAGCACTAAAGCACCGGATCCCATCAGAACTCCGCAGTTAAGCGTGCTTGGGCGAGAGTAGTACTAGGATGGGTGACCTCCTGGAAGTCCTCGTGTTGCATCCCCTTTTTTGGGCGTCATTTTACATGCGAACGCCACGTCACCTGATGTGAATTAAGTAAAAGTGAGAAGCAATTATGTAATATAATTTCATGTCTTCTAAATTATTATTTACATTAATATTATTTTTTATTATTTTTAATTTTAATTTTTATTATTTTTATTTTTTGGAATTAAAAACATAATTACTATAAATAAAAAAAATTATTAGTAGTAATAATAATAATTATTATAATAATATTTTATATTAATTTAATTATTTTGTATAAATTTCTGTAATTTTATAAGACTTTTTAATGTATTTTTCATGAAAATTGGTATTAATATTGATATTTTGGTTTATTCTTTATGATTATTATGATTTTCTCATAATCCAAAAAATGTGATTCATAACGGATGCGATCATACCAGCACTAAAGCACCGGATCCCATCAGAACTCCGCAGTTAAGCGTGCTTGGGCGAGAGTAGTACTAGGATGGGTGACCTCCTGGAAGTCCTCGTGTTGCATCCCCTTTTTTGGGCGTCATTTTACATGCGAACGCCACGTCACCTGATGTGATTTAAGTAAAAGTGAGAAGCAATTATGTAATATAATTTCATGTCTTCTAAATTATTATTTACATTAATATTATTTTTTATTATTTTTAATTTTAATTTTTATTATTTTTATTTTTTGGAATTAAAAACATAATTACTATAAATAAAAAAAATTATTAGTAGTAATAATAATTATTATTATAATAATATTTTATATTAATTTAATTATTTTGTATAAATTTCTGTAATTTTATAGGACTTTTTAATGTATTTTTCATGAAAATTAGTATTAATATTGATATTTTGGTTTATTCTTTATGATTATTATGATTTTCTCATAATCCAAAAAATGTGATTCATAACGGATGCGATCATACCAGCACTAAAGCACCGGATCCCATCAGAACTCTGCAGTTAAGCGTGCTTGGGCGAGAGTAGTACTAGGATGGGTGACCTCCTGGGAAGTCCTCGTGTTGCATCCCCTTTTTTGGGCGTCATTATACATGCGAACGCCACGTCACCTGATGTGATTTAAGTAAAAGTGAGAAGCAATTATGTAATATAATTTCATGTCTTCTAAATTATTATTTACATTAATATTATTTTTTATTATTTTTAATTTTAATTTTTATTATTTTTATTTTTTGGAATTAAAAACATAATTACTATAAATAAAAAAAATTATTAGTAGTAATAATAATAATTATTATAATAATATTTTATACTAATTTAATTATTTTGTATAAATTTCTGTAATTTTATAAGACTTTTTAATGTATTTTTCATGAAAATTGGTATTAATATTGATATTTTGGTTTATTCTTTATGATTATTATGATTTTCTCATAATCCAAAAAATGTGATTCATAACGGATGCGATCATACCAGCACTAAAGCACCAGATCCCATCAGAACTCCGCAGTTAAGCGTGCTTGGGCGAGAGTAGTACTAGGATGGGTGACCTCCTGGGAAGTCCTCGTGTTGCATCCCCTTTTTTGGGCGTCATTTTACATGCGAACGCCACGTCACCTGATGTGATTTAAGTAAAAGTGAGAAGCAATTATGTAATATAATTTCATGTCTTCTAAATTATTATTTACATTAATATTATTTTTTATTATTTTTAATTTTAATTTTTATTATTTTTATTTTTTGGAATTAAAAACATAATTACTATAAATAAAAAAAATTATTAGTAGTAATAATAATAATTATTATAATAATATTTTATATTAATTTAATTATTTTGTATAAATTTCTGTAATTTTATAAGACTTTTTAATGTATTTTTCATGAAAATTGGTATTAATATTGATATTTTGGTTTATTCTTTATGATTATTATGATTTTCTCATAATCCAAAAAATGTGATTCATAACGGATGCGATCATACCAGCACTAAAGCACCGGATCCCATCAGAACTCCGCAGTTAAGCGTGCTTGGGCGAGAGTAGTACTAGGATGGGTGACCTCCTGGGAAGTCCTCGTGTTGCATCCCCTTTTTTGGGCGTCATTTTACATGCGAACGCCACGTCACCTGATGTGAATTAAGTAAAAGTGAGAAGCAATTATGTAATATAATTTCATGTCTTCTAAATTATTATTTACATTAATATTATTTTTTATTATTTTTAATTTTAATTTTTATTATTTTTATTTTTTGGAATTAAAAACATAATTACTATAAATAAAAAAAATTATTAGTAGTAATAATAATAATTATTATAATAATATTTTATATTAATTTAATTATTTTGTATAAATTTCTGTAATTTTATAAGACTTTTTAATGTATTTTTCATGAAAATTGGTATTAATATTGATATTTTGGTTTATTCTTTATGATTATTATGATTTTCTCATAATCCAAAAAATGTGATTCATAACGGATGCGATCATACCAGCACTAAAGCACCGGATCCCATCAGAACTCCGCAGTTAAGCGTGCTTGGGCGAGAGTAGTACTAGGATGGGTGACCTCCTGGAAGTCCTCGTGTTGCATCCCCTTTTTTGGGCGTCATTTTACATGCGAACGCCACGTCACCTGATGTGAATTAAGTAAAAGTGAGAAGCAATTATGTAATATAATTTCATGTCTTCTAAATTATTATTTACATTAATATTATTTTTTATTATTTTTAATTTTAATTTTTATTATTTTTATTTTTTGGAATTAAAAACATAATTACTATAAATAAAAAAAATTATTAGTAGTAATAATAATAATTATTATAATAATATTTTATATTAATTTAATTATTTTGTATAAATTTCTGTAATTTTATAAGACTTTTTAATGTATTTTTCATGAAAATTGGTATTAATATTGATATTTTGGTTTATTCTTTATGATTATTATGATTTTCTCATAATCCAAAAAATGTGATTCATAACGGATGCGATCATACCAGCACTAAAGCACCGGATCCCATCAGAACTCCGCAGTTAAGCGTGCTTGGGCGAGAGTAGTACTAGGATGGGTGACCTCCTGGGAAGTCCTCGTGTTGCATCCCCTTTTTTGGGCGTCATTTTACATGCGAACGCCACGTCACCTGATGTGAATTAAGTAAAAGTGAGAAGCAATTATGTAATATAATTTCATGTCTTCTAAATTATTATTTACATTAATATTATTTTTTATTATTTTTAATTTTAATTTTTATTATTTTTATTTTTTGGAATTAAAAACATAATTACTATAAATAAAAAAAATTATTAGTAGTAATAATAATAATTATTATAATAATATTTTATATTAATTTAATTATTTTGTATAAATTTCTGTAATTTTATAAGACTTTTTAATGTATTTTTCATGAAAATTGGTATTAATATTGATATTTTGGTTTATTCTTTATGATTATTATGATTTTCTCATAATCCAAAAAATGTGATTCATAACGGATGCGATCATACCAGCACTAAAGCACCGGATCCCATCAGAACTCCGCAGTTAAGCGTGCTTGGGCGAGAGTAGTACTAGGATGGGTGACCTCCTGGAAGTCCTCGTGTTGCATCCCCTTTTTTGGGCGTCATTTTACATGCGAACGCCACGTCACCTGATGTGAATTAAGTAAAAGTGAGAAGCAATTATGTAATATAATTTCATGTCTTCTAAATTATTATTTACATTAATATTATTTTTTATTATTTTTAATTTTAATTTTTATTATTTTTATTTTTTGGAATTAAAAACATAATTACTATAAATAAAAAAAATTATTAGTAGTAATAATAATAATTATTATAATAATATTTTATATTAATTTAATTATTTTGTATAAATTTCTGTAATTTTATAAGACTTTTTAATGTATTTTTCATGAAAATTGGTATTAATATTGATATTTTGGTTTATTCTTTATGATTATTATGATTTTCTCATAATCCAAAAAATGTGATTCATAACGGATGCGATCATACCAGCACTAAAGCACCGGATCCCATCAGAACTCCGCAGTTAAGCGTGCTTGGGCGAGAGTAGTACTAGGATGGGTGACCTCCTGGAAGTCCTCGTGTTGCATCCCCTTTTTTGGGCGTCATTTTACATGCGAACGCCACGTCACCTGATGTGATTTAAGTAAAAGTGAGAAGCAATTATGTAATATAATTTCATGTCTTCTAAATTATTATTTACATTAATATTATTTTTTATTATTTTTAATTTTAATTTTTATTATTTTTATTTTTTGGAATTAAAAACATAATTACTATAAATAAAAAAAATTATTAGTAGTAATAATAATTATTATTATAATAATATTTTATATTAATTTAATTATTTTGTATAAATTTCTGTAATTTTATAGGACTTTTTAATGTATTTTTCATGAAAATTAGTATTAATATTGATATTTTGGTTTATTCTTTATGATTATTATGATTTTCTCATAATCCAAAAAATGTGATTCATAACGGATGCGATCATACCAGCACTAAAGCACCGGATCCCATCAGAACTCTGCAGTTAAGCGTGCTTGGGCGAGAGTAGTACTAGGATGGGTGACCTCCTGGGAAGTCCTCGTGTTGCATCCCCTTTTTTGGGCGTCATTATACATGCGAACGCCACGTCACCTGATGTGATTTAAGTAAAAGTGAGAAGCAATTATGTAATATAATTTCATGTCTTCTAAATTATTATTTACATTAATATTATTTTTTATTATTTTTAATTTTAATTTTTATTATTTTTATTTTTTGGAATTAAAAACATAATTACTATAAATAAAAAAAATTATTAGTAGTAATAATAATAATTATTATAATAATATTTTATACTAATTTAATTATTTTGTATAAATTTCTGTAATTTTATAAGACTTTTTAATGTATTTTTCATGAAAATTGGTATTAATATTGATATTTTGGTTTATTCTTTATGATTATTATGATTTTCTCATAATCCAAAAAATGTGATTCATAACGGATGCGATCATACCAGCACTAAAGCACCAGATCCCATCAGAACTCCGCAGTTAAGCGTGCTTGGGCGAGAGTAGTACTAGGATGGGTGACCTCCTGGGAAGTCCTCGTGTTGCATCCCCTTTTTTGGGCGTCATTTTACATGCGAACGCCACGTCACCTGATGTGATTTAAGTAAAAGTGAGAAGCAATTATGTAATATAATTTCATGTCTTCTAAATTATTATTTACATTAATATTATTTTTTATTATTTTTAATTTTAATTTTTATTATTTTTATTTTTTGGAATTAAAAACATAATTACTATAAATAAAAAAAATTATTAGTAGTAATAATAATAATTATTATAATAATATTTTATATTAATTTAATTATTTTGTATAAATTTCTGTAATTTTATAAGACTTTTTATTGTATTTTTCATGAAAATTGGTATTAATATTGATATTTTGGTTTATTCTTTATGATTATTATGATTTTCTCATAATCCAAAAAATGTGATTCATAACGGATGCGATCATACCAGCACTAAAGCACCGGATCCCATCAGAACTCCGCAGTTAAGCGTGCTTGGGCGAGAGTAGTACTAGGATGGGTGACCTCCTGGGAAGTCCTCGTGTTGCATCCCCTTTTTTGGGCGTCATTTTACATGCGAACGCCACGTCACCTGATGTGATTTAAGTAAAAGTGAGAAGCAATTATGTAATATAATTTCATGTCTTCTAAATTATTATTTACATTAATATTATTTTTTATTATTTTTAATTTTAATTTTTATTATTTTTATTTTTTGGAATTAAAAACATAATTACTATAAATAAAAAAAATTATTAGTAGTAATAATAATAATTATTATAATAATATTTTATATTAATTTAATTATTTTGTATAAATTTCTGTAATTTTATAAGACTTTTTAATGTATTTTTCATGAAAATTGGTATTAATATTGATATTTTGGTTTATTCTTTATGATTATTATGATTTTCTCATAATCCAAAAAATGTGATTCATAACGGATGCGATCATACGAGCACTAAAGCACCGGATCCCATCAGAACTCCGCAGTTAAGCGTGCTTGGGCGAGAGTAGTACTAGGATGGGTGACCTCCTGGGAAGTCCTCGTGTTGCATCCCCTTTTTTGGGCGTCATTTTACATGCGAACGCCACGTCACCTGATGTGATTTAAGTAAAAGTGAGAAGCAATTATGTAATATAATTTCATGTCTTCTAAATTATTATTTACATTAATATTATTTTTTATTATTTTTAATTTTAATTTTTATTATTTTTATTTTTTGGAATTAAAAACATAATTACTATAAATAAAAAAAATTATTAGTAGTAATAATAATAATTATTATAATAATATTTTATATTAATTTAATTATTTTGTATAAATTTCTGTAATTTTATAAGACTTTTTAATGTATTTTTCATGAAAATTGGTATTAATATTGATATTTTGGTCTATTCTTTATGATTATTATGATTTTCTCATAATCCAAAAAATGTGATTCATAACGGATGCGATCATACCAGCACTAAAGCACCGGATCCCATCAGAACTCCGCAGTTAAGCGTGCTTGGGCGAGAGTAGTACTAGGATGGGTGACCTCCTGGGAAGTCCTCGTGTTGCATCCCCTTTTTTGGGCGTCATTTTACATGCGAACGCCACGTCACCTGATGTGATTTAAGTAAAAGTGAGAAGCAATTATGTAATATAATTTCATGTCTTCTAAATTATTATTTACATTAATATTATTTTTTATTATTTTTAATTTTAATTTTTATTATTTTTATTTTTTGGAATTAAAAACATAATTACTATAAATAAAAAAAATTATTAGTAGTAATAATAATA
This sequence comes from Juncus effusus, assembly GCA_027726005.1. Taxonomy (NCBI): domain Eukaryota; kingdom Viridiplantae; phylum Streptophyta; class Magnoliopsida; order Poales; family Juncaceae; genus Juncus; species Juncus effusus. The sequence goes on from CM050892.1 coordinate 2,997,698, forward strand.
ATTATTATAATAATATTTTATATTAATTTAATTATTTTGTATAAATTTTTGTAATTTTATAAGACTTTTTAATGTATTTTTCATGAAAATTGGTATTAATATTGATATTTTGGTTTATTCTTTATGATTATTATGATTTTCTCATAATCCAAAAAATGTGATTCATAACGGATGCGATCATACCAGCACTAAAGCACCGGATCCCATCAGAACTCCGCAGTTAAGCGTGCTTGGGCGAGAGTAGTACTAGGATGGGTGACCTCCTGGGAAGTCCTCGTGTTGCATCCCCTTTTTTGGGCGTCATTTTACATGCGAACGCCACGTCACCTGATGTGATTTAAGTAAAAGTGAGAAGCAATTATGTAATATAATTTCATGTCTTCTAAATTATTATTTACATTAATATTATTTTTTATTATTTTTAATTTTAATTTTTATTATTTTTATTTTTTGGAATTAAAAACATAATTACTATAAATAAAAAAAATAATTAGTAGTAATAATAATAATTATTATAATAATATTTTATATTAATTTAATTATTTTGTATAAATTTCTGTAATTTTATAAGACTTTTTAATGTATTTTTCATGAAAATTGGTATTAATATTGATATTTTGGTTTATTCTTTATGATTATTATGATTTTCTCATAATCCAAAAAATGTGATTCATAACGGATGCGATCATACCAGCACTAAAGCACCGGATCCCATCAGAACTCCGCAGTTCAGCGTGCTTGGGCGAGAGTAGTACTAGGATGGGTGACCTCCTGGGAAGTCCTCGTGTTGCATCCCCTTTTTTGGGCGTCATTTTACATGCGAACGCCACGTCACCTGATGTGATTTAAGTAAAAGTGAGAAGCAATTATGTAATATAATTTCATGTCTTCTAAATTATTATTTACATTAATATTATTTTTTATTATTTTTAATTTTAATTTTTATTATTTTTATTTTTTGGAATTAAAAACATAATTACTATAAATAAAAAAAATTATTAGTAGTAATAATAATAATTATTATAATAATATTTTATATTAATTTAATTATTTTGTATAAATTTCTGTAATTTTATAAGACTTTTTAATGTATTTTTCATGAAAATTGGTATTAATATTGATATTTTGGTTTATTCTTTATGATTATTATGATTTTCTCATAATCCAAAAAATGTGATTCATAACGGATGCGATCATACCAGCACTAAAGCACCGGATCCCATCAGAACTCCGCAGTTAAGCGTGCTTGGGCGAGAGTAGTACTAGGATGGGTGACCTCCTGGGAAGTCCTCGTGTCGCATCCCCTTTTTTGGGCGTCATTTTACATGCGAACGCCACGTCACCTGATGTGATTTAAGTAAAAGTGAGAAGCAATTATGTAATATAATTTCATGTCTTCTAAATTATTATTTACATTAATATTATTTTTTATTATTTTTAATTTTAATTTTTATTATTTTTATTTTTTGGAATTAAAAACATAATTACTATAAATAAAAAAAATTATTAGTAGTAATAATAATAATTATTATAATAATATTTTATATTAATTTAATTATTTTGTATAAATTTCTGTAATTTTATAAGACTTTTTAATGTATTTTTCATTAAAATTGGTATTAATATTGATATTTTGGTTTATTCTTTATGATTATTATGATTTTCTCATAATCCAAAAAATGTGATTCATAACGGATGCGATCATACGAGCACTAAAGCACCGGATCCCATTAGAACTCCACAGATAAGCGTGCTTGGGCGAGAGTAGTACTAGGATGGGTGACCTCCTGGGAAGTCCTCGTGTTGCATCCCCTTTTTTGGGCGTCATTTTACATGCGAACGCCACGTCACCTGATGTGATTTGAGTAAAAGTGAGAAGCAATTATGTAATATAATTTCATGTCTTCTAAATTATTATTTACATTAATATTATTTTTTATTATTTTTAATTTTAATTTTTATTATTTTTATTTTTAGGAATTAAAAACATAATTACAATAAATAAAAAAAATTATTAGTAGTAATAATAATAATTATTATAATAATATTTTATATTAATTTAATTATTTTGTATAAATTTCTGTAATTTTATAAGACTTTTTAATGTATTTTTCATGAAAATTGGTATTAATATTGATATTTTGGTTTATTCTTTATGATTATTATGATTTTCTCATAATCAAAAAAATGTGATTCATAACGGATGCGATCATACCAGCACTAAAGCACCGGATCCCAACAGAACTCCGCAGTTAAGCGTGCTTGGGCGAGAGTAGTACTAGGATGGGTGACCTCCTGGGAAGTCCTCGTGTTGCATCCCCTTTTTTGGGCGTCATTTTACATGCGAACGCCACGTCACCTGATGTGATTTAAGTAAAAGTGAGAAGCAATTATGTAATATAATTTCATGTCTTGTAAATTATTATTTACATTAATATTATTTTTTATTATTTTTAATTTTAATTTTTATTATTTTTATTTTTTGGAATTAAAAACATAATTACTATAAATAAAAAAAATTATTAGTAGTAATAATAATAATTATTATAATAATATTTTATATTAATTTAATTATTTTGTATAAATTTCTGTAATTTTATAAGACTTTTTAATGTATTTTTCATGAAAATTGGTATTAATATTGATATTTTGGTTTATTCTTTATGATTATTATGATTTTGTCATAATCCAAAAAATGTGATTCATAACGGATGCGATCATACCAGCACTAAAGCACCGGATCCCATCAGAACTCCGCAGTTAAGCGTGCTTGGGCGAGAGTAGTACTAGGATGGGTGACCTCCTGGGAAGTCCTCGTGTTGCATCCCCTTTTTTGGGCGTCATTTTACATGCGAACGCCACGTCACCTGATGTGATTTAAGTAAAAGTGAGAAGCAATTATGTAATATAATTTCATGTCTTCTAAATTATTATTTACATTAATATTATTTTTTATTATTTTTAATTTTAATTTTTATTATTTTTATTTTTTGGAATTAAAAACATAATTACTATAAATAAAAAAATTATTAGTAGTAATAATAATTATTATTATAATAATATTTTATATTAATTTAATTATTTTGTATAAATTTCTGTAATTTTATAAGACTTTTTAATGTATTTTTCATGAAAATTGGTATTAATATTGATATTTTGGTTTATTCTTTATGATTATTATGATTTTCTCATAATCCAAAAAATGTGATTCATAACGGATGCGATCATACCAGCACTAAAGCACCGGATCCCATCAGAACTCCGCAGTTAAGCGTGCTTGGGCGAGAGTAGTACTAGGATGGGTGACCTCCTGGAAAGTCCTCGTGTTGCATCCCCTTTTTTGGGCGTCATTTTACATGCGAACGCCACGTCACCTGATGTGATTTAAGTAAAAGTGAGAAGCAATTATGTAATATAATTTCATGTCTTCTAAATTATTATTTACATTAATATTATTTTTTATTATTTTTAATTTTAATTTTTATTATTTTTATTTTTTGGAATTAAAAACATAATTACTATAAATAAAAAAAATTATTAGTAGTAATAATAATAATTATTATAATAATATTTTATATTAATTTAATTATTTTGTATAAATTTCTGTAATTTTATAAGACTTTTTAATGTATTTTTCATGAAAATTGGTATTAATATTGATATTTTGGTTTATTCTCTATGATTATTATGATTTTCTCATAATCCAAAAAATGTGATTCATAACGGATGCGATCATACCAGCACTAAAGCACCGGATCCCATCAGAACTCCGCAGTTAAGCGTGCTTGGGCGAGAGTAGTACTAGGATGGGTGACCTCCTGGGAAGTCCTCGTGTTGCATCCCCTTTTTTGGGCGTCATTTTACATGCGAACGCCACGTCACCTGATGTGATTTAAGTAAAAGTGAGAAGCAATTATGTAATATAATTTCATGTCTTCTAAATTATTATTTACATTAATATTATTTTTTATTATTTTTAATTTTAATTTTTATTATTTTTATTTTTTGGAATTAAAAACATAATTACTATAAATAAAAAAAATTATTAGTAGTAATAATAATAATTATTATAATAATATTTTATATTAATTTAATTATTTTGTATAAACTTCTGTAATTTTATAAGACTTTTTAATGTATTTTTCATGAAAATTGGTATTAATATTGATATTTTGGTTTATTCTTTATGATTATTATGATTTTCTCATAATCCAAAAAATGTGATTCATAACGGATGCGATCATACCAGCACTAAAGCACCGGATCCCATCAGAACTCCGCAGTTAAGCGTGCTTGGGCGAGAGTAGTACTAGGATGGGTGACCTCCTGGGAAGTCCTCGTGTTGCATCCCCTTTTTTGGGCGTCATTTTACATGCGAACGCCACGTCACCTGATGTGATTTAAGTAAAAGTGAGAAGCAATTATGTAATATAATTTCATGTCTTCTAAATTATTATTTACATTAATATTATTTTTTATTATTTTTAATTTTAATTTTTATTATTTTTATTTTTTGGAATTAAAAACATAATTACTATAAATAAAAAAAATTATTAGTAGTAATAATAATAATTATTATAATAATATTTTATATTAATTTAATTATTTTGTATAAATTTCTGTAATTTTATAAGACTTTTTAATGTATTTTTCATGAAAATTGGTATTAATATTGATATTTTGGTTTATTCTTTATGATTATTATGATTTTCTCATAATCCAAAAAATGTGATTCATAACGGATGCGATCATACCAGCACTAAAGCACCGGATCCCATCAGAACTCCGCAGTTAAGCGTGCTTGGGCGAGAGTAGTACTAGGATGGGTGACCTCCTGGGAAGTCCTCGTGTTGCATCCCCTTTTTTGGGCGTCATTTTACATGCGAACGCCACGTCACCTGATGTGATTTAAGTAAAAGTGAGAAGCAATTATGTAATATAATTTCATGTCTTCTAAATTATTATTTACATTAATATTATTTTTTATTATTTTTAATTTTAATTTTTATTATTTTTATTTTTTGGAATTAAAAACATAATTACTATAAATAAAAAAAATTATTAGTAGTAATAATAATAATTATTATAATAATATTTTATATTAATTTAATTATTTTGTATAAATTTCTGTAATTTTATAAGACTTTTTAATGTATTTTTCATGAAAATTGGTATTAATATTGATATTTTGGTTTATTCTTTATGATTATTATGATTTTCTCATAATCCAAAAAATGTGATTCATAACGGATGCGATCATACCAGCACTAAAGCACCGGATCCCATCAGAACTCCGCAGTAAAGCGTGCTTGGGCGAGAGTAGTACTAGGATGGGTGACCTCCTGGGAAGTCCTCGTGTTGCATCCCCTTTTTTGGGCGTCATTTTACATGCGAACGCCACGTCACCTGATGTGATTTAAGTAAAAGTGAGAAGCAATTATGTAATATAATTTCATGTCTTCTAAATTATTATTTACATTAATATTATTTTTTATTATTTTTAATTTTAATTTTTATTATTTTAATTTTTTTGAATTAAAAACATAATTACTATAAATAAAAAAAATTATTAGTAGTAATACTAATAATTATTATAATAATATTTTATATTAATTTAATTATTTTGTATAAATTTCTGTAATTTTATAAGACTTTTTAATGTATTTTTCATTAAAATTGGTATTAATATTGATATTTTGGTTTATTCTTTATGATTATTATGATTTTCTCATAATCAAAAAAATGTGATTCATAACGGATGCGATCATACCAGCACTAAAGCACCGGATCCCATCAGAACTCCGCAGTTAAGCGTGCTTGGGCGAGAGTAGTACTAGGATGGGTGACCTCCTGGGAAGTCCTCGTGTTGCATCCCCTTTTTTGGGCGTCATTTTACATGCGAACGCCACGTCACCTGATGTGATTTAAGTAAAAGTGAGAAGCAATTATGTAATATAATTTCATGTCTTCTAAATTTAGTTCCATCATTATTTACATTAATATTATTTTTTATTATTTTTAATTTTAATTTTTATTATTTTTATTTTTTGGAATTAAAAACATAATTACTATAAATAAAAAAAATTATTAGTAGTAATAATAATAATTATTATAATAATATTTTATATTAATTTAATTATTTTGTATAAATTTCTGTAATTTTATAAGACTTTTTAATGTATTTTTCATGAAAATTGGTATTAATATTGATATTTTGGTTTATTCTTTATGATTATTATGATTTTCTCATAATCCAAAAAATGTGATTCATAACGGATGCGATCATACCAGCACTAAAGCACCGGATCCCATCAGAACTCCGCAGTTAAGCGTGCTTGGGCGAGAGTAGTACTAGGATGGGTGACCTCCTGGGAAGTCCTCGTGTTGCATCCCCTTTTTTGGGCGTCATTTTACATGCGAACGCCACGTCACCTGATGTGATTTAAGTAAAAGTGAGAAGCAATTATGTAATATAATTTCATGTCTTCTAAATTATTATTTACATTAATATTATTTTTTATTATTTTTAATTTTAATTTTTATTATTTTTATTTGTTGGAATTAAAAACATAATTACTATAAATAAAAAAAATTATTAGTAGTAATAATAATAATTATTATAATAATATTTTATATTAATTTAATTATTTTGTATAAATTTCTGTAATTTTATAAGACTTTTTAATGTATTTTTCATGAAAATTGGTATTAATATTGATATTTTGGTTTATTCTTTATGATTATTATGATTTTCTCATAATCCAAAAAATGTGATTCATAACGGATGCGATCATACCAGCACTAAAGCACCGGATCCCATCAGAACTCCGCAGTTAAGCGTGCTTGGGCGAGAGTAGTACTAGAATGGGTGACCTCCTGGGAAGTCCTCGTGTTGCATCCCCTTTTTTGGGCGTCATTTTACATGCGAACGCCACGTCACCTGATGTGATTTAAGTAAAAGTGAGAAGTAATTATGTAATATAATTTCATGTCTTCTAAATTTAGTTCCATCATTATTTACATTAATATTATTTTTTATTATTTTTAATTTTAATTTTTATTATTTTTATTTTTTGGAATTAAAAACATAATTACTATAAATAAAAAAAATTATTAGTAGTAATAATAATAATTATTATAATAATATTTTATATTAATTTAATTATTTTGTATAAATTTCTGTAATTTTATAAGGCTTTTTAATGTATTTTTCATGAAAATTGGTATTAATATTGATATTTTGGTTTATTCTTTATGATTATTATGATTTTCTCATAATCCAAAAAATGTGATTCATAACGGATGCGATCATACCAGCACTAAAGCACCGGATCCCATCAGAACTCCGCAGTTAAGCGTGCTTGGGCGAGAGTAGTACTAGAATAGGTGACCTCCTGGTAGGTCCTCGTGTTGCATCCCCTTTTTTGGGCGTCATTTTACATGCGAACGCCACGTCACCTGATGTGATTTAAGTAAAAGTGAGAAGCAATTGTGTAATATAATTTCATGTCTTCTAAATTTAGTTCCATCATTATTTACATTAATATTATTTTTTATTATTTTTAATTTTAATTTTTATTATTTTTATTTTTTGGAATTAAAAACATAATTACTATAAATAAAAAAAATTATTAGTAGTAATAATAATAATTATTATAATAATATTTTATATTAATTTAATTATTTTGTATAAATTTCTGTAATTTTATAAGACTTTTTAATGTATTTTTCATGAAAATTGGTATTAATATTGATATTTTGGTTTATTCTTTATGATTATTATGATTTTCTCATAATCCAAAAAATGTGATTCATAACGGATGCGATCATACCAGCACTAAAGCACCGGATCCCATCAGAACTCCGCAGTTAAGCGTGCTTGGGCGAGAGTAGTACTAGAATGGGTGACCTCCTGGGAAGTCCTCGTGTTGCATCCCCTTTTTTGGGCGTCATTTTACATGCGAACGCCACGTCACCTGATGTGATTTAAGTAAAAGTGAGAAGTAATTATGTAATATAATTTCATGTCTTCTAAATTTAGTTCCATCATTATTTACATTAATATTATTTTTTATTATTTTTAATTTTAATTTTTATTATTTTTATTTTTTGGAATTAAAAACATAATTACTATAAATAAAAAAAATTATTAGTAGTAATAATAATAATTATTATAATAATATTTTATATTAATTTAATTATTTTGTATAAATTTCTGTAATTTTATAAGACTTTTTAATGTATTTTTCATGAAAATTGGTATTAATATTGATATTTTGGTTTATTCTTTAGGATTATTATGATTTTCTCATAATCCAAAAAATGTGATTCATAACGGATGCGATCATACTAGCACTAAAGCACCGGATCCCATCAGAACTCCGCAGTTAAGCGTGCTTGGGCGAGAGTAGTACTAGGATGGGTGACCTCCTGGGAAGTCCTCGTGTTGCATCCCCTTTTTTGGGCGTCATTTTACATGCGAACGCCACGTCACTTGATGTGATTTAAGTAAAAGTGAGAAGCAATTATGTAATATAATTTCATGTCTTCTAAATTATTATTTACATTAATATTATTTTTTATTATTTTTAATTTTAATTTTTATTATTTTTATTTTTTGGAATTAAAAACATAATTACTATAAATAAAAAAAATTATTAGTAGTAATAATAATAATTATTATAATAATATTTTATATTAATTTAATTATTTTGTATAAATTTCTGTAATTTTATAAGACTTTTTAATGTATTTTTCATGAAAATTGGTATTAATATTGATATTTTGGTTTATTCTTTATGATTATTATCATTTTCTCATAATCCAAAAAATGTGATTCATAACGGATGCGATCATACCAGCACTAAAGCACCGGATCCCATCAGAACTCCGCAGTTAAGCGTGCTGGGCGAGAGTAGTACTAGGATGGGTGACCTCCTGGGAAGTCCTCGTGTTGCATCCCCTTTTTTGGGCGTCATTTTACATGCGAACGCCACGTCACCTGATGTGATTTAAGTAAAAGTGAGAAGCAATTATGTAATATAATTTCATGTCTTCTAAATTTAGTTCCATCATTATTTACATTAATATTATTTTTTATTATTTTTAATTTTTATTTTTATTATTTTTATTTTTTGGAATTAAAAACATAATTACTATAAATAAAAAAAATTATTAGTAGTAATAATAATAATTATAATAATAATATTTTATATTAATTTAATTATTTTGTATAAATTTCTGTAATTTTATAAGACTTTTTAATGTATTTTTCAAGAAAATTGGTATTAATATTGATATTTTGGTTTATTCTTTATGATTATTATGATTTCTCATAATCCAAAAAATGTGATTCATAACGGATGCGATCATACCAGCACTAAAGCACCGGATCCCATCAGAACTCCGCAGTTAAGCGTGCTTGGGCGAGAGTAGTACTAGGATGGGTGACCTCCTTGGAAGTCCTCGTGTTGCATCCCCTTTTTTGGGCGTCATTTTACATGCGAACGCCACGTCACCTGATGTGATTTAAGTAAAAGTGAGAAGCAATTATGTAATATAATTTCATGTCTTCTAAATTATTATTTACATTAATATTATTTTTTATTATTTTTAATTTTAATTTTTATTATTTTTATTTTTTGGAATTAAAAACATAATTACTATAAATAAAAAAAATTATTAGTAGTAATAATAATAATTATTATAATAATATTTTATATTAATTTAATTATTTTGTATAAATTTCTGTAATTTTATAAGACTTTTTAATGTATTTTTCATGAAAATTGGTATTAATATTGATATTTTGGTTTATTCTTTATGATTATTATGATTTTCTCATAATCCAAAAAATGTGATTCATAACGGATGCGATCATACCAGCACTAAAGCACCGGATCCCATCAGAACTCCGCAGTTAAGCGTGCTTGGGCGAGAGTAGTACTAGGATGGGTGACCTCCTGGGAAGTCCTCGTGTTGCATACCCTTTTTTGGGCGTCATTTTACATGCGAACGCCACGTCACCTGATGTGATTTAAGTAAAAGTGAGAAGCAATTATGTAATATAATTTCATGTCTTCTAAATTATTATTTACATTAATATTATTTTTTATTATTTTTAATTTTAATTTTTATTATTTTTATTTTTTGGAATTAAAAACATAATTACTATAAATAAAAAAAATTATTAGTAGTAATAATAATAATAATTATAATAATATTTTATATTAATTTAATTATTTTGTATAAATTTCTGTAATTTTATAAGACTTTTTAATGTATTTTTCATGAAAATTGGTATTAATATTGATATTTTGGTTTATTCTTTATGATTATTATGATTTTCTCATAATCCAAAAAATGTGATTCATAACGGATGCGATCATACCAGCACTAAAGCACCGGATCCCATCAGAACTCCGCAGTTAAGCGTGCTTGGGCGAGAGTAGTACTAGGATGGGTGACCTCCTTGGAAGTCCTCGTGTTGCATCCCCTTTTTTGGGCGTCATTTTACATGCGAACGCCACGTCACCTGATGTGATTTAAGTAAAAGTGAGAAGCAATTATGTAATATAATTTCATGTCTTCTAAATCATTATTTACATTAATATTATTTTTTATTATTTTTAATTTTAATTTTTATTATTTTTATTTTTTGGAATTACAAACATAATTACTATAAATAAAAAAAATTATTAGTAGTAATTATAATAATTATTATAATAATATTTTATATTAATTTAATTATTTTGTATAAATTTCTGTAATTTTATAAGACTTTTTAACGTATTTTTCATGAAAATTGGTATTAATATTGATATTTTGGTTTATTCTTTATGATTATTATGATTTTCTCATAATCCAAAAAATGTGATTCATAACGGATGCGATCATACCAGCACTAAAGCACCGGATCCCATCAGAACTCCGCAGTTAAGCGTGCTTGGGCGAGAGTAGTACTAGGATGGGTGACCTCCTGGGAAGTCCTCGTGTTGCATCCCCTTTTTTGGGCGTCATTTTACATGCGAACGCCACGTCACCTGATGTGATTTAAGTAAAAGTGAGAAGCAATTATGTAATATAATTTCATGTCTTCTAAATTATTATTTACATTAATATTATTTTTTATTATTTTTAATTTTAATTTTTATTATTTTTATTTTTTGGAATTAAAAACATAATTACTATAAATAAAAAAAATTATTAGTAGTAATAATAATAATTATTATAATAATATTTTATATTAATTTAATTATTTTGTATAAATTTCTGTAATTTTATAAGACTTTTTAATGTATTTTTCATGAAAATTGGTATTAATATTGATATTTTGGTTTATTCTTTATGATTATTATGATTTTCTCATAATCCAAAAAATGTGATTCATAACGGATGCGATCATACTAGCACTAAAGCACCGGATCCCATCAGAACTCCGCAGTTAAGCGTGCTTGGGCGAGAGTAGTACTAGGATGGGTGACCTCCTGGGAAGTCCTCGTGTTGCATCCCTTTTTTTGGGCGTCATTTTACGTGCGAACGCCACGTCACCTGATGTGATTTAAGTAAAAGTGAGAAGCAATTATGTAATATAATTTCATGTCTTCTAAATTTAGTTCCATCATTATTTACATTAATATTATTTTTTATTATTTTTAATTTTAATTTTTATTATTTTTATTTTTTGGAATTAAAAACATAATTACTATAAATAAAAAAAATTATTAGTAGTAATAATAATAATTATTATAATAATATTTTATATTAATTTAATTATTTTGTATAAATTTCTGTAATTTTATAAGACTTTTTAATGTATTTTTCATGAAAATTGGTATTAATATTGATATTTTGGTTTATTCTTTATGATTATTATGATTTTCTCATAATCCAAAAAATGTGATTCATAACGGATGCGATCATACCAGCACTAAAGCACCGGATCCCATCAGAACTCCGCAGTTAAGCGTGCTTGGGCGAGAGTAGTACTAGGATGGGTGACCTCCTGGGAAGTCCTCGTGTTGCATCCCCTTTTTTGGGCGTCATTTTACATGCGAACGCCACGTCACCTGATGTGATTTAAGTAAAAGTGAGAAGCAATTATGTAATATAATTTCATGTCTTCTAAATTATTATTTACATTAATATTATTTTTTATTATTTTTAATTTTAATTTTTATTATTTTTATTTTTTGGAATTAAAAACATAATTACTATAAATAAAAAAAATTATTAGTAGTAATAATAATAATTATTATAATAATATTTTATATTAATTTAATTATTTTGTATAAATTTCTGTAATTTTATAAGACTTTTTAATGTATTTTTCATGAAAATTGGTATTAATATTGATATTTTGGTTTATTCTTTATGATTATTATGATTTTCTCATAATCCAAAAAATGTGATTCATAACGGATGCGATCATACCAGCACTAAAGCACCGGATCCCATCAGAACTCCGCAGTTAAGCGTGCTTGGGCGAGAGTAGTACTAGGATGGGTGACCTCCTGGGAAGTCCTCGTGTTGCATCCCCTTTTTTGGGCGTCATTTTACATGCGAACGCCACGTCACCTGATGTGATTTAAGTAAAAGTGAGAAGCAATTATGTAATATAATTTCATGTCTTCTAAATTATTATTTACATTAATATTATTTTTTATTATTTTTAATTTTAATTTTTATTATTTTTATTTTTTGGAATTAAAAACATAATTACTGTAAATAAAAAAAAATTATTAGTAGTAATAATAATAATTATTATAATAAAATTTTATATTAACTTAATTATTTTGTATAAATTTCTGTAATTTTATAAGACTTTTTAATGTATTTTTCATGAAAATTGGTATTAATATTGATATTTTGGTTTATTCTTTATGATTATTATGATTTTCTCATAATCCAAAAAATGTGATTCATAACGGATGCGATCATACCAGCACTAAAGCACCGGATCCCATCAGAACTCCGCAGTTAAGCGTGCTTGGGCGAGAGTAGTACTAGGATGGGTGACCTCCTGGGAAGTCCTCGTGTTGCATCCCCTTTTTTGGGCGTCATTTTACATGCGAACGCCACGTCACCTGATGTGATTTAAGTAAAAGTGAGAAGCAATTATGTAATATAATTTCATGTCTTCTAAATTATTATTTACATTAATATTATTTTTTATTATTTTTAATTTTAATTTTTATTATTTTTATTTTTTGGAATTAAAAACATAATTACTATAAATAAAAAAAATTATTAGTAGTAATAATAATAATTATTATAATAATATTTTATATTAATTTAATTATTTTGTATAAATTTCTGTAATTTTATAAGACTTTTTAATGTATTTTTCATGAAAATTGGTATTAATATTGATATTTTGGTTTATTCTTTATGATTATTATGATTTTCTCATAATCCAAAAAATGTGATTCATAACGGATGCGATCATACCAGCACTAAAGCACCGGATCCCATCAGAACTCCGCAGTTAAGCGTGCTTGGGCGAGAGTAGTACTAGGATGGGTGACCTCCTGGGAAGTCCTCGTGTTGCATCCCCTTTTTTGGGCGTCATTTTACATGCGAACGCCACGTCACCTGATGTGATTTAAGTAAAAGTGAGAAGCAATTATGTAATATAATTTCATGTCTTCTAAATTTAGTTCCATCATTATTTACATTAATATTATTTTTTATTATTTTTAATTTTAATTTTTATTATTTTTATTTTTTGGAATTAAAAACATAATTGCTATAAATAAAAAAATTATTAGTAGTAATAATAATAATTATTATAATAATATTTTATATTAATTTAATTATTTTGTATAAATTTCTGTAATTTTATAAGACTTTTTAATGTATTTTTCATGAAAATTGGTATTAATATTGATATTTTGGTTTATTCTTTATGATTATTATGATTTTCTCATAATCCAAAAAATGTGATTCATAACGGATGCGATCATACCAGCACTAAAGCACCGGATCCCATCAGAACCCCGCAGTTAAGCGTGCTTGGGCGAGAGTAGTACTAGGATGGGTGACCTCCTGGGAAGTCCTCGTGTTGCATCCCCTTTTTTGGGCGTCATTTTTCATGCGAACGCCACGTCACCTGATGTGATTTAAGTAAAAGTGAGAAGCAATTATGTAATATAATTTCATGTCTTCTAAATTTAGTTCCATCATTATTTACATTAATATTATTTTTTATTATTTTTAATTTTAATTTTTATTATTTTTATTTTTTGGAATTAAAAACATAATTACTATAAATAAAAAAAATTATTAGTAGTAATAATAATAATTATTATAATAATATTTTATATTAATTTAATTATTTTGTATAAATTTCTGTAATTTTATAAGACTTTTTAATGTATTTTTCATGAAAATTGGTATTAATATTGATATTTTGGTTTATTCTTTATGATTATTATGATTTTCTCATAATCCAAAAAATGTGATTCATAACGGATGCGATCATACCAGCACTAAAGCACCGGATCCCATCAGAACTCCGCAGTTAAGCGTGCTTGGGCGAGAGTAGTACTAGGATGGGTGACCTCCTGGGAAGTCCTCGTGTTGCATCCCCTTTTTTGGGCGTCATTTTACATGCGAACGCCACGTCACCTGATGTGATTTAAGTAAAAGTGAGAAGCAATTATGTAATATAATTTCATGTCTTCTAAATTTAGTTCCATCATTATTTACATTAATATTATTTTTTATTTTTTATTATTTTTAATTTTAATTTTTATTATTTTTATTTTTTGGAATTAAAAACATAATTGCTATAAATAAAAAAATTATTAGTAGTAATAATAATAATTATTATAATAATATTTTATATTAATTTAATTATTTTGTATAAATTTCTGTAATTTTATAAGACTTTTTAATGTATTTTTCATGAAAATTGGTATTAATATTGATATTTTGGTTTATTCTTTATGATTATTATGATTTTCTCATAATCCAAAAAATGTGATTCATAACGGATGCGATCATACCAGCACTAAAGCACCGGATCCCATCAGAACCCCGCAGTTAAGCGTGCTTAGGCGAGAGTAGTACTAGGATGGGTGACCTCCTGGGAAGTCCTCGTGTTGCATCCCCTTTTTTGGGCGTCATTTTACATGCGAACGCCACGTCACCTGATGTGATTTAAGTAAAAGTGAGAAGCAATTATGTAATATAATTTCATGTCTTCTAAATTTAGTTCCATCATTATTTACATTAATATTATTTTTTATTATTTTTAATTTTAATTTTTATTATTTTTATTTTTTGGAATTAAAAACATAATTACTATAAATAAAAAAAATTATTAGTAGTAATAATAATAATTATTATAATAATATTTTATATTAATTTAATTATTTTGTATAAATTTCTGTAATTTTATAAGACTTTTTAATGTATTTTTCATGAAAATTGGTATTAATATTGATATTTTGGTTTATTCTTTATGATTATTATGATTTTCTCATAATCCAAAAAATGTGATTCATAACGGATGCGATCATACCAACACTAAAGCACCGGATCCCATCAGAACTCCGCAGTTAAGCGTGCTTGGGCGAGAGTAGTACTAGGATGGGTGACCTCCTGGGAAGTCCTCGTGTCGCATCCCCTTTTTTGGGCGTCATTTTACATGCGAACGCCACGTCACCTGATGTGATTTAAGTAAAAGTGAGAAGCAATTATGTAATATAATTTCATGTCTTCTAAATTTAGTTCCATCATTATTTACATTAATATTATTTTTTATTATTTTTAATTTTAATTTTTATTATTTTTATTTTTTGGAATTAAAAACATAATTACTATAAATAAAAAAAATTATTAGTAGTAATAATAATAATTATTATAATAATATTTTATATTAATTTAATTATTTTGTACAAATTTCTGTAATTTTATAAGACTTTTTAATGTATTTTTCATGAAAATTGGTATTAATATTGATATTTTGGTTTATTCTTTATGATTATTATGATTTTCTCATAATCCAAAAAATGTGATTCATAACGGATGCGATCATACCAGCACTAAAGCACCGGATCCCATCAGAACTCCGCAGTTAAGCGTGCTTGGGCGAGAGTAGTACTAGGATGGGTGACCTCCTGGGAAGTCCTCGTGTTGCATCCCCTTTTTTGGGCGTCATTTTACATGCGAACGCCACGTCACCTGATGTGATTTAAGTAAAAGTGAGAAGCAATTATGTAATATAATTTCATGTCTTCTAAATTTAGTTCCATCATTATTTACATTAATATTATTTTTTATTATTTTTAATTTTAATTTTTATTATTTTTATTTTTTGGAATTAAAATCATAATTACTATAAATAAAAAAAATTATTAGTAGTAATAATAATAATTGTTATAATAATATTTTATATTAATTTAATTATTTTGTATAAATTTCTGCAATTTTATAAGACTTTTTAATGTATTTTTCATGAAAATTGGTATTAATATTGATATTTTGGTTTATTCTTTATGATTATTATGATTTTCTCATAATCCAAAAAATGTGATTCATAACGGATGCGATCATACCAGCACTAAAGCACCGGATCCCATCAGAACCCCGCAGTTAAGCGTGCTTGGGCGAGAGTAGTACTAGGATGGGTGACCTCCTGGAAAGTCCTCGTGTTGCATCCCCTTTTTTGGGCGTCATTTTACATGCGAACGCCACGTCACCTGATGTGATTTAAGTAAAAGTGAGAAGCAATTATGTAATATAATTTCATGTCTTCTAAATTTAGTTCCATCATTATTTACATTAATATTATTTTTTATTATTTTTAATTTTAATTTTTATTATTTTTATTTTTTGGAATTAAAAACATAATTACTATAAATAAAAAAAATTATTAGTAGTAATAATAATAATTATTATAATAATATTTTATATTAATTTAATTATTTTGTATAAATTTCTGTAATTTTATAAGACTTTTTAATGTATTTTTCATGAAAATTGGTATTAATATTGATATTTTGGTTTATTCTTTATGATTATTATGATTTTCTCATAATCCAAAAAATGTGATTCATAACGGATGCGATCATACCAGCACTAAAGCACCGGATCCCATCAGAACTCCGCAGTTAAGCGTGCTTGGGCGAGAGTAGTACTAGGATGGGTGACCTCCTGGGAAGTCCTCGTGTTGCATCCCCTTTTTTGGGCGTCATTTTACATGCGAACGCCACGTCACCTGATGTGATTTAAGTAAAAGTGAGAAGCAATTATGTAATATAATTTCATGTCTTCTAAATTTAGTTCCATCATTATTTACATTAATATTATTTTTTATTATTTTTAATTTTAATTTTTATTATTTTTATTTTTTGGAATTAAAAACATAATTACTATAAATAAAAAAAATTATTAGTAGTAATAATAATAATTATTATAATAATATTTTATATTAATTTAATTATTTTGTATAAATTTCTGTAATTTTATAAGACTTTTTAATGTATTTTTCATGAAAATTGGTATTAATATTGATATTTTGGTTTATTCTTTATGATTATTATGATTTTCTCATAATCCAAAAAATGTGATTCATAACGGATGCGATCATACCAGCACTAAAGCACCGGATCCCATCAGAACTCCGCAGTTAAGCGTGCTTGGGCGAGAGTAGTACTAGGATGGGTGACCTCCTGGGAAGTCCTCGTGTTGCATCCCCTTTTTTGGGCGTCATTTTACATGCGAACGCCACGTCACCTGATGTGATTTAAGTAAAAGTGAGAAGCAATTATGTAATATAATTTCATGTCTTCTAAATTATTATTTACATTAATATTATTTTTTATTATTTTTAATTTTAATTTTTATTATTTTTATTTTTTGGAATTAAAAACATAATTACTATAAATAAAAAAAATTATTAGTAGTAATAATAATAATTATTATAATAATATTTTATATTAATTTAATTATTTCGTATAAATTTCTGTAATTTTATAAGACTTTTTAATGTATTTTTCATGAAAATTGGTATTAATATTGATATTTTGGTTTATTCTTTATGATTATTATGATTTTCTCATAATCCAAAAAATGTGATTCATAACGGATGCGATCATACCAGCACTAAAGCACCGGATCCCATCAGAACTCCGCAGTTAAGCGTGCTTGGGCGAGAGTAGTACTAGGATGGGTGACCTCCTGGGAAGTCCTCGTGTTGCATCCCCTTTTTTGGGCGTCATTTTACATGCGAACGCCACGTCACCTGATGTGATTTAAGTAAAAGTGAGAAGCAATTATGTAATATAATTTCATGTCTTCTAAATTTAGTTCCATCATTATTTACATTAATATTATTTTTTATTATTTTTAATTTTAATTTTTATTATTTTTATTTTTTGGAATTAAAAACATAATTACTATAAATAAAAAAAATTATTAGTAGTAATAATAATAATTATTATAATAATATTTTATATTAATTTAATTATTTTGTATAAATTGCTGTAATTTTATAAGACTTTTTAATGTATTTTTCATGAAAATTGGTATTAATATTGATATTTTGGTTTATTCTTTATGATTATTATGATTTTCTCATAATCCAAAAAATGTGATTCATAACGGATGCGATCATACCAGCACTAAAGCACCGGATCCCATCAGAACTCCGCAGTTAAGCGTGCTTGGGCGAGAGTAGTACTAGGATGGGTGACCTCCTGGGAAGTCCTCGTGTTGCATCCCCTTTTTTGGGCGTCATTTTACATGCGAACGCCACGTCTCCTGATGTGATTTAAGTAAAAGTGAGAAGCAATTATGTAATATAATTTCATGTCTTCTAAATTTAGTTCCATCATTATTTACATTAATATTATTTTTTATTATTTTTAATTTTAATTTTTATTATTTTTATTTTTTGGAATTAAAAACATAATTACTATAAATAAAAAAAATTATTAGTAGTAATAATAATAATTATTATAATAATATTTTATATTAATTTAATTATTTTGTATAAATTTCTGTAATTTTATAAGACTTTTTAATGTATTTTTCATGAAAATTGGTATTAATATTGATATTTTGGTTTATTCTTTATGATTATTATGATTTTCTCATAATCCAAAAAATGTGACTCATAACGGATGCGATCATACCTGCACTAAAGCACCGGATCCCATCAGAACTCCGCAGTTAAGCGTGCTTGGGCGAGAGTAGTACTAGGATGGGTGACCTCCTGGGAAGTCCTCGTGTTGCATCCCCTTTTTTGGGCGTCAATTTACATGCGAACGCCACGTCACCTGATGTGATTTAAGTAAAAGTGAGAAGCAATTATGTAATATAATTTCATGTCTTCTAAATTTAGTTCCATCATTATTTACATTAATATTATTTTTTATTATTTTTAATTTTAATTTTTATTATTTTTATTTTTTGGAATTAAAAACATAATTACTATAAATAAAAAAAATTATTAGTAGTAATAATAATAATTATTATAATAATATTTTATATTAATTTAATTATTTTGTATAAATTTCTGTAATTTTATAAGACTTTTTAATGTATTTTTCATGAAAATTGGTATTAATATTGATATTTTGGTTTATTCTTTATGATTATTATGATTTTCTCATAATCCAAAAAATGTGATTCATAACGGATGCGATCATACCAGCACTAAAGCACCGGATCCCATCAGAACTCCGCAGTTAAGCGTGCTTGGGCGAGAGTAGTACTAGGATGGGTGACCTCCTGGGAAGTCCTCGTGTTGCATCCCCTTTTTTGGGCGTCATTTTACATGCGAACGCCACGTCTCCTGATGTGATTTAAGTAAAAGTGAGAAGCAATTATGTAATATAATTTCATGTCTTCTAAATTTAGTTCCATCATTATTTACATTAATATTATTTTTTATTATTTTTAATTTTAATTTTTATTATTTTTATTTTTTGGAATTAAAAACATAATTACTATAAATAAAAAAAATTATTAGTAGTAATAATAATAATTATTATAATAATATTTTATATTAATTTAATTATTTTGTATAAATTTCTGTAATTTTATAAGACTTTTTAATGTATTTTTCATGAAAATTGGTATTAATATTGATATTTTGGTTTATTCTTTATGATTATTATGATTTTCTCATAATCCAAAAAATGTGATTCATAACGGATGCGATCATACCAGCACTAAAGCACCGGATCCCATCAGAACTCCGCAGTTAAGCGTGCTTGGGCGAGAGTAGTACTAGGATGGGTGACCTCCTGGGAAGTCCTCGTGTTGCATCCCCTTTTTTGGGCGTCATTTTACATGCGAACGCCACGTCTCCTGATGTGATTTAAGTAAAAGTGAGAAGCAATTATGTAATATAATTTCATGTCTTCTAAATTTAGTTCCATCATTATTTACATTAATATTATTTTTTATTATTTTTAATTTTAATTTTTATTATTTTTATTTTTTGGAATTAAAAACATAATTACTATAAATAAAAAAAATTATTAGTAGTAATAATAATAATTATTATAATAATATTTTATATTAATTTAATTATTTTGTATAAATTTCTGTAATTTTATAAGACTTTTTAATGTATTTTTCATGAAAATTGGTATTAATATTGATATTTTGGTTTATTCTTTATGATTATTATGATTTTCTCATAATCCAAAAAATGTGACTCATAACGGATGCGATCATACCTGCACTAAAGCACCGGATCCCATCAGAACTCCGCAGTTAAGCGTGCTTGGGCGAGAGTAGTACTAGGATGGGTGACCTCCTGGGAAGTCCTCGTTTTGCATCCCCTTTTTTGGGCGTCATTTTACATGCGAACGCCACGTCACCTGATGTGATTTAAGTAAAAGTGAGAAGCATTTATGTAATATAATTTCATGTCTTCTAAATTTAGTTCCATCATTATTTACATTAATATTATTTTTTATTATTTTTAATTTTAATTTTTATTATTTTTATTTTTTGGAATTAAAAACATAATTACTATAAATAAAAAAAATTATTAGTAGTAATAATAATAATTATTATAATAATATTTTATATTAATTTAATTATTTCGTATAAATTTCTGTAATTTTATAAGACTTTTTAATGTATTTTTCATGAAAATTGGTATTAATATTGATATTTTGGTTTATTCTTTATGATTATTATGATTTTCTCATAATCCAAAAAATGTGATTCATAACGGATGCGATCATACCAGCACTAAAGCACCGGATCCCATCAGAACTCCGCAGTTAAGCGTGCTTGGGCGAGAGTAGTACTAGGATGGGTGACCTCCTGGGAAGTCCTCGTGTTGCATCCCCTTTTTTGGGCGTCATTTTACATGCGAACGCCACGTCACCTGATGTGATTTAAGTAAAAGTGAGAAGCAATTATGTAATATAATTTCATGTCTTCTAAATTTAGTTCCATCATTATTTACATTAATATTATTTTTTATTATTTTTAATTTTAATTTTTATTATTTTTATTTTTTGGAATTAAAAACATAATTACTATAAATAAAAAAAATTATTAGTAGTAATAATAATAATTATTATAATAATATTTTATATTAATTTAATTATTTTTTATAAATTTCTGTAATTTTATAAGACTTTTTAATGTATTTTTCATGAAAATTGGTATTAATATTGATATTTTGGTTTATTCTTTATGATTATTATGATTTTCTCATAATCCAAAAAATGTGATTCATAACGGATGCGATCATACCAGCACTAAAGCACCGGATCCCATCAGAACTCCGCAGTTAAGCGTGCTTGGGCGAGAGTAGTACTAGGGTGGGTGACCTCCTGGGAAGTTCTCGTGTTGCATCCCCTTTTTTGGGCGTCATTTTACATGCGAACGCCACGTCACCTGATGTGATTTAAGTAAAAGTGAGAAGCAATTATGTAATATAATTTCATGTCTTCTAAATTTAGTTCCATCATTATTTACATTAATATTATTTTTTATTATTTTTAATTTTAATTTTTATTATTTTTATTTTTTGGAATTAAAAACATAATTACTATAAATAAAAAAAATTATTAGTAGTAATAATAATAATTATTATAATAATATTTTATATTAATTTAATTATTTTGTATAAATTTATGTAATTTTATAAGACTTTTTAATGTATTTTTCATGAAAATTGGTATTAATATTGATATTTTGGTTTATTCTTTATGATTATTATGATTTTCTCATAATCCAAAAAATGTGATTCATAACGGATGCGATCATACCAGCACTAAAGCACCGGATCCCATCAGAACTCCGCAGTTAAGCGTGCTTGGGCGAGAGTAGTACTAGGATGGGTGACCTCCTGGGAAGTCCTCGTGTTGCATCCCCTTTTTTGGGCGTCATTTTACATGCGAACGCCACGTCACCTGATGTGATTTAAGTAAAAGTGAGAAGCAATTATGTAATATAATTTCATGTCTTCTAAATTTAGTCCCATCATTATTTACATTAATATTATTTTTTATTATTTTTAATTTTAATTTTTATTATTTTTATTTTTTGGAATTAAAAACATAATTACTATAAATAAAAAAAATTATTAGTAGTAATAATAATAATTATTATAATAATATTTTATATTAATTTAATTATTTTGTATAAATTTCTGTAATTTTATAAGACTTTTTAATGTATTTTTCATGAAAATTGGTATTAATATTGATATTTTGGTTTATTCTTTATGATTATTATGATTTTCTCATAATCCAAAAAATGTGATTCATAACGGATGCGATCATACCAGCACTAAAGCACCGGATCCCATCAGAACTCCGCAGTTAAGCGTGCTTGGGCGAGAGTAGTACTAGGGTGGGTGACCTCCTGGGAAGTTCTCGTGTTGCATCCCCTTTTTTGGGCGTCATTTTACATGCGAACGCCACGTCACCTGATGTGATTTAAGTAAAAGTGAGAAGCAATTATGTAATATAATTTCATGTCTTCTAAATTTAGTTCCATCATTATTTACATTAATATTATTTTTTATTATTTTTAATTTTAATTTTTATTATTTTTATTTTTTGGAATTAAAAACATAATTACTATAAATAAAAAAAATTATTAGTAGTAATAATAATAATTATTATAATAATATTTTATATTAATTTAATTATTTTGTATAAATTTATGTAATTTTATAAGACTTTTTAATGTATTTTTCATGAAAATTGGTATTAATATTGATATTTTGGTTTATTCTTTATGATTATTATGATTTTCTCATAATCCAAAAAATGTGATTCATAACGGATGCGATCATACCAGCACTAAAGCACCGGATCCCATCAGAACTCCGCAGTTAAGCGTGCTTGGGCGAGAGTAGTACTAGGATGGGTGACCTCCTGGGAAGTCCTCGTGTTGCATCCCCTTTTTTGGGCGTCATTTTACATGCGAACGCCACGTCACCTGATGTGATTTAAGTAAAAGTGAGAAGCAATTATGTAATATAATTTCATGTCTTCTAAATTTAGTCCCATCATTATTTACATTAATATTATTTTTTATTATTTTTAATTTTAATTTTTATTATTTTTATTTTTTGGAATTAAAAACATAATTACTATAAATAAAAAAAATTATTAGTAGTAATAATAATAATTATTATAATAATATTTTATATTAATTTAATTATTTTGTATAAATTTCTGTAATTTTATAAGACTTTTTAATGTATTTTTCATGAAAATTGGTATTAATATTGATATTTTGGTTTATTCTTTATGATTATTATGATTTTCTCATAATCCAAAAAATGTGATTCATAACGGATGCGATCATACCAGCACTAAAGCACCGGATCCCATCAGAACTCCGCAGTTAAGCGTGCTTGGGCGAGAGTAGTACTAGGATGGGTGACCTCCTAGGAAGTCCTCGTGTTGCATCCCCTTTTTTGGGCGTCATTTTACATGCGAACGCCACGTCACCTGATGTGATTTAAGTAAAAGTGAGAAGCAATAATGTAATATAATTTCATGTCTTCTAAATTTAGTTCCATCATTATTTACATTAATATTATTTTTTATTATTTTTAATTTTAATTTTTATTATTTTTATTTTTTGGAATTAAAAACATAATTACTATAAATAAAAAAAATTATTAGTAGTAATAATAATAATTATTATAATAATATTTTATATTAATTTAATTATTTTGTATAAATTTCTGTAATTTTATAAGACTTTTTAATGTATTTTTCATGAAAATTGGTATTAATATTGATATTTTGGTTTATTCTTTATGATTATTATGATTTTCTCATAATCCAAAAAATGTGATTCATAACGGATGCGATCATACCAGCACTAAAGCACCGGATCCCATCAGAACTCCGCAGTTAAGCGTGCTTGGGCGAGAGTAGTACTAGGATGGGTGACCTCCTGGGAAGTCCTCGTGTTGCATCCCCTTTTTTGTGCGTCATTTTACATGCGAACGCCACGTCACCTGATGTGATTTAAGTAAAAGTGAGAAGCAATTATGTAATATAATTTCATGTCTTCTAAATTTAGTTCCATCATTATTTACATTAATATTATTTTTTATTATTTTTAATTTTAATTTTTATTATTTTTATTTTTTGGAATTAAAAACATAATTACTATAAATAAAAAAAATTATTAGTAGTAATAATAATAATTATTATAATAATATTTTATATTAATTTAATTATTTTGTATAAATTTCTGTAATTTTATAAGACTTTTTAATGTATTTTTCATGAAAATTGGTATTAATATTGATATTTTGGTTTATTCTTTATGATTATTATGATTTTCTCATAATCCAAAAAATGTGATTCATAACGGATGCGATCATACCAGCACTAAAGCACCGGATCCCATCAGAACTCCGCAGTTAAGCGTGCTTGGGCGAGAGTAGTACTAGGGTGGGTGACCTCCTGGGAAGTTCTCGTGTTGCATCCCCTTTTTTGGGCGTCATTTTACATGCGAACGCCACGTCACCTGATGTGATTTAAGTAAAAGTGAGAAGCAATTATGTAATATAATTTCATGTCTTCTAAATTTAGTTCCATCATTATTTACATTAATATTATTTTTTATTATTTTTAATTTTAATTTTTATTATTTTTATTTTTTGGAATTAAAAACATAATTACTATAAATAAAAAAAATTATTAGTAGTAATAATAATAATTATTATAATAATATTTTATATTAATTTAATTATTTTGTATAAATTTATGTAATTTTATAAGACTTTTTAATGTATTTTTCATGAAAATTGGTATTAATATTGATATTTTGGTTTATTCTTTATGATTATTATGATTTTCTCATAATCCAAAAAATGTGATTCATAACGGATGCGATCATACCAGCACTAAAGCACCGGATCCCATCAGAACTCCGCAGTTAAGCGTGCTTGGGCGAGAGTAGTACTAGGATGGGTGACCTCCTGGGAAGTCCTCGTGTTGCATCCCCTTTTTTGGGCGTCATTTTACATGCGAACGCCACGTCACCTGATGTGATTTAAGTAAAAGTGAGAAGCAATTATGTAATATAATTTCATGTC
This sequence comes from Juncus effusus, assembly GCA_027726005.1. Lineage (NCBI taxonomy): Eukaryota > Viridiplantae > Streptophyta > Magnoliopsida > Poales > Juncaceae > Juncus > Juncus effusus. The sequence continues at coordinate 3,023,253 of CM050892.1, forward strand.
TTCTAAATTTAGTCCCATCATTATTTACATTAATATTATTTTTTATTATTTTTAATTTTAATTTTTATTATTTTTATTTTTTGGAATTAAAAACATAATTACTATAAATAAAAAAAATTATTAGTAGTAATAATAATAATTATTATAATAATATTTTATATTAATTTAATTATTTTGTATAAATTTCTGTAATTTTATAAGACTTTTTAATGTATTTTTCATGAAAATTGGTATTAATATTGATATTTTGGTTTATTCTTTATGATTATTATGATTTTCTCATAATCCAAAAAATGTGATTCATAACGGATGCGATCATACCAGCACTAAAGCACCGGATCCCATCAGAACTCCGCAGTTAAGCGTGCTTGGGCGAGAGTAGTACTAGGATGGGTGACCTCCTAGGAAGTCCTCGTGTTGCATCCCCTTTTTTGGGCGTCATTTTACATGCGAACGCCACGTCACCTGATGTGATTTAAGTAAAAGTGAGAAGCAATAATGTAATATAATTTCATGTCTTCTAAATTTAGTTCCATCATTATTTACATTAATATTATTTTTTATTATTTTTAATTTTAATTTTTATTATTTTTATTTTTTGGAATTAAAAACATAATTACTATAAATAAAAAAAATTATTAGTAGTAATAATAATAATTATTATAATAATATTTTATATTAATTTAATTATTTTGTATAAATTTCTGTAATTTTATAAGACTTTTTAATGTATTTTTCATGAAAATTGGTATTAATATTGATATTTTGGTTTATTCTTTATGATTATTATGATTTTCTCATAATCCAAAAAATGTGATTCATAACGGATGCGATCATACCAGCACTAAAGCACCGGATCCCATCAGAACTCCGCAGTTAAGCGTGCTTGGGCGAGAGTAGTACTAGGATGGGTGACCTCCTGGGAAGTCCTCGTGTTGCATCCCCTTTTTTGTGCGTCATTTTACATGCGAACGCCACGTCACCTGATGTGATTTAAGTAAAAGTGAGAAGCAATTATGTAATATAATTTCATGTCTTCTAAATTTAGTTCCATCATTATTTACATTAATATTATTTTTTATTATTTTTAATTTTAATTTTTATTATTTTTATTTTTTGGAATTAAAAACATAATTACTATAAATAAAAAAAATTATTAGTAGTAATAATAATAATTATTATAATAATATTTTATATTAATTTAATTATTTTGTATAAATTTCTGTAATTTTATAAGACTTTTTAATGTATTTTTCATGAAAATTGGTATTAATATTGATATTTTGGTTTATTCTTTATGATTATTATGATTTTCTCATAATCCAAAAAATGTGATTCATAACGGATGCGATCATACCAGCACTAAAGCACCGGATCCCATCAGAACTCCGCAGTTAAGCGTGCTTGGGCGAGAGTAGTACTAGGATGGGTGACCTCCTGGGAAGTCCTCGTGTTGCATCCCCTTTTTTGGGCGTCATTTTACATGCGAACGCCACGTCTCCTGATGTGATTTAAGTAAAAGTGAGAAGCAATTATGTAATATGATTTCATGTCTTCTAAATTTAGTTCCATCATTATTTACATTAATATTATTTTTTATTATTTTTAATTTTAATTTTTATTATTTTTATTTTTTGGAATTAAAAACATAATTACTATAAATAAAAAAAATTATTAGTAGTAATAATAATAATTATTATAATAATATTTTATATTAATTTAATTATTTTGTATAAATTTCTGTAATTTTATAAGACTTTTTAATGTATTTTTCATGAAAATTGGTATTAATATTGATATTTTGGTTTATTCTTTATGATTATTATGATTTTCTCATAATCCAAAAAATGTGACTCATAACGGATGCGATCATACCAGCACTAAAGCACCGGATCCCATCAGAACTCCGCAGTTAAGCGTGCTTGGGCGAGAGTAGTACTAGGATGGGTGTCCTCCTGGGAAGTCCTCGTGTTGCATCCCCTTTTTTGGGCGTCATTTTACATGCGAACGCCACGTCACCTGATGTGATGTAAGTAAAAGTGAGAAGCAATTATGTAATATAATTTCATGTCTTCTAAATTTAGTTCCATCATTATTTACATTAATATTATTTTTTATTATTTTTAATTTTAATTTTTATTATTTTTATTTTTTGGAATTAAAAACATAATTACTATAAATAAAAAAAATTATTAGTAGTAATAATAATAATTATTATAATAATATTTTATATTAATTTAATTATTTTGTATAAATTTCTGTAATTTTATAAGACTTTTTAATGTATTTTTCATGAAAATTGGTATTAATATTGATATTTTGGTTTATTCTTTATGATTATTATGATTTTCTCATAATCCAAAAAATGTGATTCATAACGGATGCGATCATACCAGCACTAAAGCACCGGATCCCATCAGAACTCCGCAGTTAAGCGTGCTTGTGCGAGAGTAGTACTAGGATGGGTGACCTCCTGGGAAGTCCTCGTGTTGCATCCCCTTTTTTGGGCGTCATTTTACATGCGAACGCCACGTCACCTGATGTGATTTAAGTAAAAGTGAGAAGCAATTATGTAATATAATTTCATGTCTTCTAAATTTAGTTCCATCATTATTTACATTAATATTATTTTTTATTATTTTTAATTTTAATTTTTATTATATTTATTTTTTTGGAATTAAAAACATAATTACTATAAATAAAAAAAATTATTAGTAGTAATAATAATAATTATTATAATAATATTTTATATTAATTTAATTATTTTGTATAAATTTCTGTAATTTTTTAAGACTTTTTAATGTATTTTTCATGAAAATTGGTATTAATATTGATATTTTGGTTTATTCTTTATGATTATTATGATTTTCTCATAATCCAAAAAATGTGACTCATAACGGATGCGATCATACCTGCACTAAAGCACCGGATCCCATCAGAACTCCGCAGTTAAGCGTGCTTGGGCGAGAGTAGTACTAGGATGGGTGACCTCCTGGGAAGTCCTCGTGTTGCATCCCCATTTTTGGGCGTCATTTTACATGCGAACGCCACGTCACCTGATGTGATTTAAGTAAAAGTGAGAAGCAATTATTTAATATAATTTCATGTCTTCTAAATTTAGTTCCATCATTATTTACATTAATATTATTTTTTATTATTTTTAATTTTAATTTTTATTATTTTTATTTTTTGGAATTAAAAACATAATTACTATAAATAAAAAAAATTATTAGTAGTAATAATAATAATTATTATAATAATATTTTATATTAATTTAATTATTTTGTATAAATTTCTGTAATTTTATAAGACTTTTTAATGTATTTTTCATGAAAATTGGTATTAATATTGATATTTTGGTTTATTCTTTATGATTATTATGATTTTCTCATAATCCAAAAAATGTGATTCATAACGGATGCGATCATACCAGCACTAAAGCACCGGATCCCATCAGAACTCCGCAGTTAAGCGTGCTTGGGCGAGAGTAGTACTAGGATGGGTGACCTCCTGGGAAGTCCTCGTGTTGCATCCCCTTTTTTGGGCGTCATTTTACATGCGAACGCCACGTCACCTGATGTGATTTAAGTAAAAGTGAGAAGCAATTATGTAATATAATTTCATGTCTTCTAAATTTAGTTCCATCATAATTTACATTAATATTATTTTTTATTATTTTTAATTTTAATTTTTATTATTTTTATTTTTTGGAATTAAAAACATAATTACTATAAATAAAAAAAATTATTAGTAGTAATAATAATTATTATTATAATAATATTTTATATTAATTTAATTATTTTGTATAAATTTCTGTAATTTTATAAGACTTTTTAATGTATTTTTCATGAAAATTGGTATTAATATTGATATTTTGGTTTATTCTTTATGATTATAATGATTTTCTCATAATCCAAAAAATGTGATTCATAACGGATGCGATCATACCAGCACTAAAGCACCGGATCCCATCAGAACTCCGCAGTTAAGCGTGCTTGGGCGAGAGTTAGTACTAGGATGGGTGACCTCCTGGGAAGTCCTCGTGTTGCATGCCCTTTTTTTGGGCGTCATTTTACATGCGAACGCCACGTCACCTGATGTGATTTAAGTAAAAGTGAGAAGCAATTATGTAATATAATTTCATGTCTTCTAAATTTAGTTCCATCATTATTTACATTAATATTATTTTTTATTATTTTTAATTTAATTTTTATTATTTTTATTTTTTGGAATTAAAAACATAATTACTATAAATAAAAAAAATTATTAGTAGTAATAATAATAATTATTATAATAATATTTTATATTAATTTAATTATTTTGTATAAATTTCTGTAATTTTATAAGACTTTTTAATGTATTTTTCATGAAAATTGGTATTAATATTGATATTTTGGTTTATTCTTTATGATTATTATGATTTTCTCATAATCCAAAAAATGTGATTCACAACGATGCGATCATACCAGCACTACAGCACCGGATCCCATCAGAACTCCGCAGTTAAGCGTGCTTGGGCGAGAGTAGTACTAGGATGGGTGACCCTCCTGGGAAGTCCTCGTGTTGCATCCCCTTTTTTGGGCGTCATTTTACATGCGAACGCCACGTCTCCTGATGTGATTTAAGTAAAAGTGAGAAGCAATTATGTAATATGATTTTCATGTCTTCTAAATTTAGTTCCATCATTATTTACATTAATATTATTTTTTATTATTTTTAATTTTAATTTTTATTATTTTTATTTTTTGGAATTAAAAACATAATTACTATAAATAAAAAAAATTATTAGTAGTAATAATAATAATTATTATAATAATATTTTATATTAATTTAATTATTTTGTATAAATTTCTGTAATTTTATAAGACTTTTTAATGTATTTTTCATGAAAATTGGTATTAATATTGATATTTTGGTTTATTCTTTATGATTATTATGATTTTCTCATAATCCAAAAAATGTGACTCATAACGGATGCGATCATACCAGCACTAAAGCACCGGATCCCATCAGAACTCCGCAGTTAAGCGTGCTTGGGCGAGAGTAGTACTAGGATGGGTGTCCTCCTGGGAAGTCCTCGTGTTGCATCCCCTTTTTTGGGCGTCATTTTACATGCGAACGCCACGTCACCTGATGTGATGTAAGTAAAAGTGAGAAGCAATTATGTAATATAATTTCATGTCTTCTAAATTTAGTTCCATCATTATTTACATTAATATTATTTTTTATTATTTTTAATTTTAATTTTTATTATTTTTATTTTTTGGAATTAAAAACATAATTACTATAAATAAAAAAAATTATTAGTAGTAATAATAATAATTATTATAATAATATTTTATATTAATTTAATTATTTTGTATAAATTTCTGTAATTTTATAAGACTTTTTAATGTATTTTTCATGAAAATTGGTATTAATATTGATATTTTGGTTTATTCTTTATGATTATAATGATTTTCTCATAATCCAAAAAATGTGATTCATAACGGATGCGTTCATACCAGCACTAAAGCACCGGATCCCATCAGAACTCCGCAGTTAAGCATGCTTGGGCGAGAGTAGTACTAGGATGGGTGACCTCCTGGGAAGTCCTCGTGTTGCATCCCCTTTTTTGGGCGTCATTTTACATGCGAACGCCACGTCACCTGATGTGATTTAAGTAAAAGTGAGAAGCAATTATGTAATATAATTTCATGTCTTCTAAATTTAGTTCCATCATTATTTACATTAATATTATTTTTTATTATTTTTAATTTTAATTTTTATTATTTTTATTTTTTGGAATTAAAAACATAATTACTATAAATAAAAAAAATTATTAGTAGTAATAATAATAATTATTATAATAATATTTTATATTAATTTAATTATTTTGTATAAATTTCTGTAATTTTATAAGACTTTTTAATGTATTTTTCATGAAAATTGGTATTAATATTGATATTTTGGTTTATTCTTTATGATTATTATGATTTTCTCATAATCCAAAAAATGTGATTCATAACGGATGCGATCATACCAGCACTAAAGCACCGGATCCCATCAGAACTCCGCAGTTAAGCGTGCTTGGGCGAGAGTAGTACTAGGATGGGTGACCTCCTGGGAAGTCCTCGTGTTGCATCCCCTTTTTTGGGCGTCATTTTACATGCGAACGCCACGTCACCTGATGTGATTTAAGTAAAAGTGAGAAGCAATTATGTAATATAATTTCATGTCTTCTAAATTTAGTTCCATCATTATTTACATTAATATTATTTTTTATTATTTTTAATTTTAATTTTTATTATTTTTATTTTTTGGAATTAAAAACATAATTACTATAAATAAAAAAAATTATTAGTAGTAATAATAATAATTATTATAATAATATTTTATATTAATTTAATTATTTTGTATAAATTTCTGTAATTTTATAAGACTTTTTAATGTATTTTTCATGAAAATTGGTATTAATATTGATATTTTGGTTTATTCTTTATGATTATTATGATTTTCTCATAATCCAAAAAATGTGATTCATAACGGATGCGATCATACCAGCACTAAAGCACCGGATCCCATCAGAACTCCGCAGTTAAGCGTGCTTGGGCGAGAGTAGTACTAGGATGGGTGACCTCCTGGGAAGTCCTCGTGTTGCATCCCCTTTTTTGGGCGTCATTTTACATGCGAACGCCACGTCACCTGATGTGATTTAAGTAAAAGTGAGAAGCAATTATGTAATATAATTTCATGTCTTCTAAATTTAGTTCCATCATTATTTACATTAATATTATTTTTTATTATTTTTAATTTTAATTTTTATTATTTTAATTTTTTGGAATTAAAAACATAATTACTATAAATAAAAAAAATTATTAGTAGTAATAATAATAATTATTATAATAATATTTTATATTAATTTAATTATTTTGTATAAATTTCTGTAATTTTATAAGACTTTTTAATGTATTTTTCATGAAAATTGGTATTAATATTGATATTTTGGTTTATTCTTTTTGATTATTATGATTTTCTCATAATCCAAAAAATGTGACTCATAACGGATGCGATCATACCAGCACTAAAGCACCGGATCCCATCAGAACTCCGCAGTTAAGCGTGCTTGGGCGAGAGTAGTACTAGGATGGGTGACCTCCTGGGAAGTCCTCGTGTTGCATCCCCTTTTTTGGGCGTCATTTTCCATGCGAACGCCACGTCACCTGATGTGATTTAAGTAAAAGTGAGAAGCAATTATGTAATATAATTTCATGTCTTCTAAATTTAGTTCCATCATTATTTACATTAATATTATTTTTTATTATTTTTAATTTTAATTTTTATTATTTTTATTTTTTGGAATTAAAAACATAATTACTATAAATAAAAAAAATTATTAGTAGTAATAATAATAATTATTATAATAATATTTTATATTAATTTAATTATTTTGTATAAATTTCTGTAATTTTATAAGACTTTTTAATGTATTTTTCATGAAAATTGGTATTAATATTGATATTTTGGTTTATTCTTTATGATTATTATGATTTTCTCATAATCCAAAAAATGTGATTCATAACGGATGCGATCATACTAGCACTAAAGCACGGGATCCCATCAGAACTCCGCAGTTAAGCGTGCTTGGGCGAGAGTAGTACTAGGATGGGTGACCTCCTGGGAAGTCCTCGTGTTGCATCCCCTTTTTTGGGCGTCATTTTACATGCGAACGCCACGTCATCTGATGTGATTTAAGAAAAAGTGAGAAGCAATTATGTAATATAATTTCATGTCTTCTAAATTTAGTTCCATCATTATTTACATTAATATTATTTTTTATTATTTTTAATTTTAATTTTTATTATTTTTATTTTTTGGAATTAAAAACATAATTACTATAAATAAAAAAAATTATTAGTAGTAATAATAATAATTATTATAATAATATTTTATATTAATTTAATTATTTTGTATAAATTTCTGTAATTTTATAAGACTTTTTAATGTATTTTTCATGAAAATTGGTATTAATATTGATATTTTGGTTTATTCTTTTTGATTATTATGATTTTCTCATAATCCAAAAAATGTGACTCATAACGGATGCGATCATACCAGCACTAAAGCACCGGATCCCATCAGTACTCCGCAGTTAAGCGTGCTTGGGCGAGAGTAGTACTAGGATGGGTGACCTCCTGGGAAGTCCTCGTGTTGCATCCCCTTTTTTGGGCGTCATTTTACATGCGAACGCCACGTCACCTGATGTGATTTAAGTAAAAGTGAGAAGCAATTATGTAATATAATTTCATGTCTTCTAAATTTAGTTCCATCATTATTTACATTAATATTATTTTTTATTATTTTTAATTTTAATTTTTATTATTTTTATTTTTTGGAATTAAAAACATAATTACTATAAATAAAAAAAATTATTAGTAGTAATAATAATAATTATTATAATAATATTTTATATTAATTTAATTATTTTGTATAAATTTCTGTAATTTTATAAGACTTTTTAATGTATTTTTCATGAAAATTGGTATTAATATTGATATTTTGGTTTATTCTTCATGATTATTATGATTTTCTCATAATCCAAAAAATGTGATTCATAACGGATGCGATCATACCAGCACTAAAGCACCGGATCCCATCAGAACTCCGCAGTTAAGCGTGCTTGGGCGAGAGCAGTACTAGGATGGGTGACCTCCTGGGAAGTCCTCGTGTTGCATCCCCTTTTTTGGGCGTCATTTTACATGCGAACGCCACGTCACCTGATGTGATTTAAGTAAAAGTGAGAAGCAATTATGTAATATAATTTCATGTCTTCTAAATTTAGTTCCATCATTATTTACATTCATATTATTTTTTATTATTTTTAATTTTAATTTTAATTATTTTTATTTTTTGGAATTAAAAACATAATTACTATAAATAAAAAAAATTATTAGTAGTAATAATAATAATTATTATAATAATATTTTATATTAATTTAATTATTTTGTATAAATTTCTGTAATTTTATAAGACTTTTTAATGTATTTTTCATGAAAATTGGTATTAATATTGATATTTTGGTTTATTCTTTATGATTATTATGATTTTCTCATAATCCAAAAAATGTGATTCATAATGGATGCGATCATACCAGCACTAAAGCACCGGATCCCATCAGAACTCCGCAGTTAAGCGTGCTTGGGCGAGAGTAGTACTAGGATGGGTGACCTCCTGGGAAGTCCTCGTGTTGCATCCCCTTTTTTGGGCGTCATTTTACATGCGGACGCCACGTCACCTGATGTGATTTAAGTAAAAGTGAGAAGCAATTATGTAATATAATTTCATGTCTTCTAAATTTAGTTCCATCATTATTTACATTAATATTATTTTTTATTATTTTTAATTTTAATTTTTATTATTTTTTTTTTTGGAATTAAAAACATAATTACTATAAATAAAAAAAATTATTAGTAGTAATAATAATAATTATTATAATAATATTTTATATTAATTTAATTATTTTGTATAAATTTCTGTAATTTTATAAGACTTTTTAATGTATTTTTCATGAAAATTGGTATTAATATTGATATTTTGGTTTATTCTTTATGATTATTATGATTTTCTCATAATCCAAAAAATGTGATTCATAACGGATGCGATCATACCAGCACTAAAGCACCGGATCCCATCAGAACTCCGCAGTTAAAGCGTGCTTGGGCGAGAGTAGTACTAGGATGGGTGACCTCCTGGGAAGTCCTCGTGTTGCATCCCCTTTTTTGGGCGTCATTTTACATGCGAACGCCACGTCACCTGATGTGATTTAAGTAAAAGTGAGAAGCAATTATGTAATATAATTTCATGTCTTCTAAATTTAGTTCCATCATTATTTACATTAATATTATTTTTTATTATTTTTAATTTTAATTTTTATTATTTTTATTTTTTGGAATTAAAAACATAATTACTATAAATAAAAAAAATTATTAGTAGTAATAATAATTATTATTATAATAGTATTTTATATTAATTTAATTATTTTGTATAAATTTCTGTAATTTTATAAGACTTTTTAATGTTTTTTTCATGAAAATTGGTATTAATATTGATATTTTTGTTTATTCTTTATGATTATTATGATTTTCTCATAATCCAAAAAATGTGATTCATAACGGATGCGATCATACCAGCACTAAAGCACCGGATCCCATCAGAACTCCGCAGTTAAGCGTGCTTGGGCGAGAGTAGTACTAGGATGGGTGACCTCCTGGGAAGTCCTCGTGTTGCATCCCCTTTTTTGGGCGTCATTTTACATGCGAACGCCACGTCACCTGATGTGATTTAAGTAAAAGTGAGAAGCAATTATGTAATATAATTTCATGTCTTCTAAATTTAGTTCCATCATTATTTACATTAATATTATTTTTTATTATTTTTAATTTTAATTTTTATTATTTTTATTTTTTGGAATTAAAAACATAATTACTATAAATAAATAAAATTATTAGTAGTAATAATAATAATTATTATAATAATATTTTATATTAATTTAATTATTTTGTATAAATTTCTGTAATTTTATAAGACTTTTTAATGTATTTTTCATGAAAATTGGTATTAATATTGATATTTTGGTTTATTCTTCATGATTATTATGATTTTCTCATAATCCAAAAAATGTGATTCATAACGGATGCGATCATACCAGCACTAAAGCACCGGATCCCATCAGAACTCCGCAGTTAAGCGTGCATGGGCGAGAGCAGTACTAGGATGGGTGACCTCCTGGGAAGTCCTCGTGTTGCATCCCCTTTTTTGGGCGTCATTTTACATGCGAACGCCACGTCACCTGATGTTATTTAAGTAAAAGTGAGAAGCAATTATGTAATATAATTTCATGTCTTCTAAATTTAGTTCCATCATTATTTACATTAATATTATTTTTTATTATTTTTAATTTTAATTTTAATTTTTATTATTTTTATTTTTTGGAATTAAAAACATAATTACTATAAATAAAAAAAATTATTAGTAGTAATAATAATAATTATTATAATAATATTTTATATTAATTTAATTATTTTGTATAAATTTCTGTAATTTTATAAGACTTTTTAATGTATTTTTCATGAAAATTGGTATTAATATTGATATTTTGGTTTATTCTTTATGATTATTATGATTTTCTCATAATCCAAAAAATGTGATTCATAACGGATGCGATCATACCAGCACTAAAGCACCGGATCCCATCAGAACTCCGCAGTTAAGCGTGCTTGGGCGAGAGTAGTACTAGGATGGGTGACCTCCTGGGAAGTCCTCGTGTTGCATCCCCTTTTTTGGGCGTCATTTTACATGCGAACGCCACGTCACCTGATGTGATTTAAGTAAAAGTGAGAAGCAATTATGTAATATAATTTCATGTCTTCTAAATTTAGTTCCATCATTATTTACATTAATATTATTTTTTATTATTTTTAATTTTAATTTTTATTATTTTTATTTTTTGGAATTAAAAACATAATTACTATAAATAAAAAAAATTATTAGTAGTAATAATAATTATTATTATAATAGTATTTTATATTAATTTAATTATTTTGTATAAATTTCTGTAATTTTATAAGACTTTTTAATGTTTTTTTCATGAAAATTGGTATTAATATTGATATTTTTGTTTATTCTTTATGATTATTATGATTTTCTCATAATCCAAAAAATGTGATTCATAACGGATGCGATCATACCAGCACTAAAGCACCGGATCCCATCAGAACTCCGCAGTTAAGCGTGCTTGGGCGAGAGTAGTACTAGGATGGGTGACCTCCTGGGAAGTCCTCGTGTTGCATCCCCTTTTTTGGGCGTCATTTTACATGCGAACGCCACGTCACCTGATGTGATTTAAGTAAAAGTGAGAAGCAATTATGTAATATAATTTCATGTCTTCTAAATTTAGTTCCATCATTATTTACATTAATATTATTTTTTATTATTTTTAATTTTAATTTTTATTATTTTTATTTTTTGGAATTAAAAACATAATTACTATAAATAAATAAAATTATTAGTAGTAATAATAATAATTATTATAATAATATTTTATATTAATTTAATTATTTTGTATAAATTTCTGTAATTTTATAAGACTTTTTAATGTATTTTTCATGAAAATTGGTATTAATATTGATATTTTGGTTTATTCTTCATGATTATTATGATTTTCTCATAATCCAAAAAATGTGATTCATAACGGATGCGATCATACCAGCACTAAAGCACCGGATCCCATCAGAACTCCGCAGTTAAGCGTGCATGGGCGAGAGCAGTACTAGGATGGGTGACCTCCTGGGAAGTCCTCGTGTTGCATCCCCTTTTTTGGGCGTCATTTTACATGCGAACGCCACGTCACCTGATGTTATTTAAGTAAAAGTGAGAAGCAATTATGTAATATAATTTCATGTCTTCTAAATTTAGTTCCATCATTATTTACATTAATATTATTTTTTATTATTTTTAATTTTAATTTTAATTTTTATTATTTTTATTTTTTGGAATTAAAAACATAATTACTATAAATAAAAAAAATTATTAGTAGTAATAATAATAATTATTATAATAATATTTTATATTAATTTAATTATTTTGTATAAATTTCTGTAATTTTATAAGACTTTTTAATGTATTTTTCATGAAAATTGGTATTAATATTGATATTTTGGTTTATTCTTTATGATTATTATGATTTTCTCATAATCCAAAAAATGTGATTCATAACGGATGCGATCATACCAGCACTAAAGCACCGGATCCCATCAGAACTCCGCAGTTAAGCGTGCTTGGGCGAGAGTAGTACTAGGATGGGTGACCTCCTGGGAAGTCCTCGTGTTGCATCCCCTTTTTTGGGCGTCATTTTACATGCGAACGCCACGTCACCTGATGTGATTTAAGTAAAAGTGAGAAGCAATTATGTAATATAATTTCATGTCTTCTAAATTTAGTTCCATCATTATTTACATTAATATTATTTTTTATTATTTTTAATTTTAATTTTTATTATTTTTATTTTTTGGAATTAAAAACATAATTACTATAAATAAAAAAAATTATTAGTAGTAATAATAATAATTATTATAATAATATTTTATATTAATTTAATTATTTTGTATAAATTTCTGTAATTTTATAAGACTTTTTAATGTATTTTTCATGAAAATTGGTATTAATATTGATATTTTGGTTTATTCTTTATGATTATTATGATTTTCTCATAATCCAAAAAATGTGATTCATAACGGATGCGATCATACCAGCACTAAAGCACCGGATCCCATCAGAACTCCGCAGTTAAAGCGTGCTTGGGCGAGAGTAGTACTAGGATGGGTGACCTCCTGGGAAGTCCTCGTGTTGCATCCCCTTTTTTGGGCGTCATTTTACATGCGAACGCCACGTCACCTGATGTGATTTAAGTAAAAGTGAGAAGCAATTATGTAATATAATTTCATGTCTTCTAAATTTAGTTCCATCATTATTTACATTAATATTATTTTTTATTATTTTTAATTTTAATTTTTATTATTTTAATTTTTTGGAATTAAAAACATAATTACTATAAATAAAAAAAATTATTAGTAGTAATAATAATTATTATTATAATAGTATTTTATATTAATTTAATTATTTTGTATAAATTTCTGTAATTTTATAAGACTTTTTAATGTATTTTTCATGAAAATTGGTATTAATATTGATATTTTGGTTTATTCTTTATGATTATTATGATTTTCTCATAATCCAAAAAATGTGATTCATAACGGATGCGATCATACCAGCACTAAAGCACCGGATCCCATCAGAACTCCGCAGTTAAGCGTGCTTGGGCGAGAGTAGTACTAGGATGGGTGACCTCCTGGGAAGTCCTCGTGTTGCATCCCCTTTTTTGGGCGTCATTTTACATGCGAACGCCACGTCACCTGATGTGATTTAAGTAAAAGTGAGAAGCAATTATGTAATATAATTTCATGTCTTCTAAATTTAGTTCCATCATTATTTACATTAATATTATTTTTTATTATTTTTAATTTTAATTTTTATTATTTTTATTTTTTGGAATTAAAAACATAATTACTATAAATAAAAACAATTATTAGTAGTAATAATAATAATTATTATAATAGTATTTTATATTAATTTAATTATTTTGTATAAATTTCTGTAATTTTATAAGACTTTTTAATGTATTTTTCATGAAAATTGGTATTAATATTGATATTTTGGTTTATTCTTTATGATTATTATGATTTTCTCATAATCCAAAAAATGTGATTCATAACGGATGCGATCATACCAGCCCTAAAGCACCGGATCCCATCAGAACTCCGCAGTTAAGCGTGCTTGGGCGAGAGTAGTACTAGGATGGGTGACCTCCTGGGAAGTCTTCGTGTTGCATCCCCTTTTTTGGGCGTCATTTTACATGCGAACGCCACGTCACCTGATGTGATTTAAGTAAAAGTGAGAAGCAATTATGTAATATAATTTCATGTCTTCTAAATTTAGTTCCATCATTATTTACATTAATATTATTTTTTATTATTTTTAATTTTAATTTTTATTATTTTTATTTTTTGGAATTAAAAACATAATTACTATAAATAAAAAAAATTATTAGTAGTAATAATAATAATTATTATAATAATATTTTATATTAATTTAATTATTTTGTATAAATTTCTGTAATTTTATAAGACTTTTTAATGTATTTTTCATGAAAATTGGTATTAATATTAATATTTTGGTTTATTCTTTATGATTATTATGATTTTCTCATAATCCAAAAAATGTGATTCATAACGGATGCGATCATACCAGCACTAAAGCACCGGATCCCATCAGAACTCCGCAGTTAAAGCGTGCTTGGGCGAGAGTAGTACTAGGATGGGTGACCTCCTGGGAAGTCCTCGTGTTGCATCCCCTTTTTTGGGCGTCATTTTACATGCGAACGCCACGTCACCTGATGTGATTTAAGTAAAAGTGAGAAGCAATTATGTAATATAATTTCATGTCTTCTAAATTTAGTTCCATCATTATTTACATTAATATTATTTTTTATTATTTTTAATTTTAATTTTTATTATTTTTATTTTTTGGAATTAAAAACATAATTACTATAAATAAAAAAAATTATTAGTAGTAATAATAATTATTATTATAATAGTATTTTATATTAATTTAATTATTTTGTATAAATATCTGTAATTTTATAAGACTTTTTAATGTATTTTTCATGAAAATTGGTATTAATATTGATATTTTGGTTTATTCTTTATGATTATTATGATTTTCTCATAATCCAAAAAATGTGATTCATAACGGATGCGATCATACTAGCACTAAAGCACCGGATCCCATCAGAACTCCGCAGTTAAGCGTGCTTGGGCGAGAGTAGTACTAGGATGGGTGACCTCCTGGGAAGTCCTCGTGTTGCATCCCCTTTTTTGGGCGTCATTTTACATGCGAACGCCACGTCACCTGATGTGATTTAAGTAAAAGTGAGAAGCAATTATGTAATATAATTTCATGTCTTCTAAATTTAGTTCCATCATTATTTACATTAATATTATTTTTTATTATTTTTAATTTTAATTTTTATTATTTTTATTTTTTGGAATTAAAAACATAATTACTATAAATAAAAAAAATTATTAGTAGTAATAATAATAATTATTATAATAGTATTTTATATTAATTTAATTATTTTGTATAAATTTCTGTAATTTTATAAGACTTTTTAATGTATTTTTCATGAAAATTGGTATTAATATTGATATTTTGGTCTATTCTTTATGATTATTATGATTTTCTCATAATCCAAAAAATGTGATTCATAACGGATGCGATCATACCAGCACTAAAGCACCGGATCCCATCAGAACTCCGCAGTTAAGCGTGCTTGGGCGAGAGTAGTACTAGGATGGGTGACCTCCTGGGAAGTCCTCGTGTTGCATCCCCTTTTTTGGGCGTCATTTTACATGCGAACGACACGTCACCTGATGTGATTTATGTAAAAGTGAGAAGCAATTATGTAATATAATTTCATGTCTTCTAAATTTAGTTCCATCATTATTTACATTAATATTATTTTTTATTATTTTTAATTTTAATTTTTATTATTTTTATTTTTTCGAATTAAAAACATAATTACTATAAATAAAAACAATTATTAGTAGTAATAATAATAATTATTATAATAGTATTTTATATTAATTTAATTATTTTGTATAAATTTCTGTAAGTTTATAAGACTTTTTAATGTATTTTTCATGAAAATTGGTATTAATATTGATATTTTGGTTTATTCTTTATGATTATTATGATTTTCTCATAATCCAAAAAATGTGATTCATAACGGATGCGATCATACCAGCACTAAAGCACCGGAACCCATCAGAACTCCGCAGTTAAGCGTGCTTGGGCGAGAGTAGTACTAGGATGGGTGACCTCCTGGGAAGTCCTCGTGTTGCATCCCCTTTTTTGGGCGTCATTTTACATGCGAACGCCACGTCACCTGATGTGATTTAAGTAAAAGTGAGAAGCAATTATGTAATATAATTTCATGTCTTCTAAATTTAGTTCCATCATTATTTACATTAATATTATTTTTTATTATTTTTAATTTTTATTTTTATTATTTTTATTTTTTGGAATTAAAAACATAATTACTATAAATAAAAAAAATTATTAGTAGTAATAATAATAATTATTATAATAGTATTTTATATTAATTTAATTATTTTGTATAAATTTCTGTAATTTTATAAGACTTTTTAATGTATTTTTCATGAAAATTGGTATTAATATTGATATTTTGGTTTATTCTTTATGATTATTATGATTTTCTCATAATCCAAAAAATGTGATTCATAACGGATGCGATCATACTAGCACTAAAGCACCGGATCCCATCAGAACTCCGCAGTTAAGCGTGCTTGGGCGAGAGTAGTACTAGGATGGGTGACCTCCTGGGAAGTCCTCGTGTTGCATCCCCTTTTTTGGGCGTCATTTTACATGCGAACGCCACGTCACCTGATGTGATTTAAGTAAAAGTGAGAAGCAATTATGTAATATAATTTCATGTCTTCTAAATTTAGTTCCATCATTATTTACATTAATATTATTTTTTATTATTTTTAATTTTAATTTTTATTATTTTTATTTTTTGGAATTAAAAACATAATTACTATAAATAAAAAAAATTATTAGTAGTAATAATAATAATTATTATAATAGTATTTTATATTAATTTAATTATTTTGTATAAATTTCTGTAATTTTATAAGACTTTTTAATGTATTTTTCATGAAAATTGGTATTAATATTGATATTTTGGTTTATTCTTTATGATTATTATGATTTTCTCATAATCCAAAAAATGTGATTCATAACGGATGCGATCATACCAGCACTAAAGCACCGGATCCCATCAGAACTCCGCAGTTAAGCGTGCTTGGGCGAGAGTAGTACTAGGATGGGTGACCTCCTGGGAAGTCCTCGTGTTGCATCCCCTTTTTTGGGCGTCATTTTACATGCGAACGACACGTCACCTGATGTGATTTATGTAAAAGTGAGAAGCAATTATGTAATATAATTTCATGTCTTCTAAATTTAGTTCCATCATTATTTACATTAATATTATTTTTTATTATTTTTAATTTTAATTTTTATTATTTTTATTTTTTGGAATTAAAAACATAATTACTATAAATAAAAACAATTATTAGTAGTAATAATAATAATTATTATAATAGTATTTTATATTAATTTAATTATTTTGTATAAATTTCTGTAATTTTATAAGACTTTTTAATGTATTTTTCATGAAAATTGGTATTAATATTGATATTTTGGTTTATTCTTTATGATTATTATGATTTTCTCATAATCCAAAAAATGTGATTCATAACGGATGCGATCATACCAGCACTAAAGCACCGGATCCCATCAGAACTCCGCAGTTAAGCGTGCTTGGGCGAGAGTAGTACTAGGATGGGTGACCTCCTGGGAAGTCCTCGTGTTGCATCCCCTTTTTTGGGCGTCATTTTACATGCGAACGCCACGTCACCTGATGTGATTTAAGTAAAAGTGAGAAGCAATTATGTAATATAATTTCATATCTTCTAAATTTAGTTCCATCATTATTTACATTAATATTATTTTTTATTATTTTTAATTTTAATTTTTATTATTTTTATTTTTTGGAATTAAAAACATAATTACTATAAATAAAAAAAATTATTAGTAGTAATAATAATAATTATTATAATAGTATTTTATATTAATTTAATTATTTTGTATAAATTTCTGTAATTTTATAAGACTTTTTAATGTATTTTTCATGAAAATTGGTATTAATATTGATATTTTGGTTTATTCTTTATGATTATTATGATTTTCTCATAATCCAAAAAATGTGATTCATAACGGATGCGATCATACCAGCACTAAAGCACCGGATCCCATCAGAACTCCGCAGTTAAGCGTGCTTGGGCGAGAGTAGTACTAGGATGGGTGACCTCCTGGGAAGTCCTCGTGTTGCATCCCCTTTTTTGGGCGTCATTTTACATGCGAACGCCACGTCACCTGATGTGATTTAAGTAAAAGTGAGAAGCAATTATGTAATATAATTTCATGTCTTCTAAATTTAGTTCCATCATTATTTACATTAATATTATTTTTTATTATTTTTAATTTTTATTTTTATTATTTTTATTTTTTGGAATTAAAAACATAATTACTATAAATAAAAAAAATTATTAGTAGTAATAATAATAATTATTATAATAGTATTTTATATTAATTTAATTATTTTGTATAAATTTCTGTAATTTTATAAGACTTTTTAATGTATTTTTCATGAAAATTGGTATTAATATTGATATTTTGGTTTATTCTTTATGATTATTATGATTTTCTCATAATCCAAAAAATGTGATTCATAACGGATGCGATCATACTAGCACTAAAGCACCGGATCCCATCAGAACTCCGCAGTTAAGCGTGCTTGGGCGAGAGTAGTACTAGGATGGGTGACCTCCTGGGAAGTCCTCGTGTTGCATCCCCTTTTTTGGGCGTCATTTTACATGCGAACGCCACGTCACCTGATGTGATTTAAGTAAAAGTGAGAAGCAATTATGTAATATAATTTCATGTCTTCTAAATTTAGTTCCATCATTATTTACATTAATATTATTTTTTATTATTTTTAATTTTAATTTTTATTATTTTTATTTTTTGGAATTAAAAACATAATTACTATAAATAAAAAAAATTATTAGTAGTAATAATAATAATTATTATAATAGTATTTTATATTAATTTAATTATTTTGTATAAATTTCTGTAATTTTATAAGACTTTTTAATGTATTTTTCATGAAAATTGGTATTAATATTGATATTTTGGTTTATTCTTTATGATTATTATGATTTTCTCATAATCCAAAAAATGTGATTCATAACGGATGCGATCATACCAGCACTAAAGCACCGGATCCCATCAGAACTCCGCAGTTAAGCGTGCTTGGGCGAGAGTAGTACTAGGATGGGTGACCTCCTGGGAAGTCCTCGTGTTGCATCCCCTTTTTTGGGCGTCATTTTACATGCGAACGACACGTCACCTGATGTGATTTATGTAAAAGTGAGAAGCAATTATGTAATATAATTTCATGTCTTCTAAATTTAGTTCCATCATTATTTACATTAATATTATTTTTTATTATTTTTAATTTTAATTTTTATTATTTTTATTTTTTGGAATTAAAAACATAATTACTATAAATAAAAACAATTATTAGTAGTAATAATAATAATTATTATAATAGTATTTTATATTAATTTAATTATTTTGTATAAATTTCTGTAATTTTATAAGACTTTTTAATGTATTTTTCATGAAAATTGGTATTAATATTGATATTTTGGTTTATTCTTTATGATTATTATGATTTTCTCATAATCCAAAAAATGTGATTCATAACGGATGCGATCATACCAGCACTAAAGCACCGGATCCCATCAGAACTCCGCAGTTAAGCGTGCTTGGGCGAGAGTAGTACTAGGATGGGTGACCTCCTGGGAAGTCCTCGTGTTGCATCCCCTTTTTTGGGCGTCATTTTACATGCGAACGCCACGTCACCTGATGTGATTTAAGTAAAAGTGAGAAGCAATTATGTAATATAATTTCATATCTTCTAAATTTAGTTCCATCATTATTTACATTAATATTATTTTTTATTATTTTTAATTTTAATTTTTATTATTTTTATTTTTTGGAATTAAAAACATAATTACTATAAATAAAAAAAATTATTAGTAGTAATAATAATAATTATTATAATAGTATTTTATATTAATTTAATTATTTTGTATAAATTTCTGTAATTTTATAAGACTTTTTAATGTATTTTTCATGAAAATTGGTATTAATATTGATATTTTGGTTTATTCTTTATGATTATTATGATTTTCTCATAATCCAAAAAATGTGATTCATAACGGATGCGATCATACCAGCACTAAAGCACCGGATCCCATCAGAACTCCGCAGTTAAGCGTGCTTGGGCGAGAGTAGTACTAGGATGGGTGACCTCCTGGGAAGTCCTCGTGTTGCATCCCCTTTTTTGGGCGTCATTTTACATGCGAACGCCACGTCACCTGATGTGATTTAAGTAAAAGTGAGAAGCAATTATGTAATATAATTTCATGTCTTCTAAATTTAGTTCCATCATTATTTACATTAATATTATTTTTTATTATTTTTAATTTTTATTTTTATTATTTTTATTTTTTGGAATTAAAAACATAATTACTATAAATAAAAAAAATTATTAGTAGTAATAATAATAATTATTATAATAGTATTTTATATTAATTTAATTATTTTGTATAAATTTCTGTAATTTTATAAGACTTTTTAATGTATTTTTCATGAAAATTGGTATTAATATTGATATTTTGGTTTATTCTTTATGATTATTATGATTTTCTCATAATCCAAAAAATGTGATTCATAACGGATGCGATCATACTAGCACTAAAGCACCGGATCCCATCAGAACTCCGCAGTTAAGCGTGCTTGGGCGAGAGTAGTACTAGGATGGGTGACCTCCTGGGAAGTCCTCGTGTTGCATCCCCTTTTTTGGGCGTCATTTTACATGCGAACGCCACGTCACCTGATGTGATTTAAGTAAAAGTGAGAAGCAATTATGTAATATAATTTCATGTCTTCTAAATTTAGTTCCATCATTATTTACATTAATATTATTTTTTATTATTTTTAATTTTAATTTTTATTATTTTTATTTTTTGGAATTAAAAACATAATTACTATAAATAAAAAAAATTATTAGTAGTAATAATAATAATTATTATAATAGTATTTTATATTAATTTAATTATTTTGTATAAATTTCTGTAATTTTATAAGACTTTTTAATGTATTTTTCATGAAAATTGGTATTAATATTGATATTTTGGTTTATTCTTTATGATTATTATGATTTTCTCATAATCCAAAAAATGTGATTCATAACGGATGCGATCATACCAGCACTAAAGCACCGGATCCCATCAGAACTCCGCAGTTAAGCGTGCTTGGGCGAGAGTAGTACTAGGATGGGTGACCTCCTGGGAAGTCCTCGTGTTGCATCCCCTTTTTTGGGCGTCATTTTACATGCGAACGACACGTCACCTGATGTGATTTATGTAAAAGTGAGAAGCAATTATGTAATATAATTTCATGTCTTCTAAATTTAGTTCCATCATTATTTACATTAATATTATTTTTTATTATTTTTAATTTTAATTTTTATTATTTTTATTTTTTGGAATTAAAAACATAATTACTATAAATAAAAACAATTATTAGTAGTAATAATAATAATTATTATAATAGTATTTTATATTAATTTAATTATTTTGTATAAATTTCTGTAATTTTATAAGACTTTTTAATGTATTTTTCATGAAAATTGGTATTAATATTGATATTTTGGTTTATTCTTTATGATTATTATGATTTTCTCATAATCCAAAAAATGTGATTCATAACGGATGCGATCATACCAGCACTAAAGCACCGGATCCCATCAGAACTCCGCAGTTAAGCGTGCTTGGGCGAGAGTAGTACTAGGATGGGTGACCTCCTGGGAAGTCCTCGTGTTGCATCCCCTTTTTTGGGCGTCATTTTACATGCGAACGCCACGTCACCTGATGTGATTTAAGTAAAAGTGAGAAGCAATTATGTAATATAATTTCATATCTTCTAAATTTAGTTCCATCATTATTTACATTAATATTATTTTTTATTATTTTTAATTTTAATTTTTATTATTTTTATTTTTTGGAATTAAAAACATAATTACTATAAATAAAAAAAATTATTAGTAGTAATAATAATAATTATTATAATAGTATTTTATATTAATTTAATTATTTTGTATAAATTTCTGTAATTTTATAAGACTTTTTAATGTATTTTTCATGAAAATTGGTATTAATATTGATATTTTGGTTTATTCTTTATGATTATTATGATTTTCTCATAATCCAAAAAATGTGATTCATAACGGATGCGATCATACCAGCACTAAAGCACCGGATCCCATCAGAACTCCGCAGTTAAGCGTGCTTGGGCGAGAGTAGTACTAGGATGGGTGACCTCCTGGGAAGTCCTCGTGTTGCATCCCCTTTTTTGGGCGTCATTTTACATGCGAACGCCACGTCACCTGATGTGATTTAAGTAAAAGTGAGAAGCAATTATGTAATATAATTTCATGTCTTCTAAATTTAGTTCCTTCATTATTTACATTAATATTATTTTTTATTATTTTTAATTTTAATTTTTATTATTTTTATTTTTTGGAATTAAAAACATAATTACTATAAATAAAAAAAATTATTAGTAGTAATAATAATAATTATTATAATAGTATTTTATATTAATTTAATTATTTTGTATAAATTTCTGTAATTTTATAAGACTTTTTAATGTATTTTTCATGAAAATTGGTATTAATATTGATATTTTGGTTTATTCTTTATGATTATTATGATTTTCTCATAATCCAAAAAATGTGATTCATAACGGATGCGATCATACCAGCACTAAAGCACCGGATCCCATCAGAACTCCGCAGTGAAGCGTGCTTGGGCGAGAGTAGTACTAGGATGGGTGACCTCCTGGGAATTCCTCGTGTTGTATCCCCTTTTTTGGGCGTCATTTTACATGCGAACGCCACGTCACCTGATGTGATTTAAGTAAAAGTGAGAAGCAATTATGTAATATAATTTCATGTCTTCTAAATTTAGTTCCATCATTATTTACATTAATATTATTTTTTATTATTTTTAATTTTAATTTTTATTATTCTTATTTTTTGGAATTAAAAACATAATTACTATAAATAAAAAAAATTATTAGTAGTAATAATAATAATTATTATAATAATATTTTATATTAATTTAATTATTTTGTATAAATTTCTGTAATTTTATAAGACTTTTTAATGTATTTTTCATGAAAATTGGTATTAATATTGATATTTTGGTTTATTCTTTATGATTATTATGATTTTCTCATGACCAAAAAATGTGATTCATAACGGATGCGATCATACCAGCACTAAAGCACCGGATCCCATCAGAACTCCGCAGTTAAGCGTGCTTGGGCGAGAGTAGTACTAGGATGGGTGACCTCCTGGGATGTCCTCGTGTTGCATCCCCTTTTTTGGGCGTCATTTTACATGCGAACGCCACGTCACCTGATGTGATTTAAGTAAAAGTGAGAAGCAATTATGTAATATAATTTCATGTCTTCTAAATTTAGTTCCATCATTATTTACATTAATATTATTTTTTATTATTTTTAATTTTAATTTTTATTATTTTTATTTTTTGGAATTAAAAACATAATTACTATAAATAAAAAAAATTATTAGTAGTAATAATAATAATTATTATAATAATATTTTATATTAATTTAATTATTTTGTATAAATTTCTGTAATTTTATAAGACTTTTTAATGTATTTTTCATGAAAATTGGTATTAATATTGATATTTTGGTTTATTCTTTATGATTATTCTGATTTTCTCATAATCCAAAAAATGTGATTCATAACGGATGCGATCATACCAGCACTAAAGCACCGGATCCCATCAGAACTCCGCAGTTAAGCGTGCTTGGGCGAGAGTAGTACTAGGATGGGTGACCTCCTGGGAAGTCCTCGTGTTGCATCCCCTTTTTTGGGCGTCATTTTACATGCGAACGCCACGTCACCTGATGTGATTTAAGTAAAAGTGAGAAGCAATTGTGTAATATAATTTCATGTCTTCTAAATTTAGTTCCATTATTATTTACATTAATATTATTTTTTATAATTTTTAATTTTAATTTTAATTATTCTTATTTTTTGGAATTAAAAACATAATTACCATAAATAAAAAAAATTATTAGTAGTAGTAATAATAATTATTATAATAATATTTTATATTAATTTAATTATTTTGTATAAATTTCTGTAATTTTATAAGACTTTTTAATGTATTTTTCATGAAAATTGGTATTAATATTGATATTTTGGTTTATTCTTTATGATTATTATGATTTTCTCATAATCCAAAAAATGTGATTCATAACGGATGCGATCATACCAGCACTAAAGCACCGGATCCCATCAGAACTCCGCAGTTAAGCGTGCTTGGGCGAGAGTAGTACTAGGATGGGTGACCTCCTGGGAAGTCCTCGTGTTGCATCCCCTTTTTTGGGCGTCATTTTACATGCGAACGCCACGTCACCTGATGTGATTTAAGTAAAAGTGAGAAGCAATTATGTAATATAATTTCATGTCTTCTAAATTTAGTTCCATCATTATTTACATTAATATTATTTTTTATTATTTTTAATTTTAATTTTTATTATTCTTATTTTTTGGAATTAAAAACATAATTACTATAAATAAAAAAAATTATTAGTAGTAATAATAATAATTATTATAATAATATTTTATATTAATTTAATTATTTTGTATAAATTTCTGTAATTTTATAAGACTTTTTAATGTATTTTTCATGAAAATTGGTATTAATATTGATATTTTGGTTTATTCTTTATGATTATTATGATTTTCTCATAATCCAAAAAATGTGATTCATAACGGATGCGATCATACCAGCACTAAATCACCGGATCCCATCAGAACTCCGCAGTGAAGCGTGCTTGGGCGAGAGTAGTACTAGGATGGGTGACCTCCTGGGAAGTCCTCGTGTTGCATCCCCTTTTTTGGGCGTCATTTTACATGCGAACGCCACGTCACCTGATATGATTTAAGTAAAAGTGAGAAGCAATTATGTAATATAATTTCATGTCTTCTAAATTTAGTTCCATCATTATTTACATTAATATTATTTTTTATTATTTTTAATTTTAATTTTTATTATTTTTATTTTTTGGAATTAAAAACATAATTACTATAAATAAAAAAAATTATTAGTAGTAATAATAATAATTATTATAATAATATTTTATATTAATTTAATTATTTTGTATAAATTTCTGTAATTTTATAAGACTTTTTAATGTATTTTTCATGAAAATTGGTATTAATATTGATATTTTGGTTTATTCTTTATGATTATTATGATTTTCTCATAATCCAAAAAATGTGATTCATAACGGATGCGATCATACCAGCACTAAAGCACCGGATCCCATCAGAACTCCGCAGTTAAGCGTGCTTGGGCGAGAGTAGTACTAGGATGGGTGACCTCCTGGGAAGTCCTCGTGTTGCATCCCCTTTTTTGGGCGTCATTTTACATGCGAACGCCACGTCACCTGATGTGATTTAAGTAAAAGTGAGAAGCAATTGTGTAATATAATTTCATGTCTTCTAAATTTAGTTCCATTATTATTTACATTAATATTATTTTTTATAATTTTTAATTTTAATTTTAATTATTCTTATTTTTTGGAATTAAAAACATAATTACTATAAATAAAAAAAATTATTAGTAGTAGTAATAATAATTATTATAATAATATTTTATATTAATTTAATTATTTTGTATAAATTTCTGTAATTTTATAAGACTTTTTAATGTATTTTTCATGAAAATTGGTATTAATATTGATATTTTGGTTTATTCTTTATGATTATTATGATTTTCTCATAATCCAAAAAATGTGATTCATAACGGATGCGATCATACCAGCACTAAAGCACCGGATCCCATCAGAACTCCGCAGTTAAGCGTGCTTGGGCGAGAGTAGTACTAGGATGGGTGACCTCCTGGGAAGTCCTCGTGTTGCATCCCCTTTTTTGGGCGTCATTTTACATGCGAACGCCACGTCACCTGATGTGATTTAAGTAAAAGTGAGAAGCAATTATGTAATATAATTTCATGTCTTCTAAATTTAGTTCCATCATTATTTACATTAATATTATTTTTTATTATTTTTAATTTTAATTTTTATTATTCTTATTTTTTGGAATTAAAAACATAATTACTATAAATAAAAAAAATTATTAGTAGTAATAATAATAATTATTATAATAATATTTTATATTAATTTAATTATTTTGTATAAATTTCTGTAATTTTATAAGACTTTTTAATGTATTTTTCATGAAAATTGGTATTAATATTGATATTTTGGTTTATTCTTTATGATTATTATGATTTTCTCATAATCCAAAAAATGTGATTCATAACGGATGCGATCATACCAGCACTAAATCACCGGATCCCATCAGAACTCCGCAGTGAAGCGTGCTTGGGCGAGAGTAGTACTAGGATGGGTGACCTCCTGGGAAGTCCTCGTGTTGCATCCCCTTTTTTGGGCGTCATTTTACATGCGAACGCCACGTCACCTGATATGATTTAAGTAAAAGTGAGAAGCAATTATGTAATATAATTTCATGTCTTCTAAATTTAGTTCCATCATTATTTACATTAATATTATTTTTTATTATTTTTAATTTTAATTTTTATTATTTTTATTTTTTGGAATTAAAAACATAATTACTATAAATAAAAAAAATTATTAGTAGTAATAATAATAATTATTATAATAATATTTTATATTAATTTAATTATTTTGTATAAATTTCTGTAATTTTATAAGACTTTTTAATGTATTTTTCATGAAAATTGGTATTAATATTGATATTTTGGTTTATTCTTTATGATTATTATGATTTTCTCATAATCTAAAAAATGTGATTCATAACGGATGCGATCATACCAGCACTAAAGCACCGGATCCCATCAGAACTCCGCAGTTAAGCGTGCTTGGGCGAGAGTAGTACTAGGATGGGTGACCTCCTGGGAAGTCCTCGTTTGAGATTCTACCTGCACCAGTTTGACCTCTTTTTTGGGCGTCATTTTACATGCGAACGCCACGTCACCTGATATGATTTAAGTAAAAGTGAGAAGCAATTATGTAATATAATTTCATGTCTTCTAAATTTAGTTCCATCATTATTTACATTAATATTATTTTTTATTATTTTTAATTTTAATTCATAACGGATGCGATCATATCAGCACTAAAGCACCGGATCCCATCAGAACTCCGCAGTTAAGCGTGCTTGGGCGAGAGTAGTACTAGGATGGGTGACCTCCTGGGAAGTCCTCGTGTTGCATCCTCTTTTTTGGGCGTCGTTTTACATGCGAACGCCACGTCACCTGATCTGATTTAAGTAAAAGCGAGAAGCAATTGTGTAATATAATTTCATGTCTTCTAAATTTAGTTCTATCATTATTTACATTAATATTATTTTTTATTATTTTTAATTTTAATTTTTATTATTTTTATTTTTTGGAATTAAAAACATAATTACTATAAATAAAAAAAATTATTAGTAGTAATAATAATAATTATTATAATAATATTTTATATTAATTTAATTATTTTGTATAAATTTCTGTAATTTTATAAGACTTTTTAATGTATTTTTCATGAAAATTGGTATTAATATTGATATTTTGGTTTATTCTTTATGATTATTATGATTTTCTCATAATCCAAAAAATGTGATTCATAACGGATGCGATCATACCAGCACTAAAGCACCGGATCCCATCAGAACTCCGCAGTTAAGCGTGCTTGGGCGAGAGTAGTACTAGCATGGGTGACCTCCTGGGAAGTCCTCGTCTTGCATCCCCTTTTTTGGGCGTCATTTTACATGCGAACGCCACGTCACCTGATGTGATTTAAGTAAAAGTGAGAAGCAATTATGTAATATAATTTCATGTCTTCTAAATTTAGTTCCATCATTATTTACATTAATATTATTTTTTATTATTTTTAATTTTAATTTTTATTATTTTTATTTTTTGGAATTAAAAACATAATTACTATAAATAAAAAAAAATATTAGTAGTAATAATAATAATTATTATAATAATATTTTATATTAATTTAATTATTTTGTATAAATTTCTGTAATTTTATAAGACTTTTTAATGTATTTTTCATGAAAATTGGTATTAATATTGATATTTTGGTTTATTCTTTATGATTATTATGATTTTCTCATAATCCAAAAAATGTGATTCATAACGGATGCGATCATACCAGCACTAAAGCACCGGATCCCATCAGAACTCCGCAGTTAAGCGTGCTTGGGCGAGAGTAGTACTAGGATGGGTGACCTCCTGGGAAGTCCTCGTGTTGCATCCCCTTTTTTGGGCGTCATTTTACATGCGAACGCCACGTCACCTGATGTGATTTAAGTAAAAGTGAGAAGCAATTATGTAGTATAATTTCATGTCTTCTAAATTTAGTTCCATCATTATTTACATTAATATTAATTTTTTTTTTTTTAATTTTAATTTTTATTATTTTTATTTTTTGGAATTAAAAACATAATTACTATAAATAAAAAAAATTATTAGTAGTAATAATAATAATTATTATAATAATATTTTATATTAATTCAATTATTTTGTATAAATTTCTGTAATTTTATAAGACTTTTTAATGTATTTTTCATGAAAATTGGTATTAATATTGATATTTTGGTTTATTCTTTATGATTATTATGATTTTCTGATAATCCAAAAAATGTGATTCATAACGGATGCGATCATACCAGCACTAAAGCACCGGATCCCATCAGAACTCCGCAGTTAAGCGTGCTTGGGCGAGAGTAGTACTAGGATGGGTGACCTCCTGGGAAGTCCTCGTGTTGCATCCCCTTTTTTGGGCGTCATTTTACATGCGAACGCCACGTCACCTGATGTGATTTAAGTAAAAGTGAGAAGCAATTATGTAATATAATTTCATGTCTTCTAAATTTAGTTCCATCATTATTTACTTTAATATTATTTTTTATTATTTTTAATTTTAATTTTTATTATTTTTATTTTTTGGAATTAAAAACATAATTACTATAAATAAAAAAAATTCTTAGTAGTAATAATAATAATTATTATAATAATATTTTATATTAATTTAATTATTTTGTATAAATTTCTGTAATTTTATAATACTTTTTAATGTATTTTTCATGAAAATTGGTATTAATATTGATATTTTGGTTTATTCTTTATGATTATTATGATTTTCTCATAATCCAAAAAATGTGATTCATAACGGATGCGATCATACCAGCACTAAAGCACCGGATCCCATCAGAACTCCGCAGTTAAGCGTGCTTGGGCGAGAGTAGTACTAGGATGGGTGACCTCCTGGGAAGTCCTCGTGTTGCATCCCCTTTTTTGGGCGTCATTTTACATGCGAACGCCACGTCACCTGATGTGATTTAAGTAAAAGTGAGAAGCAATTATGTAATATAATTTCATGTCTTCTAAATTTAGTTCCATCATTATTTACATTAATATTATTTTTTATTATTTTTAATTTTAATTTTTATTATTTTTATTTTTTGGAATTAAAAACATAATTACTATAAATAAAAAAAATTATTAGTAGTAATAATAATAATAATTATAATAATATTTTATATTAATTTAATTATTTTGTATAAATTTCTGTAATTTTATAAGACTTTTTAATGTATTTTTCATGAAAATTGGTATTAATATTGATATTTTGGTTTATTCTTTATGATTATTATGATTTTCTCATAATCCAAAAAATGTGATTCATAACGGATGCGATCATACCAGCACTGAAGCACCGGATCCCATCAGAACTCCGCAGTTAAGCGTGCTTGGGCGAGAGTAGTACTAGGATGGGTGACCTCCTGGGAAGTCCTCGTGTTGCATCCCCTTTTTTGGGCGTCATTTTACATGCGAACGCCACGTCACCTGATGTGATTTAAGTAAAAGTGAGAAGCAATTATGTAATATAATTTCATGTCTTCTAAATTTAGTTCCATCATTATTTACATTAATATTATTTTTTATTATTTTTAATTTTAATTTTTATTATTTTTATTTTTTGGAATTAAAAACATAATTACTATAAATAAAAAAAATTATTAGTAGTAATAATAATAATTATTATAATAATATTTTATATTAATTTAATTATTTTGTATAAATTTCTGTAATTTTATAAGACTTTTTAATGTATTTTTCATGAAAATTGGTATTAATATTGATATTTTGGTTTATTCTTTATGATTATTATGATTTTCTCATAATCCAAAAAATGTGATTCATAACGGATGCGATCATACCAGCACTAAAGCACCGGATCCCATCAGAACTCCGCAGTTAAGCGTGCTTGGGCGAGAGTAGTACTAGGATGGGTGACCTCCTGGGAAGTCCTCGTGTTGCATCCCCTTTTTTGGGCATCATTTTACATGCGAACGCCACGTCACCTGATGTGATTTAAGTAAAAGTGAGAAGCAATTATGTAATATAATTTCATGTCTTCTAAATTTAGTTCCATCATTATTTACATTAATATTATTTTTTATTATTTTTAATTTTAATTTTTATTATTTTTATTTTTTGGAATTAAAAACATAATTACTATAAATAAAAAAAATTATTAGTAGTAATAATAAAAATTATTATAATAATATTTTATATTAATTTAATTATTTTGTATAAATTTCTGTAATTTTATAAGACTTTTTAATGTATTTTTCATGAAAATTGGTATTAATATTGATATTTTGGTTTATTCTTTATGATTATTATGATTTTCTCATAATCCAAAAAATGTGATTCATAACGGATGCGATCATACCAGCACTAAAGCACCGGATCCCATCAGAACTCCGCAGTTAAGCGTGCTTGGGCGAGAGTAGTACTAGGATGGGTGACCTCCTGGGAAGTCCTCGTGTTCCATCCCCTTTTTTGGGCGTCATTTTACATGCGAACGCCACGTCACCTGATGTGATTTAAGTAAAAGTGAGAAGCAATTATGTAATATAATTTCGTGTCTTCTAAATTTAGTTCCATCATTATTTACATTAATATTATTTTTTATTATTTTTAATTTTAATTTTTATTATTTTTATTTTTTGGAATTAAAAACATAATTACTATAAATAAAAACAATTATTAGTAGTAATAATAATTATTATTATAATAATATTTTATATTAATTTAATTATTTTGTATAAATTTCTGTAATTTTATAAGACTTTTTAATGTATTTTTCATGAAAATTGGTATTAATATTGATATTTTGGTTTATTCTTTATGATTATTATGATTTTCTCATAATCCAAAAAATGTGATTCATAACGGATGTGATCATACTAGCACTAAAGCACCGGATCCCATCAGAACTCCGCAGTTAAGCGTGCTTGGGCGAGAGTAGTACTAGGATGGGTGACCTCCTGGGAAGTCCTCGTGTTGCATCCCCTTTTTTGGGCGTCATTTTACATGCGAACGCCACGTCACCTGATGTGATTTAAGTAAAAGTGAGAAGCAATTATGTAATATAATTTAATGTCTTCTAAATTTAGTTCCATCATTATTTACATTAATATTATTTTTTATTATTTTTAATTTTAATTTTTATTATTTTTATTTTTTGGAATTAAAAACATAATTACTATAAATAAAAAAAATTATTAGTAGTAATAATAATAATTATTATAATAATATTTTATATTAATTTAATTATTTTGTATAAATTTCTGTAATTTTATAAGACTTTTTAATGTATTTTTCATGAAAATTGGTATTAATATTGATATTTTGGTTTATTCTTTATGATTATTATGATTTTCTCATAATCCAAAAAATGTGATTCATAACGGATGCGATCATACCAGCACTGAAGCACCGGATCCCATCAGAACTCCGCAGTTAAGCGTGCTTGGGCGAGAGTAGTACTAGGATGGGTGACCTCCTGGGAAGTCCTCGTGTTGCATCCCCTTTTTTGGGCGTCATTTTACATGCGAACGCCACGTCACCTGATGTGATTTAAGTAAAAGTGAGAAGCAATTATGTAATATAATTTCATGTCTTCTAAATTTAGTTCCATCATTATTTACATTAATATTATTTTTTATTATTTTTAATTTTTATTTTTATTATTTTTATTTTTTGGAATTAAAAACATAATTACTATAAATAAAAAAAATTATTAGTAGTAATAATAATAATTATTATAATAATATTTTATATTAATTTAATTATTTTGTATAAATTTCTGTAATTTTATAAGACTTTTTAATGTATTTTTCATGAAAATTGGTATTAATATTGATATTTTGGTTTATTCTTTATGATTATTATGATTTTCTCATAATCCAAAAAATGTGATTCATAACGGATGCGATCATACCAGCACTAAAGCACCGGATCCCATCAGAACTCCGCAGTTAAGCGTGCTTGGGCGAGAGTAGTACTAGGATGGGTGACCTCCTGGGAAGTCCTCGTGTTCCATCCCCTTTTTTGGGCGTCATTTTACATGCGAACGCCACGTCACCTGATGTGATTTAAGTAAAAGTGAGAAGCAATTATGTAATATAATTTCGTGTCTTCTAAATTTAGTTCCATCATTATTTACATTAATATTATTTTTTATTATTTTTAATTTTAATTTTTATTATTTTTATTTTTTGGAATTAAAAACATAATTACTATAAATAAAAACAATTATTAGTAGTAATAATAATAATTATTATAATAATATTTTATATTAATTTAATTATTTTGTATAAATTTCTGTAATTTTATAAGACTTTTTAATGTATTTTTCATGAAAATTGGTATTAATATTGATATTTTGGTTTATTCTTTATGATTATTATGATTTTCTCATAATCCAAAAAATGTGATTCATAACGGATGCGATCATACCAGCACTAAAGCACCGGATCCCATCAAAACTCCGCAGTTAAGCGTGCTTGGGCGAGAGTAGTACTAGGATGGGTGACCTCCTGGGAAGTCCTCGTGTTGCATCCCCTTTTTTGGGCGTCATTTTACATGCGAACGCCACGTCACCTGATATGATTTAAGTAAAAGTGAGAAGCAATTATGTAATATAATTTCATGTCTTCTAAATTTAGTTCCATCATTATTTACATTAATATTATTTTTTATTATTTTTAATTTTAATTTTTATTATTTTTATTTTTTGGAATTAAAAACATAATTACTATAAATAAAAAAAATTATTAGTAGTAATAATAATTATTATTATAATAATATTTTATATTAATTTAATTATTTTGTATAAATTTCTGTAATTTTATAAGACTTTTTAATGTATTTTTCATGAAAATTGGTATTAATATTGATATTTTGGTTTATTCTTTATGATTATTATGATTTTCTCATAATCCAAAAAATGTGATTTATAACGGATGCGATCATACCAGCACTAAAGCACCGGATCCCATCAGAACTCCGCAGTTAAGCGTGCTTGGACGAGAGTAGTACTAGGATGGGTGACCTCCTGGGAAGTCCTCGTGTTGCATACCCTTTTTTGGGCATCATTTTACATGCGAACGCCACGTCACCTGATGTGATTTAAGTAAAAGTGAGAAGCAATTATGTAATATAATTTCATGTCTTCTAAATTTAGTTCCATCATTATTTACATTAATATTATTTTTTATTATTTTTAATTTTAATTTTTATTATTTTTATTTTTTGGAATTAAAAACATAATTACTATAAATAAAAAAAATTATTAGTAGTAATAATAATAATAATTATAATAATATTTTATATTAATTTAATTATTTTGTATAAATTTCTGTAATTTTATAAGACTTTTTAATGTATTTTTCATGAAAATTGGTATTAATATTGATATTTTGGTTTATTCTTTATGATTATTATGATTTTCTCATAATCCAAAAAATGTGATTCATAACGGATGTGATCATACCAGCACTAAAGCACCGGATCCCATCAGAACTCCGCAGTTAAGCGTGCTTGGGCGAGAGTAGTACTAGGATGGGTGACCTCCTGGGAAGTCCTCGTGTTGCATCCCCTTTTTTGGGCGTCATTTTACATGCGAACGCCACGTCACCTGATGTGATTTAAGTAAAAGTGAGAAGCAATTATGTAATATAATTTCATGTCTTCTAAATTTAGTTCCATCATTATTTACATTAATATTATTTTTTATTATTTTTAATTTTTATTTTTATTATTTTTATTTTTTGGAATTAAAAACATAATTACTATAAATAAAAAAAATTATTAGTAGTAATAATAATAATTATTATAATAATATTTTATATTAATTTAATTATTTTGTATAAATTTCTGTAATTTTATAAGACTTTTTAATGTATTTTTCATGAAAATTGGTATTAATATTGATATTTTGGTTTATTCTTTATGATTATTATGATTTTCTCATAATCCAAAAAATGTGATTCATAACGGATGCGATCATACCAGCACTAAAGCACCGGATCCCATCAGAACTCCGCAGTTAAGCGTGCTTGGGCGAGAGTAGTACTAGGATGGGTGACCTCCTGGGAAGTCCTCGTGTTCCATCCCCATTTTTGGGCGTCATTTTACATGCGAACGCCACGTCACCTGATGTGATTTAAGTAAAAGTGAGAAGCAATTATGTAATATAATTTCGTGTCTTCTAAATTTAGTTCCATCATTATTTACATTAATATTATTTTTTATTATTTTTAATTTTAATTTTTATTATTTTTATTTTTTGGAATTAAAAACATAATTACTATAAATAAAAACAATTATTAGTAGTAATAATAATAATTATTATAATAATATTTTATATTAATTTAATTATTTTGTATAAATTTCTGTAATTTTATAAGACTTTTTAATGTATTTTTCATGAAAATTGGTATTAATATTGATATTTTGGTTTATTCTTTATGATTATTATGATTTTCTCATAATCCAAAAAATGTGATTCATAACGGATGCGATCATACCAGCACTAAAGCACCGGATCCCATCAAAACTCCGCAGTTAAGCGTGCTTGGGCGAGAGTAGTACTAGGATGGGTGACCTCCTGGGAAGTCCTCGTGTTGCATCCCCTTTTTTGGGCGTCATTTTACATGCGAACGCCACGTCACCTGATATGATTTAAGTAAAAGTGAGAAGCAATTATGTAATATAATTTCATGTCTTCTAAATTTAGTTCCATCATTATTTACATTAATATTATTTTTTATTATTTTTAATTTTAATTTTTATTATTTTTATTTTTTGGAATTAAAAACATAATTACTATAAATAAAAAAAATTATTAGTAGTAATAATAATAATTATTATAATAATATTTTATATTAATTTAATTATTTTGTATAAATTTCTGTAATTTTATAAGACTTTTTAATGTATTTTTCATGAAAATTGGTATTAATATTGATATTTTGGTTTATTCTTTATGATTATTATGATTTTCTCATAATCCAAAAAATGTGATTTATAACGGATGCGATCATACCAGCACTAAAGCACCGGATCCCATCAGAACTCCGCAGTTAAGCGTGCTTGGACGAGAGTAGTACTAGGATGGGTGACCTCCTGGGAAGTCCTCGTGTTGCATACCCTTTTTTGGGCATCATTTTACATGCGAACGCCACGTCACCTGATGTGATTTAAGTAAAAGTGAGAAGCAATTATGTAATATAATTTCATGTCTTCTAAATTTAGTTCCATCATTATTTACATTAATATTATTTTTTATTATTTTTAATTTTAATTTTTATTATTTTTATTTTTTGGAATTAAAAACATAATTACTATAAATAAAAAAAATTATTAGTAGTAATAATAATAATAATTATAATAATATTTTATATTAATTTAATTATTTTGTATAAATTTCTGTAATTTTATAAGACTTTTTAATGTATTTTTCATGAAAATTGGTATTAATATTGATATTTTGGTTTATTCTTTATGATTATTATGATTTTCTCATAATCCAAAAAATGTGATTCATAACGGATGTGATCATACCAGCACTGAAGCACCGGATCCCATCAGAACTCCGCAGTTAAGCGTGCTTGGGCGAGAGTAGTACTAGGATGGGTGACCTCCTGGGAAGTCCTCGTGTTGCATCCCCTTTTTTGGGCGTCATTTTACATGCGAACGCCACGTCACCTGATGTGATTTAAGTAAAAGTGAGAAGCAATTATGTAATATAATTTCATGTCTTCTAAATTAAGTTCCATCATTATTTACATTAATATTATTATTTATTATTTTTAATTTTAATTTTTATTATTTTTATTTTTTGGAATTAAAAACATAATTACTATAAATAAAAAAAATTATTAGTAGTAATAATAATAATTATTATAATAATATTTTATATTAATTTAATTATTTTGTATAAATTTCTGTAATTTTATAAGACTTTTTAATGTATTTTTCATGAAAATTGGTATTAATATTGATATTTTGGTTTATTCTTTATGATTATTATGATTTTCTCATAATCCAAAAAATGTGATTCATAACGGATGCGATCATACCAGCACTGAAGCACCGGATCCCATCAGAACTCCGCAGTTAAGCGTGCTTGGGCGAGAGTAGTACTAGGATGGGTGACCTCCTGGGAAGTCTTCGTGTTGCATCCCCTTTTTTGGGCGTCATTTTACATGCGAACGCCACGTCACCTGATGTGATTTAAGTAAAAGTGAGAAGCAATTATGTAATATAATTTCATGTCTTCTAAATTTAGTTCCATCATTATTTACATTAATATTATTTTTTATTATTTTTAATTTTAATTTTTATTATTTTTATTTTTTGGAATTAAAAACATAATTACTATAAATAAAAACAATTATTAGTAGTAATAATAATAATTATTATAATAATATTTTATATTAATTTAATTATTTTGTATAAATTTCTGTAATTTTATAAGACTTTTTAATGTATTTTTCATGAAAATTGGTATTAATATTGATATTTTGGTTTATTCTTTATGATTATTATGATTTTCTCATAATCCAAAAAATGTGATTCATAACGGATGCGATCATACCAGCACTAAAGCACCGGATCCCATCAGAACTCCGCAGTTAAGCGTGCTTGGGCGAGAGTAGTACTAGGATGGGTGACCTCCTGGGAAGTCCTCGTGTTGCATCCCCTTTTTTGGGCATCATTTTACATGCGAACGCCACGTCACCTGATGTGATTTAAGTAAAAGTGAGAAGCAATTATGTAATATAATTTCATGTCTTCTAAATTTAGTTCCATCATTATTTACACTAATATTATTTTTTATTATTTTTAATTTTAATTTTTATTATTTTTATTTTTTGGAATTAAAAACATAATTACTATAAATAAAAAAAATTATTAGTAGTAATAATAATAATTATTATAATAATATTTTATATTAATTTAATTATTTTGTATAAATTTCTGTAATTTTATAAGACTTTTTAATGTATTTTTCATGAAAATTGGTATTAATATTGATATTTTGGTTTATTCTTTATGATTATTATGATTTTCTCATAATCCAAAAAATGTGATTCATAACGGATGCGATCATACCAGCACTAAAGCACCGGATCCCATCAGAACTCCGCAGTTAAGCGTGCTTGGGCGAGAGTAGTACTAGGATGGGTGACCTCCTGGGAAGTCCTCGTGTTGCATCCCCTTTTTTGGGCGTCATTTTACATGCGAACGCCACGTCACCTGATGTGATTTAAGTAAAAGTGAGAAGCAATTATGTAATATAATTTTATGTCTTCTAAATTTAGTTCCATCATTATTTACATTAATATTATTTTTTATTATTTTTAATTTTAATTTTTATTATTTTTATTTTTTGGAATTAAAAACATAATTACTATAAATAAAAACAATTATTAGTAGTAATAATAATAATTATTATAATAATATTTTATATTAATTTAATTATTTTGTATAAATTTCTGTAATTTTATAAGACTTTTTAATGTATTTTTCATGAAAATTGGTATTAATATTGATATTTTGGTTTATTCTTTATGATTATTATGATTTTCTCATAATCCAAAAAATGTGATTCATAACGGATGCGATCATACCAGCACTAAAGCACCGGATCCCATCAGAACTCCGCAGTTAAGCGTGCTTGGGCGAGAGTAGTACTAGGATGGGTGACCTCCTGGGAAGTCCTCGTGTTGCATCCCCTTTTTTGGGCATCATTTTACATGCGAACGCCACGTCACCTGATGTGATTTAAGTAAAAGTGAGAAGCAATTATGTAATATAATTTCATGTCTTCTAAATTTAGTTCCATCATTATTTACATTAATATTATTTTTTATTATTTTTAATTTTAATTTTTATTATTTTTATTTTTTGGAATTAAAAACATAATTACTATAAATAAAAAAAATTATTAGTAGTAATAATAATAATTATTATAATAATATTTTATATTAATTTAATTATTTTGTATAAATTTCTGTAATTTTATAAGACTTTTTAATGTATTTTTCATGAAAATTGGTATTAATATTGATATTTTGGTTTATTCTTTATGATTATTATGATTTTCTCATAATCCAAAAAATGTGATTCATAACGGATGCGATCATACCAGCACTAAAGCACCGGATCCCATCAGAACACCGCAGTTAAGCGTGCTTGGGCGAGAGTAGTACTAGGATGGGTGACCTCCTGGGAAGTCCTCGTGTTGCATCCCCTTTTTTGGGCGTCATTTTACATGCGAACGCCACGTCACCTGATGTGATTTAAGTAAAAGTGAGAAGCAATTATGTAATATAATTTCATGTCTTCTAAATTTAGTTTCATCATTATTTACATTTATATTATTTTTTATTTTTTATTATTTTTAATTTTAATTTTTATTATTTTTATTTTTTGGAATTAAAAACATAATTACTATAAATAAAAACAATTATTAGTAGTAATAATAATAATTATTATAATAATATTTTATTTTAATTTAATTATTTTGTATAAATTTCTGTAATTTTATAAGACTTTTTAATGTATTTTTCTTGAAAATTGGTATTAATATTGATATTTTGGTTTATTCTTTATGATTATTATGATTTTCTCATAATCCAAAAAATGTGATTCATAACGGATGCGATCATACCAGCACTAAAGCACCGGATCCCATCAGAACTCCGCAGTTAAGCGTGCTTGGGCGAGAGTAGTACTAGGATGGGTGACCTCCTGGGAAGTCGTCGTGTTGCATCCCCTTTTTTGGGCGTCATTTTACATTCGAACGCCACGTCACCTGATGTGATTTAAGTAAAAGTGAGAAGCAATTATGTAATATAATTTCATGTCTTCTAAATTTAGTTCCATCATTATTTACATTAATATTATTTTTTATTATTTTTAATTTTAATTTTTATTATTTTTATTTTTTGGAATTAAAAACATAATTACTATAAATAAAAAAAATTATTAGTAGTAATAATAATAATTATTATAATAATATTTTATATTAATTTAATTATTTTGTATAAATTTCTGTAATTTTATAAGACTTTTTAATGTATTTTTCATGAAAATTGGTATTAATATTGATATTTTGGTTTATTCTTTATGATTATTATGATTTTCTCATAATCCAAAAAATGTGATTCATAACGGATGCGATCATACCAGCACTAAAGCACCGGATCCCATCAGAACTCCGCAGTTAAGCGTGCTTGGGCGAGAGTAGTACTAGGATGGGTGACCTCCTGGGAAGTCCTCGTGTCGCATCCCCTTTTTTGGGCGTCATTTTACATGCGAACGCCACGTCACCTGATGTGATTTAAGTAAAAGTGAGAAGCAATTATGTAATATAATTTCATGTCTTCTAAATTTAGTTCCATCATTATTTACATTAATATTATTTTTTATTATTTTTAATTTTAATTTTTATTATTTTTATTTTTTGGAATTAAAAACTTAATTACTATAAATAAAAAAAAATTATTAGTAGTAATAATAATAATTATTATAATAATATTTTATATTAATTTAATTATTTTGTATAAATTTCTGTAATTTTATAAGACTTTTTAATGTATTTTTCATGAAAATTGGTATTAATATTGATATTTTGGTTTATTTTTTATGATTATTATGATTTTCTCATAATCCAAAAAATGTGATTCATAACGGATGCGATCATACCAGCACTAAAGAACCGGATCCCATCAGAACTCCGCAGTTAAGCGTGCTTGGGCGAGAGTAGTACTAGGATGGGTGACCTCCTGGGAAGTCCTCGTGTTGCATCCCCTTTTTTGGGCATCATTTTACATGCGAACGCCACGTCACCTGATGTGATTTAAGTAAAAGTGAGAAGCAATTATGTAATATAATTTCATGTCTTCTAAATTTAGTTCCATCATTATTTACATTAATATTATTTTTTATTATTTTTAATTTTAATTTTTATTATTTTTATTTTTTGGAATTAAAAACATAATTACTATAAATAAAAAAAATTATTAGTACTAATAATAATAATTATTATAATAATATTTTATATTAATTTAATTATTTTGTATAAATTTCTGTAATTTTATAAGACTTTTTAATGTATTTTTCATGAAAATTGGTATTAATATTGATATTTTGGTTTATTCTTTATGATTATTATGATTTTCTCATAATCCAAAAAATGTGATTCATAACGGATGCGATCATACCAGCACTAAAGCACCGGATCCCATCAGAACTCCGCAGTTAAGCGTGCTTGGGCGAGAGTAGTACTAGGATTGGTGACCTCCTGGGAAGTCCTCGTGTTGCATCCCCTTTTTTGGGCATCATTTTACATGCGAACGCCACGTCACCTGATGTGATTTAAGTAAAAGTGAGAAGCAATTATGTAATATAATTTCATGTCTTCTAAATTTAGTTCCATCATTATTTACATTAATATTATTTTTTATTATTTTTAATTTTAATTTTTATTATTTTTATTTTTTGGAATTAAAAACATAATTACTATAGATAAAAACAATTATTAGTAGTAATAATAATAATTATTATAATAATATTTTATATTAATTTAATTATTTTGTATAAATTTCTGTAATTTTATAAGACTTTTTAATGTATTTTTTTACATGCGAACGCCACGTCACCTGATGTGATTTAAGTAAAAGTGAGAAGCAATTATGTAATATAATTTCATGTCTTCTAAATTTAGTTCCATCATTATTTACATTAATATTATTTTTTATTATTTTTAATTTTAATTTTTATTATTTTTATTTTTTGGAATTAAAAACATAATTACTATAAATAAAAACAATTATTAGTAGTAATAATAATAATTATTATAATAATATTTTATATTAATTTAATTATTTTGTATAAATTTCTGTAATTTTATAAGACTTTTTAATGTATTTTTCTTGAAAATTGGTATTAATATTGATATTTTGGTTTATTCTTTATGATTATTATGATTTTCTCATAATCCAAAAAATGTGATTCATAACGGATGCGATCATACCGGCACTAAAGCACCGGATCCCATCAGAACTCCGCAGTTAAGCGTGCTTGGGCGAGAGTAGTACTAGGATGGGTGACCTCCTGGGAAGTCGTCGTGTTGCATCCCCTTTTTTGGGCGTCATTTTACATGCGAACGCCACGTCACCTGATGTGATTTAAGTAAAAGTGAGAAGCAATTATGTAATATAATTTCATGTCTTCTAAATTTAGTTCCATCATTATTTACATTAATATTATTTTTTATTATTTTTAATTTTAATTTTTATTATTTTTATTTTTTGGAATTAAAAACATAATTACTATAAATAAAAAAAATTATTAGTAGTAATAATAATAATTATTA
Source organism: Juncus effusus (assembly GCA_027726005.1). NCBI lineage: Eukaryota > Viridiplantae > Streptophyta > Magnoliopsida > Poales > Juncaceae > Juncus > Juncus effusus. The sequence continues at coordinate 3,065,454 of CM050892.1, forward strand.
TAATAATATTTTATATTAATTTAATTATTTTGTATAAATTTCTGTAATTTTATAAGACTTTTTAATGTATTTTTCATGAAAATTGGTATTAATATTGATATTTTGGTTTATTCTTTATGATTATTATGATTTTCTCATAATCCAAAAAATGTGATTCATAACGGATGCGATCATACCAGCACTAAAGCACCGGATCCCATCAGAACTCCGCAGTTAAGCGTGCTTGGGCGAGAGTAGTACTAGGATGGGTGACCTCCTGGGAAGTCCTCGTGTCGCATCCCCTTTTTTGGGCGTCATTTTACATGCGAACGCCACGTCACCTGATGTGATTTAAGTAAAAGTGAGAAGCAATTATGTAATATAATTTCATGTCTTCTAAATTTAGTTCCATCATTATTTACATTAATATTATTTTTTGTTATTTTTAATTTTAATTTTTATTATTTTTATTTTTTGGAATTAAAAACATAATTACTATAAATAAAAAAAATTATTAGTAGTAATAATAATAATTATTATAATAATATTTTATATTAATTTAATTATTTTGTATAAATTTCTGTAATTTTATAAGACTTTTTAATGTATTTTTCATGAAAATTGGTATTAATATTGATTTTTTGGTTTATTTCTTTATGATTATTATGATTTTCTCATAATCCAAAAAATGTGATTCATAACGGATGCGATCATACCAGCACTAAAGCACCGGATCCCATCAGAACTCCGCAGTTAAGCGTGCTTGGGCGAGAGTAGTACTAGGATGGGTGACCTCCTGGGAAGTCCTCGTGTTGCATCCCCTTTTTTGGGCGTCATTTTACATGCGAACGCCACGTCACCTGATGTGATTTAAGTAAAAGTGAGAAGCAATTATGTAATATAATTTCATGTCTTCTAAATTTAGTTCCATCATTATTTACATTAATATTATTTTTTATTATTTTTAATTTTAATTTTTATTATTTTTATTTTTTGGAATTAAAAACATAATTACTATAAATAAAAACAATTATTAGTAGTAATAATAATAATTATTATTATAATATTTTATATTAATTTAATTATTTTGTATAAATTTCTGTAATTTTATAAGACTTTTTAATGTATTTTTCATGAAAATTGGTATTAATATTGATATTTTGGTTTATTCTTTATGATTATTATGATTTTCTCATAATCCAAAAAATGTGATTCATAACGGATGCGATCATACCAGCACTAAAGCACCGGATCCCATCAGAACTCCGCAGTTAAGCGTGCTTGGGCGAGAGTAGTACTAGGATGGGTGACCTCCTGGGAAGTCCTCGTGTTGCATCCCCTTTTTTGGGCGTCATTTTACATGCGAACGCCACGTCACCTGATGTGATTTAAGTAAAAGTGAGAAGCAATTATGTAATATAATTTCATGTCTTCTAAATTTAGTTCCATCATTATTTACATTAATATTATTTTTTATTATTTTTAATTTTAATTTTTATTATTTTTATTTTTTGGAATTAAAAACATAATTACTATAAATAAAAACAATTATTAGTAGTAATAATAATAATTATTATTATAATATTTTATATTAATTTAATTATTTTGTATAAATTTCTGTAATTTTATAAGACTTTTTAATGTATTTTTCATGAAAATTGGTATTAATATTGATATTTTGGTTTATTCTTTATGATTATTATGATTTTCTCATAATCCAAAAAATGTGATTCATAACGGATGCGATCATACCAGCACTAAAGCACCGGATCCCATCAGAACTCCGCAGTTAAGCGTGCTTGGGCGAGAGTAGTACTAGGATGGGTGACCTCCTGGGAAGTCCTCGTGTTGCATCCCCTTTTTTGGGCGTCATTTTACATGCGAACGCCACGTCACCTGATGTGATTTAAGTAAAAGTGAGAAGCAATTATGTAATATAATTTCATGTCTTCTAAATTTAGTTCCATCATTATTTACATTAATATTATTTTTTATTATTTTTAATTTTAATTTTTATTATTTTTATTTTTTGGAATTAAAAACATAATTACTATAAATAAAAACAATTATTAGTAGTAATAATAATAATTATTATTATAATATTTTATATTAATTTAATTATTTTGTATAAATTTCTGTAATTTTATAAGACTTTTTAATGTATTTTTCATGAAAATTGGTATTAATATTGATATTTTGGTTTATTCTTTATGATTATTATGATTTTCTCATAATCCAAAAAATGTGATTCATAACGGATGCGATCATACCAGCACTAAAGCACCGGATCCCATCAGAACTCCGCAGTTAAGCGTGCTTGGGCGAGAGTAGTACTAGGATGGGTGACCTCCTGGGAAGTCCTCGTGTTGCATCCCCTTTTTTGGGCGTCATTTTACATGCGAACGCCACGTCACCTGATGTGATTTAAGTAAAAGTGAGAAGCAATTATGTAATATAATTTCATGTCTTCTAAATTTAGTTCCATCATTATTTACATTAATATTATTTTTTATTATTTTTAATTTTAATTTTTATTATTTTTATTTTTTGGAATTAAAAACATAATTACTATAAATAAAAACAATTATTAGTAGTAATAATAATAATTATTATAATAATATTTTATATTAATTTAATTATTTTGTATAAATTTCTGTAATTTTATAAGACTTTTTAATGTATTTTTCATGAAAATTGGTATTAATATTGATATTTTGGTTTATTCTTTATGATTATTATGATTTTCTCATAATCCAAAAAATGTGATTCATAACGGATGCGATCATACCAGCACTAAAGCACCGGATCCCATCAGAACTCCGCAGTTAAGCGTGCTTGGGCGAGAGTAGTACTAGGATGGGTGACCTCCTGGGAAGTCCTCGTGTTGCATCCCCTTTTTTGGGCGTCATTTTACATGCGAACGCCACGTCACCTGATGTGATTTAAGTAAAAGTGAGAAGCAATTATGTAATATAATTTCATGTCTTCTAAATTTAGTTCCATCATTATTTACATTAATATTATTTTTTATTATTTTTAATTTTAATTTTTATTATTTTTATTTTTTGGAATTAAAAACATAATTACTATAAATAAAAAAAATTATTAGTAGTAATAATAATAATTATTATAATAATATTTTATATTAATTTAATTATTTTGTATAAATTTCTGTAATTTTATAAGACTTTTTAATGTATTTTTCATGAAAATTGGTATTAATATTGATATTTTGGTTTATTCTTTATGATTATTATGATTTTCTCATAATCCAAAAAATGTGATTCATAACGGATGCGATCATACCAGCACTAAAGCACCGGATCCCATCAGAACTCCGCAGTTAAGCGTGCTTGGGCGAGAGTAGTACTAGGATGGGTGACCTCCTGGGAAGTCCTCGTGTTGCATCCCCTTTTTTGGGCGTCATTTTACATGCGAACGCCACGTCACCTGATGTGATTTAAGTAAAAGTGAGAAGCAATTATGTAATATAATTTCATGTCTTCTAAATTTAGTTCCATCATTATTTACATTAATATTATTTTTTATTATTTTTAATTTTAATTTTTATTATTTTTATTTTTTGGAATTAAAAACATAATTACTATAAATAAAAAAAATTATTAGTAGTAATAATAATAATTATTATAATAATATTTTATATTAATTTAATTATTTTGTATAAATTTCTGTAATTTTATAAGACTTTTTAATGTATTTTTCATGAAAATTGGTATTAATATTGATATTTTGGTTTATTCTTTATGATTATTATGATTTTCTCATAATCCAAAAAATGTGATTCATAACGGATGCGATCATACCAGCACTAAAGCACCGGATCCCATCAGAACTCCGCAGTTAAGCGTGCTTGGGCGAGAGTAATACTTGGATGGGTGACCTCCTGGGAAGTCCTCGTGTTGCATTCCCTTTTTTGGGCGTCATTTTACATGCGAACGCCACGTCACCTGATGTGATTTAAGTAAAAGTGAGAAGCAATTATGTAATATAATTTCATGTCTTCTAAATTTAGTTCCATCATTATTTACATTAATATTATTTTTTATTATTTTTAATTTTAATTTTTATTATTTTTATTTTTTGGAATTAAAAACATAATTACTATAAATAAAAAAAATTATTAGTAGTAATAATAATAATTATTATAATAATATTTTATATTAATTTAATTATTTTGTATAAATTTCTGTAATTTTATAAGACTTTTTAATGTATTTTTCATGAAAATTGGTATTAATATTGATATTTTGGTTTATTCTTTATGATTATTATGATTTTCTCATAATCCAAAAAATGTGACTCATAACGGATGCGATCATACCAGCACTAAAGCACCGGATCCCATCAGAACTCCGCAGTTAAGCGTGCTTGGGCGAGAGTAGTACTAGGATGGGTGACCTCCTGGGAAGTCCTCGTGTTGCATCCCCTTTTTTGGGCGTCATTTTGCATGCGAACGCCACGTCACCTGATGTGATTTAAGTAAAAGTGAGAAGCAATTATGTAATATAATTTCATGTCTTCTAAATTTAGTTCCATCGTTATTTACATTAATATTATTTTTTATTATTTTTATTTTTAATTTTTATTATTTTTATTTTTTGGAATTAAAAACATAATTACTATAAATAAAAAAAATTAGTAGTAGTAATAATAATTATTATTATAATAATATTTTATATTAATTTAATTATTTTGTATAAATTTCTGTAATTTTATAAGACTTTTTAATGTATTTTTCATGAAAATTGGTATTAATATTGATATTTTGGTTTATTCTTTATGATTATTATGATTTTCTCATAATCCAAAAAATGTGATTCATAACGGATGCGATCATACCAGCACTAAAGCACCGGATCCCATCAGAACTCCGCAGTTAAGCGTGCATGGGCGACAGTAGTACTAGGATGGGTGACCTCCTGGGAAGTCCTCGTGTTGCATCCCCTTTTTTGGGCGTCATTTTACATGCGAACGCCACGTCACCTGATGTGATTTAAGTAAAAGTGAGAAGCAATTATGTAATATAATTTCATGTCTTCTAAATTTAGTTCCATCATTATTTACATTAATATTATTTTTTATTATTTTTAATTTTAATTTTTATTATTTTTATTTTTTGGAATTAAAAACATAATTACTATAAATAAAAACAATTATTAGTAGTAATAATAATAATTATTATAATAATATTTTATATTAATTTAATTATTTTGTATAAATTTCTGTAATTTTATAAGACTTTTTAATGTATTTTTCATGAAAATTGGTATTAATATTGATATTTTGGTTTATTCTTTATGATTATTATGATTTTCTCATAGTCCAAAAAATGTGATTCATAACGGATGCGATCATACCAGCACTAAAGCACCGGATCCCATCAGAACTCCGCAGTTAAGCGTGCTTGGGCGAGAGTAGTACTAGGATGGGTGACCTCCTGGGAAGTCCTCGTGTTGCATCCCCTTTTTTGGGCGTCATTTTACATGCGAACGCCACGTCACCTGATGTGATTTAAGTAAAAGTGAGAAGCAATTATGTAATATAATTTCATGTCTTCTAAATTTAGTTCCATCATTATTTACATTAATATTATTTTTTATTATTTTTAATTTTAATTTTTATTATTTTTATTTTTTGGAATTAAAAACATAATTACTATAAATAAAAAAAATTATTAGTAGTAATAATAATAATTATTATAATAATATTTTATATTAATTTAATTATTTTGTATAAATTTCTGTAATTTTATAAGACTTTTTAATGTATTTTTCATGAAAATTGGTATTAATATTGATATTTTGGTTTATTCTTTATGATTATTATGATTTTCTCATAATCCAAAAAATGTGACTCATAACGGATGCGATCATACCAGCACTAAAGCACCGGATCCCATCAGAACTCCGCAGTTAAGCGTGCTTGGGCGAGAGTAGTACTAGGATGGGTGACCTCCTGGGAAGTCCTCGTGTTGCATCCCCTTTTTTGGGCGTCATTTTGCATGCGAACGCCACGTCACCTGATGTGATTTAAGTAAAAGTGAGAAGCAATTATGTAATATAATTTCATGTCTTCTAAATTTAGTTCCATCGTTATTTACATTAATATTATTTTTTATTATTTTTATTTTTAATTTTTATTATTTTTATTTTTTGGAATTAAAAACATAATTACTATAAATAAAAAAAATTAGTAGTAGTAATAATAATAATTATTATAATAATATTTTATATTAATTTAATTATTTTGTATAAATTTCTGTAAATTTATAAGACTTTTTAATGTATTTTTCATGAAAATTGGTATTAATATTGATATTTTGGTTTATTCTTTATGATTATTATGATTTTCTCATAATCCAAAAAATGTGATTCATAACGGATGCGATCATACCAGCACTAAAGCACCGGATCCCATCAGAACTCCGCAGTTAAGCGTGCATGGGCGACAGTAGTACTAGGATGGGTGACCTCCTGGGAAGTCCTCGTGTTGCATCCCCTTTTTTGGGCGTCATTTTACATGCGAACGCCACGTCACCTGATGTGATTTAAGTAAAAGTGAGAAGCAATTATGTAATATAATTTCATGTCTTCTAAATTTAGTTCCATCATTATTTACATTAATATTATTTTTTATTATTTTTAATTTTAATTTTTATTATTTTTATTTTTTGGAATTAAAAACATAATTACTATAAATAAAAATAATTATTAGTAGTAATAATAATAATTATTATAATAATATTTTATATTAATTTAATTATTTTGTATAAATTTCTGTAATTTTATAAGACTTTTTAATGTATTTTTCATGAAAATTGGTATTAATATTGATATTTTGGTTTATTCTTTATGATTATTATGATTTTCTCATAGTCCAAAAAATGTGATTCATAACGGATGCGATCATACCAGCACTAAAGCACCGGATCCCATCAGAACTCCGCAGTTAAGCGTGCTTGGGCGAGAGTAGTACTAGGATGGGTGACCTCCTGGGAAGTCCTCGTGTTGCATCCCCTTTTTTGGGCGTCATTTTACATGCGAACGCCACGTCACCTGATGTGATTTAAGTAAAAGTGAGAAGCAATTATGTAATATAATTTCATGTCTTCTAAATTTAGTTCCATCATTATTTACATTAATATTATTTTTTATTATTTTTAATTTTAATTTTTATTATTTTTATTTTTTGGAATTAAAAACATAATTACTATAAATAAAAAAAATTATTAGTAGTAATAATAATAATTATTATAATAATATTTTATATTAATTTAATTATTTTGTATAAATTTCTGTAATTTTATAAGACTTTTTAATGTATTTTTCATGAAAATTGGTATTAATATTGATATTTTGGTTTATTCTTTATGATTATTATGATTTTCTCATAATCCAAAAAATGTGATTCATAACGGATGCGATCATACCAGCACTAAAGCACCGGATCCCATCAGAACTCCGCAGTTAAGCGTGCTTGGGCGAGAGTAGTACTAGGATGGGTGACCTCCTTGGAAGTCCTCGTGTTGCATTTTTGGGCGTCATTTTACATGCGAACGCCACGTCACCTGATGTGATTTAAGTAAAAGTGAGAAGCAATTATGTAATATAATTTCATGTCTTCTAAATTTAGTTCCATCATTATTTACATTAATATTATTTTTTATTATTTTTAATTTTAATTTTTATTATTTTTATTTTTTGGAATTAAAAACATAATTATTATAAATAAAAACAATTATTAGTAGTAATAATAATAATTATTATTATAATATTTTATATTAATTTAATTATTTTGTATAAATTTCTGTAATTTTATAAGACTTTTTAATGTATTTTTCATGAAAATTGGTATTAATATTGATATTTTGGTTTATTCGTTATGATTATTATGATTTTCTCATAATCCAAAAAATGTGATTCATAACGGATGCGATCATACCAGCACTAAAGCACCGGATCCCATCAGAACTCCGCAGTTAAGCGTGCTTGGGCGAGAGTAGTACTAGGATGGGTGACCTCCTGGGAAGTCCTCGTGTTGCATCCCCTTTTTTGGGCGTCATTTTACATGCGAACGCCACGTCACCTGATGTGATTTAAGTAAAAGTGAGAAGCAATTATGTAATATAATTTCATGTCTTCTAAATTTAGTTCCATCATTATTTACATTAATATTATTTTTTATTATTTTTAATTTTAATTTTTATTATTTTTATTTTTTGGAATTAAAAACATAATTACTATAAATAAAAACAATTATTAGTAGTAATAATAATAATTATTATAATAATATTTTATATTAATTTAATTATTTTGTATAAATTTCTGTAATTTTATAAGACTTTTTAATGTATTTTTCATGAAAATTGGTATTAATATTGATATTTTTGTTTATTCTTTATGATTATTATGATTTTCTCATAATCCAAAAAATGTGATTCATAACGGATGCGATCATACCAGCACTAAAGCACCGGATCCCATCAGAACTCCGCAGTTAAGCGTGCATGGGCGACAGTAGTACTAGGATGGGTGACCTCCTGGGAAGTCCTCGTGTTGCATCCCCTTTTTTGGGCGTCATTTTACATGCGAACGCCACGTCACCTGATGTGATTTAAGTAAAAGTGAGAAGCAATTATGTAATATAATTTCATGTCTTCTAAATTTAGTTCCATCATTATTTACATTAATATTATTTTTTATTATTTTTAATTTTAATTTTTATTATTTTTATTTTTTGGAATTAAAAACATAATTACTATAAATAAAAACAATTATTAGTAGTAATAATAATAATTATTATAATAATATTTTATATTAATTTAATTATTTTGTATAAATTTCTGTAATTTTATAAGACTTTTTAATGTATTTTTCATGAAAATTGGTATTAATATTGATATTTTGGTTTATTCTTTATGATTATTATTTTTTTCTCATAGTCCAAAAAATGTGATTCATAACGGATGCGATCATACCAGTACTAAAGCACCGGATCCCATCAGAACTCCGCAGTTAAGCGTGCTTGGGCGAGAGTAGTACTAGGATGGGTAACCTCCTGGGAAGTCCTCGTGTTGCATCCCCTTTTTTGGGCGTTATTTTACATGCGAACGCCACGTCACCTGATGTGATTTAAGTAAAAGTGAGAAGCAATTATGTAATATAATTTCATGTCTTCTAAATTTAGTTCCATCATTATTTACATTAATATTATTTTTTATTATTTTTAATTTTAATTTTTATTATTTTTATTTTTTGGAATTAAAAACATAATTACTATAAATAAAAAAAATTATTAGTAGTAATAATAATAATTATTATAATAATATTTTATATTAATTTAATTATTTTGTATAAATTTCTGTAATTTTATAAGACTTTTTAATGTATTTTTCATGAAAATTGGTATTAATATTGATATTTTGGTTTATTCTTTATGATTATTATGATTTTCTCATAATCCAAAAAATGTGATTCATAACGGATGCGATCATACCAGTACTAAAGCACCGGATCCCATCAGAACTCCGCAGTTAAGCGTGCTTGGGCGAGAGTAGTACTAGGATGGGTGACCTCCTTGGAAGTCCTCGTGTTGCATTTTTGGGCGTCATTTTACATGCGAACGCCACGTCACCTGATGTGATTTAAGTAAAAGTGAGAAGCAATTATGTAATATAATTTCATGTCTTCTAAATTTAGTTCCATCATTATTTACATTAATATTATTTTTTATTATTTTTAATTTTAATTTTTATTATTTTTATTTTTTGGAATTAAAAACATAATTACTATAAATAAAAACAATTATTAGTAGTAATAATAATAATTATTATTATAATATTTTATATTAATTTAATTATTTTGTATAAATTTCTGTAATTTTATAAGACTTTTTAATGTATTTTTCATGAAAATTGGTATTAATATTGATATTTTGGTTTATTCGTTATGATTATTATGATTTTCTCATAATCCAAAAAATGTGATTCATAACGGATGCGATCATACCAGCACTAAAGCACCGGATCCCATCAGAACTCCGCAGTTAAGCGTGCTTGGGCGAGAGTAGTACTAGGATGGGTGACCTCCTGGGAAGTCCTCGTGTTGCATCCCCTTTTTTGGGCGTCATTTTACATGCGAACGCCACGTCACCTGATGTGATTTAAGTAAAAGTGAGAAGCAATTATGTAATATAATTTCATGTCTTCTAAATTTAGTTCCATCATTATTTACATTAATATTATTTTTTATTATTTTTAATTTTAATTTTTATTATTTTTATTTTTTGGAATTAAAAACATAATTACTATAAATAAAAACAATTATTAGTAGTAATAATAATAATTATTATAATAATATTTTATATTAATTTAATTATTTTGTATAAATTTCTGTAATTTTATAAGACTTTTTAATGTATTTTTCATGAAAATTGGTATTAATATTGATATTTTGGTTTATTCTTTATGATTATTATGATTTTCTCATAATCCAAAAAATGTGATTCATAACGGATGCGATCATACCAGCACTAAAGCACCGGATCCCATCAGAACTCCGCAGTTAAGCGTGCTTGGGCGAGAGTAGTACTAGGATGGGTGACCTCCTGGGAAGTCCTCGTGTTGCATCCCCTTTTTTGGGCGTCATTTTACATGCGAACGACACGTCACCTGATGTGATTTAAGTAAAAGTGAGAAGCAATTATGTAATATAATTTCATGTCTTCTAAATTTAGTTCCATCATTATTTACATTAATATTATTTTTTATTATTTTTAATTTTAATTTTTATTATTTTTATTTTTTGGAATTAAAAACATAATTACTATAAATAAAAAAAATTATTAGTAGTAATAATAATTATTATTATAATAATATTTTATATTAATTTAATTATTTTGTATAAATTTCTGTAATTTTATAAGACTTTTTAATGTATTTTTCATGAAAATTGGTATTAATATTGATATTTTGGTTTATTCTTTATGATTATTATGATTTTCTCATAATCCAAAAAATGTGATTCATAACGGATGCGATCATACCAGCACTAAAGCACCGGATCCCATCAGAACTCCGTAGTTAAGCGTGCATGGGCGACAGTAGTACTAGGATGGGTGACCTCCTGGGAAGTCCTCGTGTTGCATCCCCTTTTTTGGGCGTCATTTTACATGCGAACGCCACGTCACCTGATGTGATTTAAGTAAAAGTGAGAAGCAATTATGTAATATAATTTCATGTCTTCAAAATTTAGTTCCATCATTATTTACATTAATATTATTTTTTATTATTTTTAATTTTAATTTTTATTATTTTTATTTTTTGGAATTAAAAACATAATTACTATAAATAAAAACAATTATTAGTAGTAATAATAATAATTATTATAATAATATTTTATATTAATTTAATTATTTTGTATAAATTTCTGTAATTTTATAAGACTTTTTACTGTATTTTTCATGAAAATTGGTATTAATATTGATATTTTGGTTTATTCTTTATGATTATTATGATTTTCTCATAATCCAAAAAATGTGATTCATAACGGATGCGATCATACCAGCACTAAAGCACCGGATCCCATCAGAACTCCGCAGTTAAGCGTGCTTGGGCGAGAGTAGTACTAGGATGGGTGACCTCCTGGGAAGTCCTCGTGTTGCATCCCCTTTTTTGGGCGTCATTTTACATGCGAACGCCACGTCACCTGATGTTATTTAAGTAAAAGTGAGAAGCAATTATGTAATATAATTTCATGTCTTCTAAATTTAGTTCCATCATTATTTACATTAATATTATTTTTTATTATTTTTAATTTTAATTTTTATTATTTTTATTTTTTGGAATTAAAAACATAATTACTATAAATAAAAAAAATTATTAGTAGTAATAATAATAATTATTATAATAATATTTTATATTAATTTAATTATTTTGTATCTGTAATTTTATAAGACTTTTTAATGTATTTTTCATGAAAATTGGTATTAATATTGATATTTTGGTTTATTCTTTATGATTATTATGATTTTCTCATAATCCAAAAAATGTGATTCATAACGGATGCGATCATACCAGCACTAAAGCACCGGATCCCATCAGAACTCCGCAGTTAAGCGTGCTTGGGCGAGAGTAGTACTAGGATGGGTGACCTCCTTGGAAGTCCTCGTGTTGCATCCCCTTTTTTGGGCGTCATTTTACATGCGAACGCCACGTCACCTGATGTGATTTAAGTAAAAGTGAGAAGCAATTATGTAATATAATTTCATGTCTTCTAAATTTAGTTCCATCATTATTTACATTAATATTATTTTTTATTATTTTTAATTTTAATTTTTATTATTTTTATTTTTTGGAATTAAAAACATAATTACTATAAATAAAAAAAATTATTAGTAGTAATAATAATAATTATTATAATAATATTTTATATTAATTTAATTATTTTGTATAAATTTCTGTAATTTTATAAGACTTTTTAATGTATTTTTCATGAAAATTGGTATTAATATTGATATTTTGGTTTATTCTTTATGATTATTATGATTTTCTCATAATCCAAAAAATGTGATTCATAACGGATGCGATCATACCAGCACTAAAGCACCGGATCCCATCAGAACTCCGCAGTTAAGCGTGCTTGGGCGAGAGTAGTACTAGGATGGGTGACCTCCTGGGAAGTCCTCGTGTTGCATCTCCTTTTTAAGGCGTCATTTTACATGCGAACGCCACGTCTCCTGATGTGATTTAAGTAAAAGTGAGAAGCAATTATGTAATATAATTTCATGTCTTCTAAATTTAGTTCCATCATTATTTACATTAATATTATTTTTTATTATTTTTAATTTTAATTTTTATTATTTTTATTTTTTGGAATTAAAAACATAATTACTATAAATAAAAAAAATTATTAGTAGTAATAATAATAATTATTATAATAATATTTTATATTAATTTAATTATTTTGTATAAATTTCTGTAATTTTATAAGACTTTTTAATGTATTTTTCATGAAAATTGGTATTAATATTGATATTTTGGTTTATTCTTTATGATTATTATGATTTTCTCATAATCCAAAAAATGTGACTCATAACGGATGCGATCATACCTGCACTAAAGCACCGGATCCCATCAGAACTCCGCAGTTAAGCGTGCTTGGGCGAGAGTAGTACTAGGATGGGTGACCTCCTGGGAAGTCCTCTTGTTGCATCCCCTTTTTTGGGCGTCATTTTACATGCGAACGCCACGTCACCTGATGTGATTTAAGTAAAAGTGAGAAGCAATTATGTAATATAATTTCATGTCTTCTAAATTTAGTTCCATCATTATTTACATTAATATTATTTTTTATTATTTTTAATTTTAATTTTTATTATTTTTATTTTTTGGAATTAAAAACATAATTACTATAAATAAAAAAAATTATTAGTAGTAATAATAATAATTATTATAATAATATTTTATATTAATTTAATTATTTTGTATAAATTTCTGTAATTTTATAAGACTTTTTAATGTATTTTTCATGAAAATTGGTATTAATATTGATATTTTGGTTTATTCTTTATGATTATTATGATTTTCTCATAATCCAAAAAATGTGATTCATAACGGATGCGATCATACTAGCACTAAAGCATCGGATCCCATCAGAACTCCGCAGTTAAGCGTGCTTGGGCGAGAGTAGTACTAGGATGGGTGACCTCCTGGGAAGTCCTCTTGTTGCATCCCCTTTTTTGGGCGTCATTTTACATGCGAACGCCACGTCACCTGATGTGATTTAAGTAAAAGTGAGAAGCAATTATGTAATATAATTTCATGTCTTCTAAATTTAGTTCCATCATTATTTACATTAATATTATTTTTTATTATTTTTAATTTTAATTTTTATTATTTTTATTTTTTGGAATTAAAAACATAATTACTATAAATAAAAACAATTATTAGTAGTAATAATAATAATTATTATATTAATATTTTATATTAATTTAATTATTTTGTATAAATTTCTGTAATTTTATAAGACTTTTTAATGTATTTTTCATGAAAATTGGGATTAATATTGATATTTTGGTTTATTCTTTATGATTATTATGATTTTCTCATAATCCAAAAAATGTGATTCATAACGGATGCGATCATACCAGCACTAAAGCACCGGATCCCATCAGAACTCCGCAGTTAAGCTTGCTTGGGCGAGGGTAGTACTAGGATGGGTGACCTCCTGGGAAGTCCTCGTGTTGCATCCCCTTTTTTGGGCGTCATTTTACATGCGAACGCCACGTCTCCTGATGTGATTTAAGTAAAAGTGAGAAGCAATTATGTAATATAATTTCATGTCTTCTAAATTTAGTTCCATCATTATTTACATTAATATTATTTTTTATTATTTTTAATTTTAATTTTTATTGTTTTTATTTTTTGGAATTAAAAACATAATTACTATAGATAAAAAAAATTATTAGTAGTAATAATAATTATTATTATAATAATATTTTATATTAATTTAATTATTTTGTATAAATTTCTGTAATTTTATAAGACTTTTTAATGTATTTTTCATGAAAATTGGTATTAATATTGATATTTTGGTTTATTCTTTATGATTATTATGATTTTCTCATAATCCAAAAAATGTGATTCATAACGGATGCGATCATACTAGCACTAAAGCATCGGATCCCATCAGAACTCCGCAGTTAAGCGTGCTTGGGCGAGAGTAGTACTAGGATGGGTGACCTCCTGGGAAGTCCTCGTGTTGCATCCCCTTTTTTGGGCGTCATTTTACATGCGAACGCCACGTCACCTGATGTGATTTAAGTAAAAGTGAGAAGCAATTATGTAATATAATTTCATGTCTTCTAAATTTAGTTCCATCATTATTTACATTAATATTATTTTTTATTATTTTTAATTTTAATTTTTATTATTTTTATTTTTTGGAATTAAAAACATAATTACTATAAATAAAAAAAATTATTAGTAGTAATAATAATAATTATTATAATAATATTTTATATTAATTTAATTATTTTGTATAAATTTCTGTAATTTTATAAGACTTTTTAATGTATTTTTCATGAAAATTGGTATTAATATTGATATTTTGGTTTATTCTTTATGATTATTATGATTTTCTCATAATCCAAAAAATGTGATTCATAACGGATGCGATCATACCAGCACTAAAGCACCGGATCCCATCAGAACTCCGCAGTTAAGCGTGCTTGGGCGAGAGTAGTACTAGGATGGGTGACCTCCTGGGAAGTCCTCGTGTTGCATCTCCTTTTTAAGGCGTCATTTTACATGCGAACGCCACGTCTCCTGATGTGATTTAAGTAAAAGTGAGAAGCAATTATGTAATATAATTTCATGTCTTCTAAATTTAGTTCCATCATTATTTACATTAATATTATTTTTTATTATTTTTAATTTTAATTTTTATTATTTTTATTTTTTGGAATTAAAAACATAATTACTATAAATAAAAAAAATTATTAGTAGTAATAATAATAATTATTATAATAATATTTTATATTAATTTAATTATTTTGTATAAATTTCTGTAATTTTATAAGACTTTTTAATGTATTTTTCATGAAAATTGGTATTAATATTGATATTTTGGTTTATTCTTTATGATTATTATGATTTTCTCATAATCCAAAAAATGTGACTCATAACGGATGCGATCATACCTGCACTAAAGCACCGGATCCCATCAGAACTCCGCAGTTAAGCGTGCTTGGGCGAGAGTAGTACTAGGATGGGTGACCTCCTGGGAAGTCCTCTTGTTGCATCCCCATTTTTGGGCGTCATTTTACATGCGAACGCCACGTCACCTGATGTGATTTAAGTAAAAGTGAGAAGCAATTATGTAATATAATTTCATGTCTTCTAAATTTAGTTCCATCATTATTTACATTAATATTATTTTTTATTATTTTTAATTTTAATTTTTATTATTTTTATTTTTTGGAATTAAAAACATAATTACTATAAATAAAAAAAATTATTAGTAGTAATAATAATAATTATTATAATAATATTTTATATTAATTTAATTATTTTGTATAAATTTCTGTAATTTTATAAGACTTTTTAATGTATTTTTCATGAAAATTGGTATTAATATTGATATTTTGGTTTATTCTTTATGATTATTATGATTTTCTCATAATCCAAAAAATGTGACTCATAACGGATGCGATCATACCAGCACTAAAGCACCGGATCCCATCAGAACTCCGCAGTTAAGCGTGCTTGGGCGAGAGTAGTACTAGGATGGGTGACCTCCTGGGAAGTCCTCGTGTTGCATCCCCTTTTTTGGGCGTCATTTTACATGCGAACGCCATGTCACCTGATGTGATTTAAGTAAAAGTGAGAAGCAATTATGTAATATAATTTCATGTCTTTTAAATTTAGTTCCATCATTATTTACATTAATATTATTTTTTATTATTTTTAATTTTAATTTTTATTATTTTTATTTTTTGGAATTAAAAACATAATTACTATAAATAAAAACAATTATTAGTAGTAATAATAATAATTATTATAAATATTTTATATTAATTTAATTATTTTGTATAAATTTCTGTAATTTTATAAGACTTTTTAATGTATTTTTCATGAAAATTGGTATTAATATTGATATTTTGGTTTATTCTTTATGATTATTATGATTTTCTCATAGTCCAAAAAATGTGATTCATAACGGATGCGATCATACCAGCACTAAAGCACCGGATCCCATCAGAACTCCGCAGTTAAGCGTGCTTGGGCGAGAGTAGTACTAGGATGGGTGACCTCCTGGGAAGTCCTCGTGTTGCATCTCCTTTTTAAGGCGTCATTTTACATGCGAACGCCACGTCTCCTGATGTGATTTAAGTAAAAGTGAGAAGCAATTATGTAATATAATTTCATGTCTTCTAAATTTAGTTCCATCATTATTTACATTAATATTATTTTTTATTATTTTTAATTTTAATTTTTATTATTTTTATTTTTTGGAATTAAAAACATAATTACTATAAATAAAAAAAATTATTAGTAGTAATAATAATAATTATTATAATAATATTTTATATTAATTTAATTATTTTGTATAAATTTCTGTAATTTTATAAGACTTTTTAATGTATTTTTCATGAAAATTGGTATTAATATTGATATTTTGGTTTATTCTTTATGATTATTATGATTTTCTCATAATCCAAAAAATGTGACTCATAACGGATGCGATCATACCTGCACTAAAGCACCGGATCCCATCAGAACTCCGCAGTTAAGCGTGCTTGGGCGAGAGTAGTACTAGGATGGGTGACCTCCTGGGAAGTCCTCTTGTTGCATCCCCTTTTTTGGGCGTCATTTTACATGCGAACGCCACGTCACCTGATGTGATTTAAGTAAAAGTGAGAAGCAATTATGTAATATAATTTCATGTCTTCTAAATTTAGTTCCATCATTATTTACATTAATATTATTTTTTATTATTTTTAATTTTAATTTTTATTATTTTTATTTTTTGGAATTAAAAACATAATTACTATAAATAAAAAAAATTATTAGTAGTAATAATAATAATTATTATAATAATATTTTATATTAATTTAATTATTTTGTATAAATTTCTGTAATTTTATAAGACTTTTTAATGTATTTTTCATGAAAATTGGTATTAATATTGATATGTTGGTTTATTCTTTATGATTATTATGATTTTCTCATAATCCAAAAAATGTGATTCATAACGGATGCGATCATACCAGCACTAAAGCACCGGATCCCATCAGAACTCCGCAGTTAAGCGTGCTTGGGCGAGAGTAGTACTAGGATGGGTGACCTCCTGGGAAGTCCTCGTGTTGCATCTCCTTTTTAAGGCGTCATTTTACATGCGAACGCCACGTCTCCTGATGTGATTTAAGTAAAAGTGAGAAGCAATTATGTAATATAATTTCATGTCTTCTAAATTTAGTTCCATCATTATTTACATTAATATTATTTTTTATTATTTTTAATTTTAATTTTTATTATTTTTATTTTTTGGAATTAAAAACATAATTACTATAAATAAAAAAAATTATTAGTAGTAATAATAATAATTATTATAATAATATTTTATATTAATTTAATTATTTTGTATAAATTTCTGTAATTTATAAGACTTTTTAATGTATTTTTCATGAAAATTGGTATTAATATTGATATTTTGGTTTATTCTTTATGATTATTATGATTTTCTCATAATCCAAAAAATGTGACTCATAACGGATGCGATCATACCTGCACTAAAGCACCGGATCCCATCAGAACTCCGCAGTTAAGCGTGCTTGGGCGAGAGTAGTACTAGGATGGGTGACCTCCTGGGAAGTCCTCTTGTTGCATCCCCTTTTTTGGGCGTCATTTTACATGCGAACGCCACGTCACCTGATGTGATTTAAGTAAAAGTGAGAAGCAATTATGTAATATAATTTCATGTCTTCTAAATTTAGTTCCATCATTATTTACATTAATATTATTTTTTATTATTTTTAATTTTAATTTTTATTATTTTTATTTTTTGGAATTAAAAACATAATTACTATAAATAAAAAAAATTATTAGTAGTAATAATAATAATTATTATAATAATATTTTATATTAATTTAATTATTTTGTATAAATTTCTGTAATTTTATAAGACTTTTTAATGTATTTTTCATGAAAATTGGTATTAATATTGATATTTTGGTTTATTCTTTATGATTATTATGATTTTCTCATAATCCAAAAAATGTGATTCATAACGGATGCGATCATACTAGCACTAAAGCATCGGATCCCATCAGAACTCTGCAGTTAAGCGTGCTTGGGCGAGAGTAGTACTAGGATGGGTGACCTCCTGGGAAGTCCTCGTGTTGCATCCCCTTTTTTGGGCGTCATTTTACATGCGAACGCCACGTCACCTGATGTGATTTAAGTAAAAGTGAGAAGCAATTATGTAATATAATTTCATGTCTTCTAAATTTAGTTCCATCATTATTTACATTAATATTATTTTTTATTATTTTTAATTTTAATTTTTATTATTTTTATTTTTTGGAATTAAAAACATAATTACTATAAATAAAAACAATTATTAGTAGTAATAATAATAATTATTATATTAATATTTTATATTAATTTAATTATTTTGTATAAATTTCTGTAATTTTATAAGACTTTTTAATGTATTTTTCATGAAAATTGGGATTAATATTGATATTTTGGTTTATTCTTTATGATTATTATGATTTTCTCATAATCCAAAAAATGTGATTCATAACGGATGCGATCATACCAGCACTAAAGCACCGGATCCCATCAGAACTCCGCAGTTAAGCTTGCTTGGGCGAGGGTAGTACTAGGATGGGTGACCTCGTGGGAAGTCCTCGTGTTGCATCCCCTTTTTTGGGCGTCATTTTACATGCGAACGCCACGTCTCCTGATGTGATTTAAGTAAAAGTGAGAAGCAATTATGTAATATAATTTCATGTCTTCTAAATTTAGTTCCATCATTATTTACATTAATATTATTTTTTATTATTTTTAATTTTAATTTTTATTGTTTTTATTTTTTGGAATTAAAAACATAATTACTATAGATAAAAAAAATTATTAGTAGTAATAATAATTATTATTATAATAATATTTTATATTAATTTAATTATTTTGTATAAATTTCTGTAATTTTATAAGACTTTTTAATGTATTTTTCATGAAAATTGGTATTAATATTGATATTTTGGTTTATTCTTTATGATTATTATGATTTTCTCATAATCCAAAAAATGTGACTCATAACGGATGCGATCATACCTGCACTAAAGCACCGGATCCCATCAGAACTCCGCAGTTAAGCGTGCTTGGGCGAGAGTAGTACTAGGATGGGTGACCTCCTGGGAAGTCCTCGTGTTGCATCCCCTTTTTTGGGCGTCATTTTACATGCGAACGCCATGTCACCTGATGTGATTTAAGTAAAAGTGAGAAGCAATTATGTAATATAATTTCATGTCTTTTAAATTTAGTTCCATCATTATTTACATTAATATTATTTTTTATTATTTTTAATTTTAATTTTTATTATTTTTATTTTTTGGAATTAAAAACATAATTACTATAAATAAAAACAATTATTAGTAGTAATAATAATAATTATTATAAATATTTTATATTAATTTAATTATTTTGTATAAATTTCTGTAATTTTATAAGACTTTTTAATGTATTTTTCATGAAAATTGGTATTAATATTGATATTTTGGTTTATTCTTTATGATTATTATGATTTTCTCATAGTCCAAAAAATGTGATTCATAACGGATGCGATCATACCAGCACTAAAGCACCGGATCCCATCAGAACTCCGCAGTTAAGCGTGCTTTGGGCGAGAGTAGTACTAGGATGGGTGACCTCCTGGGAAGTCCTCGTGTTGCATCCCCTTTTTTGGGCGTCATTTTACATGCGAACGCCACGTCACCTGATGTGATTTAAGTAAAAGTGAGAAGCAATTATGTAATATAATTTCATGTCTTCTAAATTTAGTTCCATCATTATTTACATTAATATTATTTTTTATTATTTTTAATTTTAATTTTTATTATTTTTATTTTTTGGAATTAAAAACATAATTACTATAAATAAAAACAATTATTAGTAGTAATAATAATAATTATTATAATAATATTTTATATTAATTTAATTATTTTGTATAAATTTCTGTAATTTTATAAGACTTTTTAATGTATTTTTCATGAAAATTGGTATTAATATTGATATTTTGGTTTATTCTTTATGATTATTATGATTTTCTCATTAATCCAAAAAATGTGATTCATAACGGATGCGATCATACCAGCACTAAAGCACCGGATCCCATCAGAACTCCGCAGTTAAGCGTGCTTGGGCGAGAGTAGTACTAGGATGGGTGACCTCCTGGGAAGTCCTCGTGTTGCAACCTCTTTTTTGGGCGTCATTTTACATGCGAACGCCACGTCACCTGATGTGATTTAAGTAAAAGTGAGAAGCAATTATGTAATATAATTTCATGTCTTCTAAATTTAGTTCCATCATTATTTACATTAATATTATTTTTTATTATTTTTAATTTTAATTTTTATTATTTTTATTTTTTGGAATTAAAAACATAATTACTATAAATAAAAAAAATTATTAGTAGTAATAATAATTATTATTATAATAATATTTTATATTAATTTAATTATTTTGTATAAATTTCTGTAATTTTATAAGACTTTTTAATGTATTTTTCATGAAAATTGGTATTAATATTGATATTTTGGTTTATTCTTTATGATTATTATGATTTTCTCATAATCCAAAAAATGTGACTCATAACGGATGCGATCATACCAGCACTAAAGCACCGGATCCCATCAGAACTCCGCAGTTAAGCGTGCTTGGGCGAGAGTAGTACTAGGATGGGTGACCTCCTGGGAAGTCCTCGTGTTGCATCCTCTTTTTTGGGCGTCATTTTACATGCGAACGCCACGTCACCTGATGTGATTTAAGTAAAAGTGAGAAGCAATTATGTAATATAATTTCATGTCTTCTAAATTTAGTTCCATCATTATTTACATTAATATTATTTTTTATTATTTTTAATTTTAATTTTAATTATTTTTATTTTTTGGAATTAAAAACATAATTACTATAAATAAAAACAATTATTAGTAGTAATAATAATAATTATTATAATAATATTTTATATTAATTTAATTATTTTGTATAAATTTCTGTAATTTTATAAGACTTTTTAATGTATTTTTCATGAAAATTGGTATTAATATTGATATTTTGGTTTATTCTTTATGATTATTATGATTTTCTCATAATCCAAAAAATGTGATTCATAACGGATGCGATCATACCAGCACTAAAGCACCGGATCCCATCAGAACTCCGCAGTTAAGCGTGCTTGGGCGAGAGTAGTACTAGGATGGGTGACCTCCTGGGAAGTCCTCGTGTTGCATCCTCTTTTTTGGGCGTCATTTTACATGCGAACGCCACGTCACCTGATGTGATTTAAGTAAAAGTGAGAAACAATTATGTAATATAATTTCATGTCTTCTAAATTTAGTTCCATCATTATTTACATTAATATTATTTTTTATTATTTTTAATTTTAATTTTTATTATTTTTATTTTTTGGAATTAAAAACATAATTACTATAAATAAAAAAAATTATTAGTAGTAATAATAATAATTATTATAATAATATTTTATATTAATTTAATTATTTTGTATAAATTTCTGTAATTTTATAAGACTTTTTAATGTATTTTTCATGAAAATTGGTATTAATATTGATATTTTGGTTTATTCTTTATGATTATTATGATTTTCTCATAATCCAAAAAATGTGACTCATAACGGATGCGATCATACCAGCACTAAAGCACCGGATCCCATCAGAACTCCGCAGTTAAGCGTGCTTGGGCGAGAGTAGTACTAGGATGGGTGACCTCCTGGGAAGTCCTCGTGTTGCATCCCCTTTTTTGGGCGTCATTTTACATGCGAACGCCACGTCACCTGATGTGATTTAAGTAAAAGTGAGAAGCAATTATGTAATATAATTTCATGTCTTCTAAATTTAGTTCCATCATTATTTACATTAATATTATTTTTTATTATTTTTAATTTTAATTTTTATTATTTTTATTTTTTGGAATTAAAAACATAATTACTATAAATAAAAACAATTATTAGTAGTAATAATAATAATTATTATAATAATATTTTATATTAATTTAATTATTTTGTATAAATTTCTGTAATTTTATAAGACTTTTTAATGTATTTTTCATGAAAATTGGTATTAATATTGATATTTTGGTTTATTCTTTATGATTATTATGATTTTCTCATAGTCCAAAAAATGTGATTCATAACGGATGCGATCATACCAGCACTAAAGCACCGGATCCCATCAGAACTCCGCAGTTAAGCGTGCTTGGGCGAGAGTAGTACTAGGATGGGTGACCTCCTGGGAAGTCCTCGTGTTGCATCCTCTTTTTTGGGCGTCATTTTACATGCGAACGCCACGTCACCTGATGTGATTTAAGTAAAAGTGAGAAGCAATTATGTAATATAATTTCATGTCTTCTAAATTTAGTTCCATCATTATTTCAATTAATATTATTTTTTATTATTTTTAATTTTAATTTTTATTATTTTTATTTTTTGGAATTAAAAACATAATTACTATAAATAAAAAAAATTATTAGTAGTAATAATAATAATTATTATAATAATATTTTATATTAATTTAATTATTTTGTATAAATTTCTGTAATTTTATAAGACTTTTTAATGTATTTTTCATGAAAATTGGTATTAATATTGATATTTTGGTTTATTCTTTATGATTATTATGATTTTCTCATAATCCAAAAAATGTGACTCATAACGGATGCGATCATACCAGCACTAAAGCACCGGATCCCATCAGAACTCCGCAGTTAAGCGTGCTTGGGCGGAGTAGTACTAGGATGGGTGACCTCCTGGGAAGTCCTCGTGTTGCATCCCCTTTTTTGGGCGTCATTTTACATGCGAACGCCACGTCACCTGATGTGATTTAAGTAAAAGTGAGAAGCAATTATGTAATATAATTTCATGTCTTCTAAATTTAGTTCCATCATTATTTACATTAATATTATTTTTTATTATTTTTAATTTTAATTTTTATTATTTTTATTTTTTGGAATTAAAAACTTAATTACTATAAATAAAAACAATTATTAGTAGTAATAATAATAATTATTATAATAATATTTTATATTAATTTAATTATTTTGTATAAATTTCTGTAATTTTATAAGACTTTTTAATGTATTTTTCATGAAAATTGGTATTAATATTTCGAGATTAATCCCTATTGGATTAATCTCGAACGGGTTCCGACAAAAATTATTTTAAGCAGAGGTTGGAGAATATAATATTACCTTAGAAAGAGAGAGGAGGAGAAGAGGGCGAGCAACGCTGGTTAGAGAAGAAAATAACAGAGAGCTTCCTTTCTCTTCTATTTCGCTGGTTGGAGGAGAAGAGAGGCGGCCAACGAATTAATTTGTTTTAAACCCTAGATGTAAAACAACATTCTGCATCGGTATCGGTTTTTAAAACAAAACCGTTACCATAGGTGAACAGGATATTCTGTATCGGTTCCTTCACAGAACCGTTACAGAGTTGCATCGGTTCCTTGGAGGAACCATTACAGAGTTGCATCGGTTCGTTGGAGGAACCGACACTAACCCTCTTAGTAACGGTTTCTCCAATGAACCGTTACAGAATTGCATCGGTTCTTTGAAGAAACCGTTGTAGAATATTCCTGCCAATTTTTTAAAGCTTTTCTTGTCTCACTTAGCATCGGTTTCTGAGTTACAGTCGATATGGAAAGTTTAGAAATTAATTTCAAAACTGCCATTGGCCTCTTTAAGTAACGGTTTTGTTATAAACCGTTATTA
The DNA here is from genome assembly GCA_027726005.1 of Juncus effusus. Taxonomy (NCBI): domain Eukaryota; kingdom Viridiplantae; phylum Streptophyta; class Magnoliopsida; order Poales; family Juncaceae; genus Juncus; species Juncus effusus. Next base: position 3,089,959 of record CM050892.1, read on the forward strand.
AAACGGCGTTACTAAAAATCTTTTTTGTAGTAGTGTCATAACACAAATATAAAATATAGAAATAAAATATATTAAATAGTCTTGACGAAATTCAAAGCAAAACACACAAAATAAGTTTAGGAGGATTATGGTTTCTTCACGAATGGAGAGGCAAAGGTCTAATTTGTTGGATCAGGGAAATCAGATCGATTAGGGTTTGTCAAATATGATGCACGGTGAAGTAGCGGTCGATAAAGCCTTGTAAGGCAAGGATGTTGGCTTGCATCTCATTCATTTCCTCTTGGTACTGATTATCGAATACAACCTCAAAATTCCGATTTGTGTGACGATCGTGTTCTCTTGCCGCTTCGGCATCTATAGCGGTCGTATACTCAAAGTCAACAGGATCATTGTCTTCTTCGAATTCTGGCTCGGCTGCTGTAATATGCATTTATATACACATTTTTAGGGTTTTTATCATGTAAAATTCACTCTTTAATCACATAAAATGTATGAAAAATACTTATAATTCATAAAATATATTTTTAAACATCTTAATACACTTTTGTTTGATTTTTCAGGTAAATAGACCAAGAGGGCTTCGGTGAAAAGTCAAATCTAAAGGAAAGGCCGATTTACAAATTTTGGGTAAAGGATGACGAAATTCTCCATAAATCTCCACGAAAATACTAAACATACCTATCCAACCTCCTACAACCCTTTACCAACCAACCATCCGAGCAAGACCCAAAAATCCACAAAAAGACAAAAAAGTTAAACGCCAAAAATCACTGAATTGACCAAAAGTCAACTATTCCCAAAAGGGTCAAATAGGGTACCAAAACGAAGATCTCGAGGAGATGAATCCAATGGTACAAGCCTCTCAATCAGAAACTTTTTAGAATTCCCATAAAAGCTTAGTCAAACTAGTCAAAGTGAACAAACCAGTCAAACTAGTCAAATCCAGCTTTAAAAATTGTGAAATTTTCAAAGTTCTCTGAATTGGGTGTGCTTAGTGTCAAACAACTCGTCCCGACATGACAAAACCAACCGTATAAATATCATGACCTGAAATTGCCGGGAATGGCTAGAGGCCGCCGATTTGACCAAGTCAACCATGTTTGTGTAAATAACCAAATTCGAGCTGAATAATCCTCAGGTCACCATTCTCTCTATAGAACTATGTTTGACAAAATTCCAATGCCATTCTCTTCTCTTTGTTCCTCTCTGTCCATGAATATAAAGAACTCAAAAAATGATGAAGAATTGAGGGAGAAAATAAAGTTTGAAGTAGGTATTCGATGAAATTCAATTCTGTTTTTGTTGAAATAACCCAATTTGAGCTGAAACTTCTAAAGCCCATAATTCACTCCAAAGACCTAATTTTTGTGCAAAACTAACTATATTCTCTTCTTCTCTATTCCCTTTTTCCATGGATACCAAGAACACAAAAAATGGTGAAGAAATGAAAGATATATTCGAGTTTGAAATAAGGTAGTCAAAGTGTTCGATGAAATTGCTGTAACGGTCGTAGTAATGTGTTTGGGGTTTCAATTTGGGTTGTAAGGGGTTCTAAATTATAGTTTGATTAATGGGTTGTTGGTTTTTAATCAGATTCAAAAATGATGATGAGTTGAGTAAAATTGATGAAGTAGAAGGAGAATTAGATGATGAAATTTAGTGAAAAGCATCTCGTAGCCATGATGAAGGATGCCTGTTTGTTAATTTGGTCTATGGTTGATAAGAGATGGAGTTTTTAGATCAAAAAGAGAACAATGGCGGAACAGAAAAAACAGGAAAAGTTATAGTTGTTCAAAGAGACATAAGAAATACTCCATCTTTTTAACCCATTCAAATTTCTGTATCATAATGAGGAAATAGGGAAGAGTCTCCAACTAGACATTTTGAGTATCGTTGATCAGAAAGTGAGTTTGAGTTCGAAATATCACTGCTGGTCTGTGCTGGAAAAAATACCAAATTGAAGGATTTCGAGGAGCCATAACTCAATGAATTCTCAATAAAATTTTGACCGTTCAAAGTGTTGTACGTTCGTATGGAGATAAGGAACAGTTCTGGACAATCAAGTACCATTCAGATGAAAAGATGAGGAAGAACAAGCTCCGTGTTTCAATAGAGCTGTAGCTGGTATTTAAAAAAAAGAGAAAACGACTTTGAATGTCTAGCGCCAAACAGAAAAATATTTGGTTTTGAATTAATTACGTGCTAACTTAGGAGAATGCTTGAGGTGATACAACATGACTCCATGCCAAAGGCAATCCAGACCACAATCTTAACTACTTTAACAAAATCAGAATGAACGAACAAACCTCAACAACTCATCATATGACTTGTCTCCAGTAATGCTGTGAATGTACTCTCCATTCTATGCTTCAAATAACTCAAACACGCAACAACCGGACCCTCCATCTAGAAACTCAGATTCAACTCAAAATTTTCTGCCACAACAGGGAAAAAAAATTCCCGCGCAAAGAAAAATATCTTCAGTAAATTATTCAATAAAAAATTTCTACCCAGTACAATATGGATCAGATTATAAGTTGTAGAAATTACCTCTATGTCCCTGTGAATCATCCCGTAAGAGTATCAACTCTTTTGCTCTCATTCTCTATAAAAAAGCCTTCATTCTAGACAAACAAATACATCCATTCATTCACACATCCAATTCTCGCTCACAACCAGTCCATAAACCTTCTCTTCTTCTTCTTCTTCTTCTTCTTCTTCCATTCCAAATCCTAATTCTCCATTAAAGAGCTTGAAAGCTTAAGATTTAGGCTAGAAGGTCCAATTCTCCATTATCGGCATCGAGCTTTATGTCTTTCACCATTGGCGTGTCGCTCATCTTTCCTTGATCCATACCGAATCTTTTGAGCAGTCCACACATGTACTTCGCTTGGTTGATGAAGATACCATTGTCGGTTTGTTTGATTTGCAATCCAAGGAAGAAGTTTAGCTCGCCCATCATGCTCATCTCAAATTCACTAGGTATTAATACAGAAAATTTCTCGACAAGTGCCGTGCCGCATCACTAGATCCAAATATAATATCATCAACATAAATTTGAACTAATAAAATTGAATCTTTCCTTTTCTTTGTGAAGAGTGTCATGTCGCTCTTCCTTCTTTCGAAATCATGAGAAGCAAGGAATGTTGAGAACCGTCCATATCAACCCCGATGCGCTTGCTTCAATCCTTATAATACCTTGTCAACTTGTAAACGTGATCGGGATAGGTCGGATCCTCAAAGTCGGGAGGTTGCTCGACGTAGACTTCTTCTTCGAGGAACCCATTTAGGAACACACTCTTAACATCCACTTTAAAGAGCGTGAACCCTTTAATTGATGCGTATGCTAAGAGTAGCCTAATGGATTCCAACCGAGCAACCAGTACAAATGTCTCTTCAAAATCAGCTCCTTCTTATTGCTTGAAGCCTTGAGCAACTAGTCCCGCCTTGTTTCGCACTACCGTACCATGTTCGTCGAGTTTATTTCAGAAGACCCATTTATTACTGATAATGGATCGGTTGTCGGGTCGAGGTACTAGGGTCCAAACCCAGTTGCACTCGAATTGGGCGAGTTCATCTTGCATGGAGAGGATCCAATCTTTGCCTCCTTGAAGGATTTGGGCTTGATTTGCGATAGGAAGGCGCAAAAGGTGACTTCTCGTACCGGATCGGGTTCGAACTCCTTCTCATGGGTCTCCCACCACATTTGTTAACGGATGTGTGGATACCTCTCATAATACTTCCAGAATTTTGATAACAAGGTTGTTCCGGCTCGGGTTGAATAATCGGTTGAGAGTCCACTAGGCTAGGGTTTTGAGTTTTTTGAGTCGAGTTTTCGCCATTCGGTTTTTGTAGCGCTCAACTCTAGCCTGCTCTTGGAACATTTCCTTGAGAGTTACGATCATATCGTAAGCACTCATGTCCTCCAGTTGCTTCTGAAACTCGGAGGTCATGGTCGCTAGCATGAGACAAGCTATCTCTGTGTCGTCTTTGACGTATTTAGCATACGCATCTCGGGCAGCCCTCGGGGCTCCCTGTTCTGGTTCCTCTGGGTAAGCCTCTTCTATGACATACAGTTTATTGTCAGCCTTGAGAACAATTCTTAGGTTTCTAAACCAGTCAAGGAAGTTAGACCCATTGAGCTTATCCTTCTCAAGGATAGATCGCAAATTCAACCCAGTTGAATTATTATTGTTTGCCATTATTCTACAAGTTAAAATGTAAAGTGCCATTATTATTTATTCATTGGGGTTGTTTTGTTTTGATGTTTCTTATATTGTACTCCCACTATTTTCTTCAAATCAAACACCTTCAGTAGTATTGATTCAGAAACATTCAACTGAGTGAAGTTTCATAGTGAGTCAAGATCCATATTTTATTGAACAGTAAGTGCGCTCCGGCGCAACCCTTAATGCTCAACTATTTAGGTAGGAACACTTTCCAATTGCATCATATGCAACTCTTGCCTTTTATGGAATGAGTATCTTATACTCTGTGTATTATCCCATCTTGTGCCCTGAGCCCAAGTCCGACTTGCTTGCCCAGTTAAGTTTAACCATGTATGAATATCAGCAAAGTAGTTCCTAGCACACTCAGCTCAGGCATGACCTGTGCTAGTTACTGCTTCCCTCGTGTTCCTTTTCAAAGACAATCCTCCACACACTCAGCTCCGGCATGACCCATGTGGAAAACTGTCTGAGTATTGAGGGTTACAATGACATGGGGGGCACTTCCTTACTTAACATTCTGAAGGATTTTATTTTATAATTATAAATATAAATATCACAGAAACTAAGTTAAATATGGTATGAGCCTTTTCCTCACGAGCGATCATGAGGTTCCTAATCCTAGATCTATCCTTTAGATTGCAGGAGTAATCTTCAACGAACCCTTCGTTGTGTGTGTGCGAAGATCCAATGCCATCTTCCGAAGATCGCGCCAAGATCCTTGCCTTGTAGTCTTGATATAATATATATCCTAACAACTATCATATTGCTAGAAAAGGTAATTTATAATATTGGACAACTCACATGTTGCCATAATTACAACTTTGGACAACTCACTGGTTGCCATAGATATTAAATAAAATTACAAGCATGCACACACAAGATTACATCACAGAACAATCACAGATCTAAAACTCATACCATATTTATATAAATTTAAATTCCATGTATAACAAAAATTAGGGTTTCTCGCAAAATCAACATTATTCCGTTGGGAACGGAACTATTCCGTTCTCAACGGACTATTCCGTTCCCAACGGAACTATTCCGTTCTCAACGGAGACGTGCTGGAAATTCGTATTTCCTTTAGTTTTAGTTTCGTTTCCAAAACGGATTTCGAAAAACTATTTTTTGAAACTCTAAAAAATCATAATATCCAATATTATATTCCTAGAAACTATTTCCATGATGTTTTGAAATAATATTTTCAAAACCCTAAAATTTATTATACTAGAATTTACTAAATTTTAAATATATAATCGACGATTATTTTCTTAACAAACGCTCTAATGCCACTGTTGGGAAACCCGTAGCCATGTACGTTACATGCGCAGCGGAACCTACGGGTTAAACCCTCCCTAGGATCATCGTAAAGGGAATAAAGGTACGAGATTATTCTATTAAAATTTATACCTCGGATCTTCCTGATCCGGGAGAGAGAAGCGGATGTAGGTCTGAACGAACTTCCGTCTAGCTGTCTTCTCCTTCTTGGCTTCTGAAGCACGACTCTGAGAACCTTCTTGCTCTTCATAGGGATGAAGAACTTGATCGTTCGCTAATCTCCAAGGCAGGAGATCTCTACTCGTATCCACGTCGAACTTCGAATAGTCGGAATAACCGGACTCGGCTAGACGAGTCCGGAAATACTTTCAGGAGGCTCTCTCTCTTTCTCTTTGTAATACGGCAGCCTGGAGGCTATATCATCTTTTTATAATAGAGGGGGACTGCCCCTCTATTTATACTAGAGAGGGAGGCGAAGGATTGCTTAGTTACCATAACTAAAACCCTAATTACAGCGCTTATCCGTTCCCAACGGACCTATTCCGTTGCCAACGGAATAGGATTTCCTAATCTGAAAACTTAGCTGCCGACATATTGGCTGAGTTCTGTTGGCAACGGAACTGTTCTGTTGCCAACGGAACTATGCTAATCTTGCACAATCATTCAAATCAATTATCCAATGATCGATTATTTCCTTCACCTATTTATACATCATATGTATAACCACTTACGAGCATTTCCTTCCCGACTAGACGTTGTTCTATGTGTGACCGTGTAGGTTCCATTTAATGATCTTCCAAAGATCGTAAGTCATGAGTAACCTTTAGACTGGTGTCATGACTACGCATGTTAAATGAAATGATCAACGATCATAAACCTATCTGAATCGACGTTTGCTTTTTCCTTTTGTTCTACGATATATGTCTTGATCACAAGGCATGGAAGTATGTCATCCTTGAGTTTGATCAAAGGCTCTTTCCTGATCGAGAATCAGACTGAGTAAATACAAAATGATATTAACAACACATGTTAATCCATTTTGAGCATGGCCATGCATTTCCTTCAGTCCTAGTTCATCAGGGGGCCCAGAGATATCTCCCTCTTAACGAGAGGAAAAAATCCCATCTTGGTCACTCACATTCCTTGTCATGATTCAGTGTATACCTAATGATGACCCTAATGATCATCCCGTTACGGATGACGTAAGATCATATTAAAGTATGCAGTTCATCATATATGAATCCATGGTGATCTCAGGTCGTAGGAACAAGCACACTATTCATATGAGAATCACTAATGACATATACCATGCATATTCTCATAGTGTGGTCAGTCCAGTACGTGTTCTCTAACACGTACCTATATTCCAGACTTGACATCACTATGTCCATGATCAGCAGAACATGATCATCTAGCCTGCGAATATACCAGTGTGGATATGTAGCTTCTTACCTGAAGTATGTCTATCACTATAAATATCGTACATATCACTAGGGACAATTTAGAATGTCATTCGTTGGTTCACAGTTCTACTATCAGAATCACGTATTCTGATGACGTGAACCCGAAGTGTCATTCTTGGTTGATATAAGATTTACATTCACAACCCATACACACAGATATATAAGAAACAATCTTTATTGAATAAATAATAATGTCTCAATACATAATCCATTTCTTAGCACAAATACATTTGGTCTAGGACACTAATCGTACAGAGGAAGCCAATGAAGATTTTAGATTGTTAAGCTCTTCCTTAGTCTTCAACAAGAGCGAATGGGGCTTTGTAGGTGTGCTTATGGATCTTGTATGGAAGACCATTTTAGTTTCTTTCAGGATTAGAAGGGGATATTTCTTTTCTCTTTTTTGGTAACGATTGAAGAAGAGATGCAAAGGTGTGAGTTTGATTGTGATTGATCTCCTTGGCTACCTTATATATGAAATTTATAAATCATGAAGGTATTAGCTAGGGAAACAACAAGAATCGTATAACCCAACTCTGTATCAACTCCATGTGAAATTCTTTATTGGGTAATTATTGCAATAAAACATGGTGTCAGCAAATTCCAATGGTCTACTCTTGTAACCTTTACAACAAACATGTTACTGGCGCTCAATTTATTGTTTATTAGCTCAAGTAAATGAATGCTTATTTCTAATTCATCAATATGAGTTGTCAGGTTTCAATCACATGGACAAGATCCACCGAATTAGAAATAGTTACACATTTAATTTATTTTAAATACACGCTACACGAGCAAATATTTATTGATATTCATTATATAGATTTTGCAGATGAACCCGCTGCATTTGTATTTAATCCCAAGAAAACAAGATGCTTCTTCTTTCTCTGATCCTCATATCTACTTAGTACTACTATTGGCTGTCATTGATAGACAAAGTGAAGAATAAGAAGAAAATAGAATTGAATGATTATCTTTCGTTCCTTTGTTTCTCGCTCTTTTTTCTTTGTTATTATTCATTTTAACATAATTTTTTTCTCATCTGAACGATTATTTTGTTGGGTCATACAACATTTGAATTCTCGGCTCATAAGCCACCATTTATCATATGGGAGCTCTGATAAATCAATAACGAATACTCATACCCTATATGTTGAAATGCCTACATGAGATATAATCCCATGTGTTTGACCTCAAATACCAGTTCATCATGCCAACTATCAGAGTATCTTAATTGAAGACCACATGTCTGATGGAAGGAATCAAGGAATAGTAAGCATATGATATTTTTGTTGTCTCCTCATCTAACTTCTCCTTGACATCTTTGATATGTGCAAGCAAAATATTAGTTTATGTAAATATATAACGTTAACACACGAGCAAATATATCTTAAATTTGATAAGATCAATATAGACTCGAAGTAATCTTGAAGAACACAATACCACATAATTTGAATGGCTAGTAATCTATAAGTTTATAATTTTTCAATTTGATTCTATACATTTGTTGTTGACAAAAAAAAATAACCACAAAGTTACAAACTACAACTATTGAGAAGTGAAACCCTGCATTGGATCATATGCCTATACAAGCATCCTAATCCATTTTGTAGTTCTTCAACATTAACTATCAAAGAGGAAATGTCAAAGACATCTACCTTGCATTCAACTCTTCTCTTCTGAAGAAGAGACCACTTGCTGGTTTTCTGACTAACTATTTGTTTCGAAAAAAATAAAAATACTGATTGAAGAAGAGAAACAGTAATATCCCTGGCCTCCCTTAGAAGACCCAAAGTCTCTAAATAATCTCCTTCTATGGATTCACTTTTCCTTCCTACTTGCTTATCTAGATACTTGCTTGATTTCTTAACCGAGTGGATATAATCTTTGGCTTTGCTTTTCATGGCCTCAGAACTGCATCTTCTAACAGCTGACTCGAGATCTTGGAGGTGAGCTTTGATTTCAGCCAAGTTATCGCTTGAGGTGCTACAGATATCTAGCAAGTTAACGGAGTCTTCCAGTTCTTGGTCAACCACTCTTCTTTGTTGTGAGTGGAAGAGGCTATTTTGGTTGCTAGACATGCAAAAAATATCGTTGATGCACTCATACAAATTGCAAACACCTTGCAGTGCATCGAGAATGGTTTGAGCCGTCTGAGAAGAAGAAGACAAAGAAGTTCTTAGTTTGTACAACTCTGCTTCGGCTTTAAGCACATACGAGTGAGATTTTGTTGGCAAGCTAATTGATCGTGCATGGAAAGCCATTTAGTATTTTTTGATTGTAAGAGAAGAATTCTTTTGGAATTGATGTAGAAGTGAAAATTAGGAAGAAGAAACTTTGATGATTGATCCTTCGCATGCCCTCTACTTATATACCAAAGTCAAGTTCTATGCAGACAAACATAATCTAAACAAACTAAGCACCAAGCATGAACCATGTGAAGTCAACAATGTTTGTTGCATACAACGTGGCATTATAAAGAGCATGTTGTGTTCAGCGACATTCTCGCGGTCTCATTTGCTATCATCTTTGTAGCTGTTATCTCCATCTTCCGGCAGGTAGTTTGTGCGCTTTCATTATTAATCTTTCATAATAATAAATTGCTTAATTTTTTAATTTGTTACTATCCATGAACAGATAAGATGTTGCTGTTGAAGGAACATGATCCACCATCCAAGCAATGCGTGTGATTTGATTAATATATTTATATTTCATTTGCAGGTGAAAAATGCCCAAACAATGTGCAAAGGATTTGTAATCCTAACATGGAGTATTTTTTCAAATCGGTTAAGAATCTTGTTTTCTCTTCATTGAACTTCTCCATGATTTCAAATTTGTTTATATATAAGCTCAAGGTTGCAGAAAGATAAAGAAAAGAATCAAACCGGTCATTTTCTGAATTTTTTTTCCCTCTTCTTCTTAGCTTCTTACGAAATTTAATGTTCTCTTTTTGCTACAACAAAACAAAAATTGGCTTTCCCACAAGACCTTATTATGTTGTGTTAAAGGCCGAAAAGGAGATGAAGGTTCCGAGGGGTTGTGCGAGTTCACGAGCCTTCAATTTTGAGATGATTTTCTATGCAAAACATGCAAAAATTAAATTGTGTGAATGCATCAATGACAATTAATAAAAAAGAAAAAAGAAAAATGCACGAATGATTTCATATGTCTCTCAAGCATCCAAGATGACGACCTATGAGACATTTGGACAAGAGTTGAAGGATTCTTTTAGAATATTCCATTACTGATGGCCGATTCAACACAGGATCATTATACAAGTTAATGACTTCAAATCCTAATTGCAAGATCACTTACTCATTCATATGGAAGATAGAAGCACCGCCAAAAATTAAAATATTTGCTTGGAGGTTGATAAGAGACATACTGCCAACCATTGATCAGTTACAAAAAAGAGGGATGAACTGACAAACATCTACGTATTTTGTATGGCACAAGCTGAGTCTGCCAAACATCTATTCGAAAACTGCCCCTTTGCCGAACACATTTATACTCAAATGGGGATAAATAGCGACACCATCATACGTACTCTGAAATCAAATGGCCAATCGGAAGCTCATACTATACTAAAAATTGTGGCATCACACTTTCAAATATGGAAGGAAAGATGTGCCAGAACGTTCACGGACGACAATAACAATGCCATGACAGTCCTAGAGTACATTCAAGCAGACATATGATTATGGAAAGAGCTACTTTGAAGATTATCACTTCATAGACCTCATACATTCTCTATTTCTTATAACTTAGTTTGTTTGTATTCCCTTATTTCCTTCCAATTATTTACTCCTGTATTTTTCTTTTCTTTTACTTTACTTTATTCTCTTTTATTTTAATTTTATTTTTCATCAATTTTAATCGCCGTCAAGGCCATTCTTGTAAAGCCAACCCTCTTGGCAAAGGATTGTAATGAACCTATCATACTTTTATTCTAATTAAACTGCGGATACCCAGACCAGAATTGGGATCTAATTCTCAAAAAAAGAATATTCCATTACTTGGCATGTGCATGGAAGAACATTGGATGGAACTTAAAATTCTCGTTTGAGACCTTCAGTTGATTCATGGAAGGCCAAGAGAGAGAAAATGGATATGAAATCTAGAGATTGCATTTGCTTCATAAAGAGGGCAAGTAAAGATGACGAGTTTAACAGAAAGAAAGGCAGATGAAAGGGCTATGACAATTACGAGACTTGTGGCTGCACAAGAGAGGTAACCAAAAGGCATTTTACCAAGTTCCTTTTATGTCATTATCACACAAGACAATTGAAGTAGCCTATTGAAGACAATCAGTCAGAGAAAAGACATGAATGAACCATGTCATAAATAATACATCATTATCACATAGAGCAGTCTGGAACTTGGCTTGTGAGATTCCTGATATCTCCCTCCTAACTTCTCTATGGCTTCAAGGGCTAAGTTTTAGCCTTTTTTTTACCGAGATTTAAGTAGGACATTTTCACCAGAAATAGTGGACATTTGACAAATAAAAACTTGCAAAAATCCAAGATAGAATGGAGAAAAGGCGATAAGACAACAGCATAGGATTTTAATGTTTATACTCTTTATCAATTTGAATAATGCTATCATACAATTTTTTGTTTACAAAACAGTAGTCCTAAAATATTAGGAGCTACAAAAATTTAGAAAAGAAACTCTACATTGGATCATATGCCTAAATAGACATTCTAATACATTCTCTAGCCCTTCAACATTGATCGTCAAAGAAGCAATGTCCAATGCATTATCTTGATCCTCTTTGCACGCAAATCTTCTTGAGACAATAAACCACTTGCTAGTCTTTTGCCCAACTATTTGTTTCGACAAAAATGAGAAAAGAGATTGAAGGAGAGAGATGATCATCTCTCTTGCAACTTTCAGAATACCAAAAACCTTAGAAGCTTCTCCATAGATAGATTCACTCCTAGGCAGCTGTATTTTAACATCCTTGCACGATTTCTTCACCAAATGGATGTAGTTTCTTGTTTTTCTTTTCAATGCCTCAAATTCACATCTTCTGTGGACAACTTCAAAATCTACCTATCGAGTCATGGGTTCTGGATTCAAGCGCATCCTTTCACTCTACCTCACAGAAAGATAAGTTTTTAAATTTTAAATCTGGAGAATTCGAAAAGGTTTACTTAGCGGATGGAAAATCGCTATGCATATCGGGCATGGGCGATGTCCAAATAAAATCGAGTCACGGATTTAGATGGACATGCGGGGAGTTCGATATATTTCAGGTTTAAAGAAGAACTTGATATCCATTTGGCAGATGGATAGTAAGGGGTACAAAACCGTGTTTGGGAACGGGTTGTGGAAGATTGTAAATGGTGCCATGATTGTGGCGAAGGGAACAAAAATGGGAACTTTCTATCTGACGGACAATAAGGCAGATTTGTTGGCGGTTCCAGGAGCGACAACCGATCCGATGTTATGGCATAATCGGCTCGGTCATATTAGTCACAAAGATAACAAGTGCTGGCTTCAAAGGGTTTGTTACCCAAGGTGAAATCAGTAGAAACCACGTCTTTTGCTCCTTTCTCGGGGATTTGCAATCCCGTTTCATGTGGCCCTTTTTGCCACAGTTCCAACACTCCAACTCGCCACGCGGCCTTGACTTGCTACGACCTCTCAACTTCAATCTTCCGTGGTTGTTATTTCTATGACCTCCACGACCCCGACTCTCTACATTCAAGGTTGAACTCGTGGAACCCGAGGCTTCGCTCCGACCTGAAAAGAGTTCAGATGCTCGGTCACAGATCCACCTTCCGCCATCTTTAGGTAGAAAAGACGGCGCATCAGATGCAGCTTGTTTAATGAAGGTGGTTTCTCGTACGTGTTGGATAGCGCCTTCATGATTCGAAAATCCGTCGTCTCCTTCGCCACGTTGAACGCCACGTTCTTGGCTAAGGACAATTGTATGTAGCTTAGCGCCTTGTGGTTCATCTTCTTCCATGCGGCGTCGTCGGTGATCTCTTCTGGCTTCGTCTCGAGTACCGCATTTTCGAGATCCTTCTGGCATAGCAACGCTTCTATTTGCATCTTCCAGTAGCCAAAGTCTCGACCATCAAACCGACTCACCGACACCTTGCTCTCGTCTACGTATCGCCTCCTCGTTCGCACCCAAAGGGAATTTTCTTCGAACCTTGGCTCCGGTACCACTTGTTAGGAACCGAGACACAACAGCAAACATAGAAAGCAAGACACAAGAACAAAAATATATTTTTTACGTGGAAACCCTAAAGAGGGTAAAAATCACGGCCACCAGTACTCAAACTTTCTTTATACTTGAAGAAAGAGAAACACAATACAATTGTTTGTGGTTGTTGGATTGAATAAAACTCTACCCCTACCCCTCTATTTATAGGATAGTCATACCTAATACAAGGAAATAACCCAAAGAATTACTGCCCCAATTAACACCTAATACATGGAAATACAAATATAAGGAAATAAACATATTTCTAATTCCAATTATCACTTAGGGAAATAAGACATCGAGAGCAAATATGGAGAACTTTCCTATCCCCTGCCGGGTTTCCTTTTTACGATATCCAGATTTTTCCAGAATGACCCTCGCTCTTCTCCTCTTCTATTCTCCCTCGCGCTAAAGATAACCAGTTAATTCTTCGAGATTTTCATTCTGATTTGTAATAGTATTTCAACAATTCTCATACGCGATTTTCAGCTTTCTCAGCCTAATCGGAGCTTCAATATGTGAAAATCATACAGGTCAGTTGCATCTTTGTTTCAATTTTCTTGTGAATGTGAAATTGTGTTACTTAAATAGGCTAGTGAATCAACTACTAGTACCAACCAAGCTTAAGCCTTTTTCAGGACAATATGGTGGGCCTGAAGGTTGGGCTAAGCCAGTTAATGCACTAGGCTCTTACATATGGTATCAGAGCAGTTCGATCCTGATGGTACTATCGTGCGGTCACATACGGATATGTATTGGTTGAAAGAGACCTGAAGTACTATCGTATGGCGGTGCGCACAGATGTGTACTAGGATGCGACTGGCCATCTGTGAGTTCTAACGAGGACGTCAGAATTTAAGTGGGGGAGTTTGTAACACCCAGGACCGGAACGTAAGGGGGTCTAGTGATTAGACTCACCTTCACTTGTGAATGTGAAATTATGTTACTTAAATAGGTAGTGCATTAACTACTAGCACCAACCAAGCTTAAGCCTTTTTCAGGACAATATGGTGTGGGCCTGAAGGTTGGGCTGGGCCAGTTAATGCACTAGGCTCTTACATACAAGGTATGTGGCGGGTTGCCACACTCGATCCAAAGTCGGGATTTTTGTTTTGGTTTTGGGTGTGACAGATGTATTGTAATATTATTGAGTGATTAATAAAGAAGTTTTATTCAAATCTCGTCTCTCTACTCCACTATCACTATATACAAAGAATAATAAAAAAGTTAGGATGCGATCGAACCAGCATTAAAGTATTGGACCCCATCAGAACTCCGCAATTAAGCATGCTTGAGAGAGAGTAGTACATGGATGGATGACCTCCTGGAAAGTCGTTGTATCCCCTTTTTTTTCTCAAAAAAAATAATAATAAAGTTACTGTTCAATTAGTGATTAAGATTTTTTTTTAATGCAAGCTTGAGAATTAGAGATTAAGATTTAAAATTAAGATTTACTCAAATAATTTAAATGATGTAGCAGTATAATAAAACAAAAAAAATGAAATAGGTAAACATTTAAGGAAGTAAGGTTAATTCAAAAATAATTAAATGGGCTTATATTGGAATTATTTTCGACCAACTTAAAAATCCATGGTCCATGGACTTTGAGGGCTTAAAAATCATTTTATTGACAGAAAGGCCCATAGGCCATGTCATTGAAACCCAATTAGAATGGGCCTTAATAGTTTATTTTTTGTTAAAAATAGGATAAGAAATGTTATATAACTTTGTGAAGTATCAAAACAGAAAAGAAATGTGATAAATACTTTTCAAACATATATATGTTTTTTTTTGAATTGTTTTCAAATATATTACTACCAATAAAATAACAAATAATTCTCTCACAGCCAGCTTGGCCAATAACCAGAATGGTGTTTCAACTCAGATAGACTTTTACATTTCTAGCAACCAAAATGGTGTTTCACGTCCCGGATGAAGATCAAGACAACTCGGCCAACAATCCGAGAAGTCTTTTAGCTTGAATCAGCCATTAGAAGATGCAGTTCCAACCTCATCAGGACAAAGACAAGAGATTACATTTACAATAGGCGGTAAGGTACCCCGTCTACTTTGAGAGAGAATCAAATTTGAGTTACGGTAAACATATTTAGCTCAATATTTAGCAAATCTAACAACTCATTCATTGTGGATTGTCTCAAAAGAAAAAAGAAGAAGAAGGCGAGCAATTTATCGAAAGAAGCATGTGTTCATAGAAAAAAAAATGATTCTAAGGGAATGCTTCAATTGTTTTGAGGCTTCCAAGAGATGATTCAATGCAGAGTTTCTATTCTCATTTCTCAATATTGTATCTCCGGCAATATTTTACAGTTTTTTTTTTTTAGAAAATTTGGAGATGGCTTATTTATATCCCTTCCAAATATATTTCAATAAAATAAAAAGTTATTTACAAGTCTATTTCTAATATTTACAGGAAAAAGAAAAAAATTATATCCTATACCTATCTATCTATACATCCTCCATAGTATTTCTTATATTATATTTTTACATTTTTGCTTAAAAAAGGCCCAAAGAAATACTAGTTAAGTTTTCAGCCTATTTTTCAAGTGAGCCTTTAAAAGCCCACTTTTCTGCGTTAAATCTCAATCAGCCTTGTGCTAATCGCCCCTATCTCTATTTTTTTCGAATCCTCTTCTTTGTTCTTCTTTCTCTCACAGCCGCCTCCCTTCTTCTTCTTCTTCTTCTTCTTCTTCCAGATCTCTCGCCATTAGCACCTCTTCTTCAATCTCTTCTAATTGTTAAAATAATAATAAACTTAATATTTATTTAATAATTATATGTAGTTATGTGTGAAAAGATGTGTGTAGTTATATGAGGAGTTGTGTGTGTGAAAGGGGTGTATGTGTGTGAAAGGGTGTGTTTGTGTGTGAATGGGTGTGTATGTGTGTGAAAGGGATAGATGTATGTGAAAGGGTGTGTATGTGTGTGTATGTGTATATCATTGTGTGTATCTATATAAGGGTGCCTCTATATAAGCGATTGAGGAGTCCAAAGATTTGGACAAAGTGACGGTAGATGAGTTGACGGGATCGTTGGAAGCCCATGAGGCGAGAAAGAAGAAAAGGAAACAAGAGATGTTGGAGGAAGTGCTCCAAGCGAAGATGTCGATTTTCGATGAGAAGAAAAGTAGAGGCCAACAAAATCGTGGTCGAGGACGCGGTCACGGTTATAGTCACGGTCGTGGAAGAGGAAGTGTAGAGAAGAATTGGGAAGAACGGGGTTCGAATTTGCACGGCGGCCGTGGTCGGGGAAGAAATGGAGGATTTAACAAATCTAATAAAAAATGTTACAAGTGTGACAAGTTTGGTCACTTTGCCGCCGAGTGCAAAAGTAAAGTCGTACAATGCTATAATTGTGACAAAATTGGTCACTATGCATCGGATTGTTGGGACAAGAAAGTTGATGAAAAGATGAATTTCGCCAACAAAGAAGATGAGAGTAATAAAAGTGTGGCGTTATTAGCATGCAAGAAGTTTGGTTCCGACAAAAGTTGCGTGTGGTATTTGGATACGGGTGCGAGTAATCATATGTGCGGTTATAAAGATATGTTTGTTGAGATGGATGAGAAAGTGAATGGAGATGTGTCTTTTGGAGATGCGTCAAAAGTGAAGGTGAAGGGTCAAGGAAAATTTTTAATTCAATTGAATGATGGTAGCCAATGTTATATTACCAACGTGTATTATGTCCCGGATATGAGAAGCAATATTTTGAGACTTGGACAATTATTGGAGATGGGTTATTCCGTTAATATGAAGGATAGAAGCCTTTATTTGCGGGATAAAAATCAAAAACTACTTGCTCATGTGGAGATGGCGAAGAATCGGATGTTCCTATTGAATATTAAGAACGTTCGAGCGACGTGTTTGAAAGCGTATGTTGGTGATGAATCGTGTCTTTGGCATCTTCAATTTGGACATCTCAACTTTGGAGGGCTCAAACAATTGGCGAGCAAGAGGATGGTGAGCGGCCTACCGCACATAGACTACCCTGACAAATTTTGTGAATGTTGTGTGTTTAGGAAGCATCCACGGAATAGTTTTCCTAAAGAAGCGAATTATCGTGCAAACAAACCGCTAGTGTTGGTACACACCGATATTTGTGGACCCATCATGCCTATGCCGTTGGGTGAGTACCGTTATTTCATTACATTTATTGATGATTACTCAAGAAAAACTTGGGTTTATTTTCTTCGGAAGCTTTTGGTGTTTTCAAGAAGTTTAAGGTGCTTGTTGAGAAAGAAAGTGGTAATTATATCAAGGTGTTGAGATCTGATCGAGGCGGTGAGTTTACTTCATCCGCTTTTGAGTTATTTTGTAAAGATAATGGCATAAGATAAAATTTGACAGCGCCTCACTCACCTCAACAAAATGGTGTTGCGGAACGGATGAATCGGGCCATTCTCGACATGGTTCGGAGTATGCTGAAAACTAAGAACCTGCCCCAGGAGTTTTGGGCCGAAGCGGTGAATTGTGTGGTTTATTTGAGAAACCGATGTCCAACGGTAAGCGTGGAGAGTATGACCCCACATGAAGCTTGGTTTGGTAGAAAACCGTCCGTATATCATTTGAGAGTGTTCGGAAGTGTTGCTTATGCTCATGTTCCGGATCAAAGACATGTCAAACTTGATGACAAGAGTGTGAAACTTATCTTCATCGGTTATGATGGTAGATCAAAGGCGTACAAACTTTATGATCCTATTAACAAAAGGATATGTATAAGTCGTGATGTGCAAGTTGATGAAGGAAGCATGTGGTGTTGGAATACACAAATGGAGATTGCTCATGTAGAAGAAAAGGAAATGGAAAAAGTCCTGACCCCGGTGGTTCCAATAACACATGAAGGAATTATGCCCTAGGCCAAAGTGTTGGACTAGAGATTAGATTATGAGAAACACGTTTATTCAGTTCATATATGAATGAGTGTATGGGTGACTAATATATTCACATATATTAGATCGACAATGAATGACAATTCGGGTTCACGTCATCAGAATACGTGATTCTGATAGTAGAACTGTGAACCAACGAATGACATTCTAAACTGCCCCTAGTGATATGTGGGATGTTTATAGAAATAAACATACTTCAGGTAAGAAGCTACATATCTACACTAGTATATTCGTAGACTGGATGATCATGTTCTGCTGATCATGGACATAGGGATGTCAAGTCTGGAATATAGACATGTATTAGAGAACACGTACTGGACTGACCACACTATGAGAATATGCATGGTATATGTCATTAGTGATTCTCATATGAATAGTGTGCTTGTTCCTACGACCTGAGGTAACCATGAATTCTTGTATGAAGAACTGCATACTTTAATATGATCTAACGTCATCCGTAACGAGATGATCATTAGGGTCATCATTAGGTATGTACTGAATCATGACAAGGAATGTGAGTGACCAAGATGGGATTTGTTCCTCTAGTTAAGAGGGAGATATCTCTGGGCCCCCTGATGAACTAGGACTGAAGGAAATGCATGGCCATGCTCAAAATGGATTAACATGTGTTGTTAATATCATTTTGTATTTGTTCAGTCTAATTCTCGATCAGGAAAGAGACTTTGATCAAACACAAGGATGACATATTACCGTGCCTTGTGATCAAGACGTATATCGTAGAACAAAAGGAATAATCAAATGTTTATTCAGATAGGTTTATGATCGTTGATCATTTCATTTAACATGGGTAGTCATGACACCAGTACTAGAGGTTACTCATGACTTACGATCTTTGGAAGATCGTTGCCAGCATTAAATGGAACCTACACGGTCACATATAGAACAACGTCTAGTCAGGAAGGAAATGCTCTTAAATGGTTATACATATGATGTATAAATAGGTGAAGGAAATAATTGATCATTGCATGATTGATTTGAATGATTGTGCAAAAATTAGCATAGTTCCGTTGGCAATAGAACAGTTCCATTGCCAACGGAAGTTATGTTGCCAATGGAACAGTTCCGTTGGCAACATAACTCAGCCAATTTCTCGACAGCCAAGTTTTCAGATTAGGAAACCCTATTCCGTTGGCAACGGAATAGATCCGTTGGGAACGGATAAGCGTTGTAATTAGGGTTTTAGTTATGGTAACTAAGTAATCCTTCGCCTCCCTCTGTAGTATAATCCCCCTCTATTAGACACACATTACAGAGCCTCCAGGCTACCGTAATACAGAGAGAAAGAGAGAGAGCCTCCTGAAAGTATTTTCGGACTCGTCTAGCCGAGTCCGGTTATTCCGACGATTCGAAGTTCGACGTGAATACGAGTAGAGGTCTTCTGCTTTGAAGACTAGCGAGCAATCAGTTTCTTTACCCTAGGAGAAGCAAGGAGTTCGTTCGAGTCGAGCTTTAGGAGCACGAAGGAGAAGGAAGCAAGACGGAAGTTCGTTCAGACCTACATCCGCGTCTCTCTCCTGGATCAGGAAGATCCGAGGTTTAATTTTAATAGCATAATCTCGTACCTTTATTTCCTTTACGATGATCCTAGGGAGGGTTGAACCCTTAGGTTCCGCTGCGCATGTAACGTACATGGCTATGGGTTTCCCAACAGTGGCATCAGAGCATTCGTTAAGGAAATAATCGTCGATTATTTATTTAAAATTTAGTAAATTCTAGTATCATAAATTTTAGGGTTTTGAAAATATTATTTCAAAACATCGCGGAAATAGTTTCTAGGAATATAATATTGGATATTATGATTTTCTAGAGTTTCAAAAAATAGTTTTTCGAAATCTGTTTTGGAAACGGAACTAAAACTAAAGGAAATACGAACTTCCAGCACGTCTCCGTTCCCAACGGAATAGTTCCGTTGAGAACAGAGTAACGCAGAAAATCGGAATAGTTTCGTTCCCAACGGAATAATGCTGATTTGCGAGAAACCCTAATTTTTGTTATACATGGAATTTAAATATACAAATATGGTATGAGCTTTAGATCTGTGATTGTTCTGTGATGTAATGTTGTGTGTGAATACTTGTAATTTTATTTAATATCTATGGCAACCAGTGAGTTGTCCAAAGTTATAATTATGGCAACCTGTGAGTTGTCCAAAATTATAAATTATTTTTTCTAGCAATAGGATAGTTGTTAGGGTAGATATTATATCAAGACTACAAGACAAGGATCTTGGCGTAATCTTCGGAAGATGGCATTGGATCTTCGCACACACACAACGAAGGGTTCGTTGAAAATTACTCATGCAATCTAAAGATAGATCTAGGATTAGGAACCTCATGATCGCTCGTGAGGAATAGGCTCATACCATATCTTACTTAGTTTCTGTCATGTTTATATTTATAAATCTAAAACAAAATCCTTTAGAATGTTAAGTATGGAAGTGCCCCCCATGTCACTGAAGCTCTCGGTACTTATACAGTCTTCCATGTGGGTCATGCCAAAGCTGAGCATATGGGGGATTGTCTTTGTAAAGGAGGGTATGCGGGAAATGGCGTCAAGCATGGGTCATGCCAAAGCTAAGTGTGCTGGACTCTATTTCGCCGATAATCATACATGGTTAAACTTAACTGAGCAAGCAAGTCGGACTTGGGCTCAGGGCACAAGATGGGATAATACACCGGGCATATGATGCTGATTCGATAAAAGGCAAGAGTTGTATATGATACAATTGGAAATGTTCCTACCAAAATAGTTGAGCAATAAGGGTTGCGCCAAAGCGCACTTAGTGCTCAATGAAATACGGATCTTGACCCACTATGAAAACTCATTTAATTGAAGTTTCCGAATCAATACTACTGAAGGTGTTTGATTTGAAGAAAAATAGTGCGAGTACAATATATGAAACAAAATTAGAATAATTCTAATATTTAATAATAAACTTTACATTGCATATTAAACTTGTAGAATGAGTTCGAAATTTACGGAATTGTGATCTATCCTTGAGAAGGATAAGCTCGATGGTACAAACTTCCCTGAATGGTTCAGGACTCTGAGAATTGTTCTCAAGAGTGAAGGAAGGTTGTATGTCCTTGAGACACCCATCCCAAATCCACCGCCTTCGACTGCTTCTAGTGTCGTTCAAGATACTTATCAGAAGTGTATTGACGATTCTGATGAAGTAGCCTGGATGATGTTAGCAGGAATGAAACCTAAGCTTCAGAAGCAGATAGGTTTCATGGATTCCTATGATATGATCAAGGCGCTTAAGGAAATGTTCCGAAAGCAGACTAATATTCAGCGCTACAAGGCCACCAAGTTATTAATCAAGAGCAAGATGGCTCATGGCTCCTCTGTGGATACTCATGTGTTCAAGATGAGAAGTCAAATTGATTACTTAGAGAGACTTGGTTGGCCTATCCCTAGGGAATTCGCGGTTGACATGATTCTTGGATCGCTTCCTCCGAGCTTTGATTTGTTCATTACTGAATATCATAAGCGTCGGATGGATGGAGATGATGATCACGGAATTGCATAAGATGCTTAAACAGGCAGAGAAGGATATAGAGGCAAAAGTTGTCATTGATGCCCTCAGGATTGAAAGGGAAAGGGAGTTGAATAGACAAGCCGCATGGGAGAGCTGGATCAAGAGTAAAGGCAAGGAGTTGCCTAAACCCGAGGAATCGGAAGAAGTAATTGCATGTTCTATGTGTGATCACTAGAGAGCAGGATGTAAGATAGTCAAGAAGAAGAATCAATGGCTGCCATTTCAGGTATTCCTCTTCCTAATTCTCTACTTGGATATTGGATATCCACTGTAATTCTCACATTTTGAATGTGCAGGATATTACCCAGAAGTAGAAGATTAGCTAGAGGAGAAGTCAACTAACAAGTGGGGAATGAAGCAAGAGTTGCTGCATTAGCTCTAAAACTTTATTGACTTAGCCATTGTGGACTTGTAATGAAATAAATGTTATTTCGACTTTAGCGTCAAAATGGTTGTAAAATTCATTATTTGGAATAATAAAATTTTCCTGGATTTGTCTATTTGAAATATTCACTTAGAAAATAGCATTTATATGCTAAATAATAAGTCCATCGATTCCATACTTCTAGCAATGTCATCTAAGTCACAGAATAAGAATCGCATTTCTAAAACTCCACCCTATGTGGAAAGTTTGACTCACTAGATCTTAGGATCAATTGAGACGTGCGAATTTTATTCATCGAACATGATGACAAGAATGGGCAACCATCACAAAGTTGATGGGTTAGTTTGTTGAGTCTCATGCATATGGATGCACGAGAGACAAAAAGCAAGCCGGATAGAAATAAGGAATATCAGAATTTCATATTAAAGTGTTTTAAGTAAAAGGTTTACTTAATGAAACACAAAATATTTGAAATGTTCAAAGCATTTAAGAATGAAATTCGATATCGCCTTGACAAGATAATAAGAGCACTTCGATCAGATCGATGTGACAAGTATTTGAGTCAATAGTTTGACAATTATCTTAGAAATTATGAAAAGAGTTTCACAATTAATTCTATATGCAGCATCTCACGATGTGCACATAAAGAGGAAGATGAAACTTATTGGATAAGATTCAGTCTATGCCTCCGAGATTCTTATAGATTTTTACTCTTGGATAAACTAAACACTGAATATCATAAGGTTCAAATGGACACCATATGTGATATGGGTTTGAGATAGTCCCAAATAGTCTTTAAAGATTGAAGTACGACTCATGTCAAAAGGTTTGACAGTGCCAACACAACAATCTTTCTGGAATATCAACTCGATATTGTTTTACATCCATTATGAGTTCAAATTGTTTGCCACTCATAATTCAGACTTATTTAAAAGAGATCTAATCTCCTAAAGAACCAGTGGGAGTGTAATACATCTCGAAAGGTTCGAGGTCCACATACTAGTGATGAACCATTAATGAGGCTATCAAGTAGTTGATAAGGCTATACTTGAAACATAAGGTCCTCCTCACAGACCTGGTAGACATTAGGCTGAGAGATATGATCTCTCATAAAAGATACTCATAGAGGATGAGTCGACTTTCTACCGAGGAGACTGTGAAGAGACAATGTTAATGTTCTCAAAATGGTTGGACCATGAGAACTGAGATGCAACACATATACAAGCAATCATGTTGGGAACATGATTGGAGTATCCAATGGCTTGATGACCATTGCATACAGTACATGGATAACCTAAAATTAACAAAGAAAGTACCTATAGTATGGGCTATAGTAAAAGGACTTTCTCACTTGTTGCTATTACGAATTCTAACTTCCATAGCACAATGCGATTATGAATGATGGAACAAGGATATAAAACTCACATTCCTTTATAGGAACTTTACTATGGATGTATCTTTGATACGTGGCAAGAGTTTTATGATCGCAAGAATTCTGAAAGGTTACAGGCTTCGAATTCATGAATGGATTAAAGCAAGCATCTCAGGATGAATCTATTTGACAAAGTAAATTGAAGAATTTGACTTAATCAAAATAAATGTGACCACCTTGATTTCAAGAAATTCAGTGGGAGTATAACAATCTTCCTGCAACTTACACATCCTAATAGTTAGGAGTTGAAGTCTATACAGACTTCTGGTTGTAAGATAAAGCACATTGGTAAAATATTGAAAGAATTCGATGTGCAAGAAATGTTCTTGATAATGGTGTTCATATGAATGATGAAAAGATAAACAAATGAGATTCTATACTTTCAACCATACGTTAAAATATTCAACATGCAAGAAAGTGTTCTTGCTTATGACATTCACATGAACAATAAAAGGATATAAGAATTAGATTTTATACCTTCAACCATATATTCAATATTCAATATGCAAGACAGAGTTCTTGTTTGTGACACTAATATGAACAATGAAAGGCACATGAATTAGATTTTATACTTTCAACAATATATATATTGAAAGAGTTCAATATGCAAGAAAGAATTATTGCCTATAACGTTCATATAATGAAGACATATCATCCGTTTATTGAAAGGTTCAATGTACAAAGTAACGGCATGAATAAGATTCTTCCAGCCATATAATGCACTGTGCAATATATTTGGAGCATGAGAGAGCAAATGATATTCATTTGATTACGAGAATAAATTTCTAAGTTCTTATGAAGAACTAAGATATCCCGATCTACTAGAACCTAGGTAGTGGTAAGAGATTACACTTTCCTAACATGGATCATTATCGCAATAAATTTATTTTGAATACAGTAATTTGGAAAGAGTTCCAAATAAGGTGCTGTAACTGAAACAAGACCATATTGCCACTTTAGAAGCGGACAATAGGTATGCTTGGATCAAGCATTTGATCTTGGAACATGGAGTTGTCTCGATTGCTCTTAAGGCTTGAAGATCTATGTTATGAACAAAGAGTCGCTCGGGATAGAGCAACAAGGATACATGCGCCTGTTTTAGAAGTTCTCGACTAATGATAGAGATCAATAGTAGTCGTTACAAGTTTGCAATGTAAATTTCTATAATCTGATAGGCATATATTTCCCGCTAGTAAAACATGAAGGTCATGTTGCCTAATGAGCATTAGATGCTTAAGATTGGCCTAAAGGAATTATGCCCTAGGCCAAAGTGTTGGACTAGAGATTAGATTATGAGAAACACGTTTCTTCAGTTCGTATATGAATGAGTGTATGGGTGACTAATATATTCACATATATTAGATCGACCATGAATGACAATTCGGGTTCACGTCATCAGAATACGTGATTCTGATAGTAGAACTGTGAACCAACGAATGACATTCTAAACTGCCCCTAGTGATATGTGGGATGTTTATAGAAATAAACATACTTCAGGTAAGAAGCTATATATCTACACTAGTATATTCGTAGACTGGATGATCATGTTCTGCTGATCATGGACATAGGGATGTCAAGTCTGGAATATAAGCACGTGTTAGAGAACACGTACTGGACTGACCACACTATGAGAATATGCATGGTATATGTTATTAGTGATTGTCATATGAATAGTGTGCTTGTTCCTACGACCTGAGGTAACCATGGATTCCTGTATGAGGAACTGCATACTTTAATATGATCTAACGTCATCCGTAACACTATTGAAAAAAAAGGATTTTGTAACCAATGGATTTGGTCCCTAAAACATCAAAACTGGTCGCAGAAGCCTATCAACGACCAAATTTAGTCCCAAATATTTTGTCATAGCTTCCCCGTAGCTGAAAGTATTCAGCGACCAATATTTTGTGTATTGGTCCCTAAATGGTTTTTAATTGCGACGAAATTATTTGTCCCGATTTATTTGTCATCTACTATTTTTGGTCCCTGTTAACTTATTTAGTGATAAATTTTGGTCCCTACAAATGACACGATAGCGACTAAAGTTAGTCCCAAAACAGCTAACAATTGGGACCAAATTTAGTCCCTGGTGAACTTATTTAGCAACTAAACTTTGTCCTTATATTATCCGATTTGAACAAAAGTTGGTCCCTGATGATTGATCTCATAGCAACCAAAAATGGCCCCGAATATAGATCGGCCTATTGTGTAACCATTATATTGGTTCTATTACCATAAATATTAATATACGTTGCAACAATTTAAAATTATATTTTTAACCTCAAATTGTATTATTAATCGATTGTAAAAATTTACACTAATATCAATCAAATTTAAAAAAAAATTATAATATTCAAATAAAATAAAAAATTTCACATATGATCGAGATAGTAATCTGAGCTATTTCCACTTCTTTTGAAACATGCCCCCTTTCAAAATTCAAGTACAAAAATACATTTGTACTACACCATTGAATGTCATCTTAATATCAACCTCTCGGGTCTTAACACCGGCACCTGAAACATAACTTTTACTATCTTTAATAGTGTCACTTCAAATAACAAAGACAAAAAAAAAAGTAAAAAAAAAAAAGATGTAAATTCCTCAACGTTTTTGGAAATCATTACGACAATGTAACTCATACTCATGTAGTCTAGTTCTCAAGTTTTAAATCCGGCACGAAACACTCTTAGAAAAGGTCCTCCCTTTGAAAAGATTCATCCAATAATATATATTGTTTGGAGGCATTTTACTTTATTTTTTCAACGTATAAAGAATGACAGTCTGCAAATGATAATGGATAGGTTTTTTTTTTAGTATTTTACATGATAACAAATTATTTTTTGATCTTATCATGACATCAAATTATGCTCTAAGTATAACAACTATTAGTAAAACTAATATAAATAAACAAAGAATATTTTTTACCTATGTTTGAAGCAAACAATTAGAAGCATTAAAGCACAGTGAAAACCCTGAATGAACAACAAACAAAACAATAAGGAGAATCACAATGTGATTTTGATTTCTTTTTTAGCATTTTTTTTTATATTTGATATTTGTTCAGTTCAATAATAAATATAAACAAATTATTCTTGTAAAATAAATTAAATATGTACTTAGCATGTAGGAAGATGCCTACAAAGTACTATGTATTTCTTATAATATTCAAAAACGAGTAAAACAAATTTCACCAACCTGGTTTTATTAAATCAGATAGGCCAAAATCAGTAACCTTGAGAGGGGCGAGTCCTTCTTTAGCAGATTTAAAAAGGTAGTTTCCTAAATAATAACAAAGCAAAAATAATATTAAAAATGTACTATATTCCAAACTCAGAAATAAATATAATAAATAAATGATTATTCCAATTTTAAATATTTAATACTTACTAAATGAAAATATAAACGTAAGTATGAGCTTCAAATGTGTTGTAGAAATGTATGACATTTTCATGTCCTTTTAATTGTTTTAATATTTTTACTTCTCCTTTCACATCCCCCATTGTAATTGAAAGCACCATCTGTACATCAAAAAAAAGTTTATTTATATAAGCTGCTTCACAAAATAAAAAAAAATTATTTCATTCCATATCCATGGTGGAACTAATTTCCTCATATAAGATTTGAAAAAAAGGTCCAATGAAATAAGAACAGAATTAAAAAAGAATGGAACCTCGAAATTGGGTTTGGATTTTATATCGAATTTGAATTGTATATATGAAAAAGAATCAGCTTTACCTAATAGCCAATATATTTTATTCTCATACCAGTAGGAGCAACCAAAAGTCAAAATTAACTAATTTCCTTCCTCTCCAAATCAAACATAGATAAACACTATATACAACCTTAAAAGTTATAATCTTTACTCTCGAAAACTAGACACTCCACTAATTCAAAAAACAAATTGCAACAAGAAATTAAGTAGAAAAAGGTTAATCAAGAAAACTTACAATAGGAGGGTACCAAAATAACCATTGCTTTCACATATGGAAACCAGAAAACAAAAATTAGTCTATTGATTGACAATAATAGTGGCTGGTTACAAAAACATGGAAATAAGTGTTAAATAGAGGGAATCAAACAATTAAAATGTCAATAATTGATTAGATAGAGAATTGGAGAAGGAAAAGTGTGTAATTCTACCTCAAGAAGAAGAAGAGAGCATCAATGGCATATCCCAAGTGAGCACCAGAGAGAGCACATTAATGTCTAGGTCTTGACAATTAGGGTTTTCGGAGAGGAATGACACATACGTCTCGGCAATTAAGGTTTTCGGAAAGGAATGACACATAGGTCTCGGCAATTAGGGTTCTTCGAAGGAGAATTGAAGAGAACCAGAAAGGGAGAACAACAAATCTTGATTAGGTTTTAAGTTTCATGTTTTCTGTTTCAACAAAACTCATCTGTTTTGCATAAATATTAAAAAATATAAATAATTAAAATACAAACCTGCAGAAAGACTTATCTTGTTGGTTTTGAAGTCTAGTTTCTAAATCTAACCCCACATTTCAGTGTTGATTAATGGTTTTTGAGTTATTACGAAATTACTGAACAATGGTCTGAAACCCAAATTTCTGAACAGATACTGGTATTTCACTAATATCCTTTGATCCGTTAACTGTTTATTGGTCAATTTTCGTGTGCATCATATATATTACCTTTACGGAATTACAGATAAATTTTCATAATTTTTAAGTGAATAATTTGACCGGTACAAGCTATGAAAGTTAGAGATAATTTATGAACCTTAATTTTCTGAATTATTTTCTTATCTAATTTGTCTGATTTATTTCTCCCTCATCCTAAGTCTAAAAATGTAAATTTTTGTTTCTAAAGTGTAGTTATTGTAGTCCAGTTTCTTAAAATATTTTTTTTGTCTCATTTGGATTGTGTTTGGTATTTCTTTGAGCTTTATTTGTAAACTGTGACATTGCTGAAAATTTCTGAGTTTTGCATTAAGAATTGAGAATTATGCAAAGTTTTATAATAAGATTAACATTAAGACTTAAGATATTTTGAGCTTATAATAAAGAATTATATTATGTATATATATTTAATTTGAGCCCGAGTTGTTCATCGACGATTTTTTCAATTTTTTCTGATTTTGTTTCGACTTTTCCCTTTTCTTTCTTGGTTTTTTTCCATGGCTGCGTCGAGGTTTCAAGAAAAAGAAGAAGAAAGGGTGCGGATGGGATGGGTGTGCACATAAAAGGGCATGGGATCTTTTGATGATAAATATTTTATAGCCTTTTGTGCTCCCCCTTTCGTTTCTGTATTTCTATTTCTATTGCATTTGCATACAAAAACTCATGTCATGTATTATCACTGCCACAAAAAATCATTTTGCAATAAAGATTATGTATATAGTCACACTATTTCCTCTTACAAATTCTAACACATGCTTATGTGTCCATTTATTATTGGTTGAAGTTTTTAATAATATGTGTATTATATTGGTACAATATAAAAAAAATAGCACACTTTAACGATATGTTTTTCATTGCCCCTCTTAAATAAAAAATATAGTTAAAGATATTATATATAATAGATATATATCCAAATATATATATGATTATATTTTATTTGAATCTTTCCATATTTTTATAATTTTTAAAATATTTTTTTCATTTTATTCAATTTTTTTAATTTTAAAATAATACTTAAAAAAAATCCTATTCGACATGGCCGATTCCGGTCCGAGTCGACGATTCTCACTACACAGGCAGTGAACGATTCCGATTTTAAGAGCTATGAAAATTAAGTCAAATTTTCGATATTTCGTCTATCTATATACAAACTTGAGTTGCTCAAAATGCAGACCAAATTTGTTCGAAACACAGACTCGAATTACCCGAAATATAAACCCGAATGACCCGTAACCCGAACCCATCTGACCCGTAACCCGAAGGATCCGTGACTTGAATGACCCGAGACCCGAAAAACCCGAGACCCGAACAACCCGAGACCCGAACAACCCGAGACCCGAATGACCCGAAACTCAAACTACCCGATACCCGAACCCACCTGGCCCGTAACCCGAAGGACCCGAGACCTGAATGACCCGAGACCAGAAAAACCCGAGACCCGAATGACCCGAGACCCGAATGACCCGAAACTCGAATGACCCGATACCCGAATGATCCAAGACCCAAATGACCCCAGATCCGAACGACCCGAGACCCGAATGACCAGTGACCCGAACGACCCGGAACCCGAAATGTCCCGACCCGAACCCGGGCCAACCCGCCCATTTGCCACCTCTAAAAAATAGTATTGATAAAATATCTTCCGTCTAATCAGGGACTAAAATTGATCGCAAATTAATTTAAGTTTTGTAAATATAATAACTATTACTATTTATTAGTCACCTGAAATAGTACATCAATAAAAGAAAATAATACGGGAAAAAATTTCCTGCCAAATCAGGGACTGAAATTGGTTGCAAATCAATTTACGTTTTGCAAAATAAGTGACTATTATTTATTACCCAAATTAGCGACAAAAAATAGTTGCTACTTATTTCTAGTTTATTCTAATTTAGCGACTAAAATTGGTCACAGTATAAATGAAGGTTTTCACAACCAATTTTAGTCTCAAATATGCATCGCCAATTAGTTAAAATATTCAGGGACGAAAATTTGTCACTATATGCTTTATCCTTTTGGACAACATCATTGAAAGAGTTTTTAGGGACGAAATTTCATTATTCGTCCCAGAAGATTGTTATTCTGGGACAAATATATTTTAGACGCTAAATGACATAAATAGCTACCAAATTTGCTTGGTCACAAAAAAATTGGTGGCTAAAGCATATTTTTGTAGTAGTGTAACGAGATGATCATTAGGGTCATCATTAGATATGTACTGAATCATGACGAGGAATGTGAGTGACCAAGATGGGCCTCCTGAACTAGGACTGAAGGAAATGCATGGCCATGCTCAAAATGGATTAACATGTGTTGTTAATATCATTTTGTATTTGTTCAGTCTAATTCTCGATCAGGAAAGAGACTTTGATCAAACTCAAGGATGATATATTACCGTGCCTTGTGATCAAGACGTATATCGTAGAACAAAAGGAATAATAAAATATCTATCCAGATAGGTTTATGATCGCTGATCATTTCATTTAACATGGGTAGTCATGACACCAGTCTAGAGGTTACTCATGACTTACGATCTTTGGAAGATCGTTGCCAGCGTTAAATGGAACCTACACGGTCACACATAGAACAACGTCTAGTCGGGAAGGAAATGCTCTTAAATGGTTATACATATGATGTATAAATAGGTGAAGGAAATAATCGATCATTGGATGATTGATTTGAATGATTGTGCAAAAATTAGCATAGTTCCGTTGGCAATAGAACAGTTCCGTTGCCAACGGAAGTTCCGTTGCCAATGGAACATTCCATTGGTAACAGAACTCAGCCAATTTCTCGACA
Source organism: Juncus effusus (assembly GCA_027726005.1). Classification (NCBI taxonomy): domain Eukaryota; kingdom Viridiplantae; phylum Streptophyta; class Magnoliopsida; order Poales; family Juncaceae; genus Juncus; species Juncus effusus. Next base: position 3,120,879 of record CM050892.1, read on the forward strand.
TCCAAGTTTTCATATTAGGAAACCCTATTCCGTTGGCAACGGAATAGGTCCGTTGGGAACGGATAAGCGCTGTAATTAGGGTTTTAGTTATGGTAACTAAGTAATCATTCGCCTCCCTCTCTAGTATAAATAGAGGGGTTGTCCCCCTCTATTAGACATACATTACAGAGCCTCCAGGCTGCCGTAATACAAATAGAAAGAGAGAGCCTCCTGAAAGTATTTCTGGACTCGTCTTGCCGAGTCCTGTTATTCCGACGATTCAAAGTTCGACGTGGATACGAGTAGAGGTCTTCTGCTTTGAAGACTAGCGAGCGATCAGTTTCTTTACCTTAGGAGAAGCAAGGAGTTCGTTCGAGTCGAGCTTTAGGAGCACGAAGGAGAAGGAAGCAAGACGGAAGTTCGTTCAGACCTACATCCGCTTCTCTCTCCCGGATCAGGAAGATCCGAGGTATAAATTTTAATAGCATAATCTCGTACCTTTATTTCCTTTACGATGATCCTAGGAAGGATTGAACCCGTAGGTTCCGCTGCGCATGTAACGTACATGGCTACGGGTTTCCCAACAACACCAACAAGGTGATCTCCCTATTTACCCGATGATGAGATGAGGCACAACCCAAGAGTGAGGAGTTTGTGTGATTTATATGAGGCGACAAGTGAGTTGCATGTAGTATGTCTTTTGGCAGAAGGTGAAAATATAACTTTCGATGAAGCTGTTGATGATAGCAAATGACGAGCCGCTATGGATGAAAGATGCATTCGATTGTGAAGAACGATACTTGGGAAATTGTATCTCTACCCAAGGGTCATAAACCCATCGGAGTGAAGTGGGTTTATAAGAAAAAGGTGAACGCACAAGGTGAAGTCGAAAGATACAAAGCGAGACTTGTTGCGAAAGGTTACAGTCAACAAGAGGGAATAGATTATGATGAAGTGTTTGCTCTAGTTGCTAGAATGGAAACCGTCCGACTTCTTATTTCGTTGGCAGCTCAATCGAAATGGCCTATTTATCAAATGGATATTAAATCGGCATTTTTGAATGGTGTTCTTGAGGAAGAAGTTTATATCGAGCAACCTCCCGGTTATGTGAAAATCGGAAAAGAAGATAAACTGCTGAAATTAAAGAAGGTGTTATACGGGTTAAAGCAAGCGCCCAGAGCATGGAACACACGAATTGATGCGTATTTTAAGGAGTGTGGGTTTATACAATGCCCGTATGAGCATGCGTTATATGTGAAGGTGCAACATGGAGATATTTTGCTTGTGGCTTTATATGTGGATGATTTAATTTGTACAGGTAATAATCGTCATATGATTGATGATTTTAAGAAAGCTATGACATGTGAGTTTGAAATGACCGATTTGGGGCTTATGTCGTATTTTCTCGGTCTTGAAGTGAAGCAAAGCAAGGATGGTATTTTCATTTCGCAAGAAGCTTACGCGAAAGAAATACTTCGAAGGTTTAAGATGGAGGATTGTAATCCGATAAATACACCGGTTAAAAGCGGCATAAGATTATCTCATTTTGATGAAGGCAAAGCGATTGATGAAAAGTTGTACAAGAGTTTAGTTGGAAGCTTACGGTATCTTACGTGCACAAGACCAGATATTTTGTATGGTGTCGGCTTGGCAAGCCGGTATATGGAGGAACCCAAATCTACACATTGGAAAGCATTAAAACGAATTCTTCGTTACATCCGAGGTACACAATCGATTGGATTATTCTATTCTCATACTAATAATTTTGTTCTTTCTGGATATTCGGATAGTGATTGGGGAGGAGACGTGGATGATAGAAAGAGTAATTTGGATTTTATGTTTTATATGAGTGACACAGCATTTACGTGATTTTCCAAGAAACAACCAATCGTTACGCTATCAATGTGCGAGGCGGAGTATGTGGCAGCATTTTCATGCGTGTGTCATGCGATATGGTTAAGAAGGTTGTTAGGTGAGATGAGTTTAGCTCAAGGTGGAGCAACAGAGATTCGTGTTGACAACAAGTCGGCAATTGCATTGGCAATGAATCCAGTGCATCATGAAAGGAGTAAACATATTGATGTGCGATTTCATTTTATTCGAGAGCATGTGAAGAATGGTGATGTGGAGATGATTCACGTGGCGAGTTGTAAGATATCAAATTTTGAATTTGATATTATCTAGAATTTGTCTTCTAAGTTGGATTTAATTTCCTGGTTCATAAAATCCTAGTTTTAATCTGAACTTTTCACTTTAGTCCAAAGAGAGCAAGATTTATTTCAAACATTTTTAGAAAAGTAAATTTTAGAAATATAAAATTTATTTGCATGTATGATTAAATTAAGTTTTCAGATCCTATATTTCAAGATGAAAATTTTGATATAAAATGCATAAAATTTCGTTTTGTGGATTAAAAGTTATGAATTTTTCTTTATCATGCATAAATTAAATCATACATACAAGGACTTCTTTGTAAAGGTATTGAAAAAGTTATGTAAAACAAATTTTTGAACAAAAAATACTTATGGCATGGAAAAATAAATTATACCATTAGAATGCAAATTTTATGGGGAACGTTTTCATACAAAATGCATTAACTAGTATTTTGTAAATAAAAAGTTATGAATTTATTTATGAGGGAATAACTAATTTTTAAGAATCTGCAGGGACTAATTTATAAATTTCAGAAAATTAGGGACTTTTATGCAAATTATCACTGGACACCTGTTGGGAACGTGGACTGGCTGGAAGTGACATGTGTACCCTTATGAAATTACCAAAATACCCTTTTGAAATTATATAAAAGAACCCATGCATTATTTCTCTCATCTTTCTTTTCTCTCACTTCAGAAAATCACTAACAATTCAGAACAATTCCGAAAAATATGAAATTTTAAAGGTACGTCGAATATTATTTTCTGAACAACTTTAGTATTTTACGTTTTCTCTAATTCTGTTGTTTAGTATTTTTTTCCGAATTAATTTTCGATCTTGCGTAAATTGTGAGATTTTAAATCTTCTCAGAAAATTCTGGAAAAATTAGAGTAGATAGATCTTATTTTTGTACGAAACTTTTATATATAATATTTTGACATATCTCATAGTTTACTATTTTTAAATTATTCTTTTCTGATTTTTCAGAATAAGAAAATATTATATTTATGGAAAATAAAATTTCCTCAGAAAATTATACAAAAATCGCAGAAAATCATAAATATTATTTGGAGAAACTTCAATATATAAAATTTTATTATATTACATCGTTTACTATTTTAAATAAATTCTTTTCTTTAATTTTCAGAACCTTGTAGTCTATTTCGATGACATGCAGGGCCCACTGTTCAGAAAAACTGGTTTTATAAATCCTGCAGATTTGGGATTTGATATTCCGGATTCTGACAGAATTCCTGGATTTCTTTTTCAATGGATTTTATTTACTTATTCACAGTTTTGGTACTCCAGAATTCCTCAGGGATTCCAAATGATACAATTGGCCGTAACGGGTTCATTTCGAGTCAGTTTTTGACATTCTTGGTATCGTCGGAATCGTTGGAATGAGTTCTTTTTATAAATAAATTTATTTTTAATTAATAGTTTCTGGAAAAATTTTAAATTTAATAAAAGAGAGAAAATAAAGCTAAAATGTTGTGACTTAATGCATGGCAGTAACCGTTTGTGCGAGATATTCATTTGGGGGAGTCATATACAGCAGTCCAAGTTCCCTCCAGGGCAGGTGAGTGGTTAAAAAATTATTTTCCTTATTAAGACATGTGATAGTTTGTGAAATTTGGACCATACATGTGTCGGTTTAGCCCCAAACTATACTCAATTAATTAAGATTAATTTATGGCATTGATATTTCAGTTATGATTAATATTTTGGAGTAAATAGAATCTGTTTTTAATTAATATATTTATTTATGATCATATTCATACTTGAATAATTCTAAAATTGTAGAATTTATGTATTAGTAGTAGTATATGTGATTTTAAATATAACTATGAGTAAAAATTTATTAATGGAGGACCTTTGTGATATTTTGAAAGACAATATTATGATAATAATTAATTATTTTGGGAATCACGCTAAACTTTTGTGCTATGGCTAGAGGATTACCTCGCTATTGTGGTTTTTGAAAATATATGTGTGAGCGTGATTTTTGTTTTGAGGGAAGGATAGTTGCGATACGTAGTGAGAAAATCCAGAGTTAGTTTGGTGGTGGCGCGAAGGATCCTGGGACGTCAAGGCTCTTGTGTGAGAATGCGCGGTTCTCGAGCTTTTTGTTATTCTAAACAGATTGTGATTAGCTCTCCTTTCTGTTTGGCACTTCAGTTGAATACTAGTCGGCCCCTCAATTAAAAATATGATATTTTCTTTATTATAGTAAATAAGAGTAAATTATGATGAGTTTTAAATTCAAGTTTGAAAGGATTTTTAATTTTATTTTAAGTTTTTGGACTAGAGTGAGAAAGATTCTGTATGATTCCTTTCTGAGCAGTTTCTTAATTTTCTGAGTGAGATTTGGGACCGGCTTGAGACATGTTGGCTGTCTTAATAAGCTAGACCCTTAACTCCTCACTTAGTCATTTCTTTGACTAATCCCTTTCGTATTTCTTGTTTTGGGTCTAGATGGGAACGACGGGCAGTCGAATGCTACTACCCCGCGTCTGGTGTAATCGTTCGTTGTCACCATGAGGTGGTTCTAGGTCGGCGTCTGCGTTAGCAAGGATCACGGAGTTAGCGACACCTTACTAGATTTCTTGTAGTTATATTTCGGGTATGTGTGCCCACTTTGTTTGATATTTCCTCGGCATATGTATCTTTTATGTGTACGCTTCCGCAAACCTTTCGGGTTGTATCTTATCCGTGTTAAATCCCTTTATTATCTCTGTGTTATTTGTAACTCTATTTATGATACGAATTTGAGCCTCTAGCACACATCTAGTGTGTCGGCGGGTTGTCATGCTTTGTGTCGAGGTGTGACACGAGTAAAGACCAAGTAGCCGATATCTTCACGAAACCCCTTACGGTGGAACTTTTCAATAAGTTCAAGAATCTTCTCGGGATGCGAGACGGAAGAAAAAATATTAAGTTTAAGGGGGGATGTTAAAATAATAATAAACTTAATATTTATTTAATAATTATATGTAGTTATGTGTGAAAAGGTGTGTGTAGTTATGTGAGGAGTTGTGTGTGTAAAAGGGGTGTATGTGTGTGAAAGGGTGTGTTTGTGTGTGAATGGGTGTGTATGTGTGTGAAAGGGATGTATGTGTGTGAAAGGGTGTGTATGTGTGTGAATGGGTGTATCTAGAGGATAAGACTCTAGGAGGGCATACTTCTATATAAGGGTGTCTTGTGTGTATCATTTGTAAGGAGAAAATAATGAGAAGATTATAATTAGAGAATAAGAGAATAATTAAGAGAGTTTGTGTTTTTCTTCTTCTTCTTCTTCCCAATTTCATTTTTTTCTAACACTAACAATACCACTCCATCTCTCCTCTCTCCTGAGAAGACTCGCCTACACCATTCTCTCCACACGACAAACTGAAACAGAGCAGTGATATCTGACGATGCATGTTGTTTGTCCCGATTTCTACAAACTCGATCATTCTCTTTAGAGGACTTTTAAGCTTGGATCATCCTTGCTGAGTTCGATTCATCTTTGTGGCTAACATATCCCAGTGTTGAAGGGTGAATTCACATTCCGAGAAGATGTGATCGGTTGTCTCAACGTTGTTTCGACAGAGATAAAACCAACTCGCTAGCTAAAAACCTCTTTTGCAGAGATTTGCTTGAGTAAGTATTTTGTTTTGAGCTCGAATTCAATGAAATATTTTTATTCTCAAAGGAATATTCAACCGCCAAACAAGTTTGAGATTGCTGTGAGATAATACCTCCAGGACCAATGAATCATAGACGGTTTTTGTTGTAAAATTACCTTTTTTTTGTTCAGTTTCCATTTGATTTGATCGTTTTCACTTGTTAATTGAATTTTGTTTAGAATGTTGATAAAAATTATGTATTCTTCTTCTGCTTTTTCAATTAGGATCCCTCGAAAGAGGTCTCTCTCGTCTGGAATTGCCTTAAATTGGGCGATTGTACCATTCCTCCTTTCCACATGAGAATACAAGATAGGAAGATGGTGATAGAGTATTCCTTCGCCCCAATCCGACTCCCAGAAGTTGGCCGAGGTACCATCCCCTAAATCAAAAGCAGAATTATGTCTAAAAAAATCAAGTTACTTTGTGATATCTCGCCAGAAATAGGATCCCTTATTATAAAATAAGTCTCTTCCCCCTTCTACTCTTATATCTTCTACCATGTTTTGCCATTTTAATACTTCCTTATTTTTAAAATATTTCCAACACCATCTCTTATTAATAGCTTGATTGATTTTTTCCAGGTTTATTATCCCTAAACCCCCTCCTTCTTTTGGCCTGCAAACCCTATCCTAAGACACCAAATTGTATCCTTGCTCCTTCATACCCTTCCATAGAATATTTCGCCTCAAGCTCTCCATTTTTCTAAGGGCCCATTTCGGGAACTTGTATACTGTAAAGAAGTATACAGGAAGCAAGGACAATACTAATTTATCAGTATTGCGCTTCGACCAATACTCAAAATACCACGTTGCCACCCTTGAAGTCTCATTTGAAACTTTTTCATCACTGTTTTGGAACACTTCTTTACTTGGTCTTTTTGGACTGAGAGGGTACCCTAAATATTTGAATGACAACTCTACCATTGGGCATTCTAACACTTGGGATAACTCTTGGGTGTCAGAGGGGTTTGTTGTAATTATTGACAATTCAGACTTTTCGAAGTTGATTCTCAATCTTGAGTTGCTCCCAAATACTTCCAATAAGAACTTAAGCCTTCTTGCTTGCAAGGACTCAAGTTTGATAATGAAGAGGCTATCATCCTCATAGAAGAGAGAAACATTTACATTAGTCAGTGGTTTCTCAATGAAGTTTAAGCTAGCCAGTCCTTCCATAATTCTAGATAAGGCATCAATGGTCAAAATAAAGAGGTGTGGGGACAAAGGGTCTCCCTGTCTCACACCTCGCTTGAGATGTACACTTTTTCCCAGATTGCCATTCAATATAATTTTTGCCACACCGTTTAACACACAGTTTTCGATCCACTTAATCCATAAAGTTTCAAACCCCCGTGCCTCTAGGATTTTCACAATAAAACTCCACGAGACCATGTTGAAGGTCTTTTGGACATCCACTTTAAAAAGTAGAACTGGTTTTTTGGTGGCTGTGGAAATCACTTCTCGAGCATAAAAGAAACAATCGGCAATCTTCCTATCCTCTATGAACCCCAAGTGGTTCGGTATAATCAGTTGGTTTATCATTCTTTTAAGTCTATTAGCGAAGACCTTTGAAACGATTTTTTGAACACTTGAGATTAAGCTAACAGGCCTAAAATCCTTTGGATTATTAGCCCCCAATATTTTGCAGTCTTTTTGTACAAACGTGTAGGCTCATAATTTTAAATGACGGTGAAAAAAATTAGTTATCATATGAACTCATGTAATGTATCTTCTTTGTTGATATGTTCGACTTTTCATATGTCACATTAAGTTTTTTTGATAGAATAAAAAAAATTATTTGTCGCACATCCATTATTTGATGTAAATAAATATTGAACTCATAATTTATGATTTGTTGTATTTTGTACTCAACTAACATGACATGAATTCTTTTGCCATAACCATGTCACATTAAGTTGGTGCATGATTTACTCTTGATTTGCATGAAACTTTAGATGATATGCTATAAACTGGGCCTTACCTTGAGACTTTGAAGGCCGACATTTCTATTGCAAATTTGGCATTTAAGGGCCTCATTATCATCAAGTCCCAAAGTAACGCTTTCAAGATTTCAAGAAAAATTGAATGGTTTAAAAAATGTCCGACAGATCACCAATAATGGAGATTTCAAGAAAAATGGAATACCCATAAGGTTGTTCGTGCAGAAGATCTTGTATAGGCGGAACATGACATGACAAACCAGCTGAATCACTTCAATAGAATTATTGAATAAATAGAATAAATAATAATTGTGGTGCTACTTTTCTATAATAATAAAAAAACAATTGAGCGCTCATGAGGTGTTTGTTGAAATGTCTGTAAGAGCCATCCCTAAGCATTTAACTAATGCCGACCAAGGGAACCTTGCTAGGAAGGAATTAGCTAATGATCAGGATCGATCTGCCGGGTTGGACCACATGAGTTTCTGTTGACTTTGTTTCATCATATTCTTGCTGTCCCCTTAATCAAAATTTCAGACTTTCGGTATGTAAGTATATAAAGGGGAGAAGAAGGTTCAATATTATCCAACCATCTTCTCTTCTCATTAGTTTTTCAACATTCAAAAGAAAGTTTCTCTTGTACACCACATTTCCAAAATAAATGGCTTGTCATATGAGATCTGTTAGCTTGCCCACACAATCACATCCTTTCATTCTCCAAGCTGAAGATGAGTTGCAGAAATTGAGAGGATGTGTGGCTACCTCTTCTTCTCTCACTTATCAAATGATACTCGATGCACTTCATACAATTCGCAATTTGTACGAGTCTATCAATGAAGTTCTTTACATATCTAGCAACCAAAACGGCCTCTCTTATTCACAGCAAAGAAACCTGATCGACCAAGAACTGGACGAGTCCATTAACTTGCTCGACATTTGCAGTACATCAAGATATAACATGGGTAAAATCAAAACTCACATCCAAGATCTTGAGTCAGCACTTAGAAGACGTGGATCTGAGGCTGTAAAAGGAAAAACAAGAGATTACGTCTACTTGGTGAACAAGGCGAGCAAGGATCTAAAGAATCAAACTTCCAGTAAAACCGAATCTAAGGAAGGAACTGCAACCGTTTTAGCGCTTCTACGAGATGCTAGAGAGATTACCATCTCTCTGCTACAATCTCTTTTTGCATTCTTGTCGAAACAAATAATTGGGCAAAAGACCAGCAAATGGTCTATTGTCTCGACCCTGCAGAAAAGAAGAGTTGCATGCAAAGAGAATTCATTTGACATTGCCACTTTGAAAGAGAATGTTGAGGGACTAGAGAATGAATTAGAATGTTTATTTAGACATATGATTCAATGCAGAGTTTCTCTTCTCAATATTTGTAGCTTGTAAAATTTTGGTTTTTTTTTCTTTATTTTTGTAAAGACGAGTATATAACATCAGATCCAAAAGATATAGAATTTTTTCTTGCCAACAAACTTCTTTACTATTTTGTCTCATAATTGAAGGTAATATTATTTTCTGAATTTCTCAAGTGAGAAATATTTGAAGAAAGAAAAAAAAGTGCTTATGCTTAAATTATTATTGATGTATATGGAATTCAAACTACAATCTCTTGTATCTCAAGGGGAATACTTAACTAATAGTCTATGAGACCATCGGTATTGGCAATCGAAGCAAATGTTTGATTCTTTCATTAACCTAAGCTGTAATGCTTCGCAAAACATAACAAGATCCGTCATTAAAGTAGATGATTTCATTTACTTCTTTCATGATGTAAGGTGTTAAAACAAATAATATAATAGAACAAAAGTGTAATTTTGCTCGTGCACGTTAGTATGTTGATATTCTTACCGATGAATAAAGCATAACTCATTCATGATAGGTGTTAAAAGAAATAATCTATAATGAAATGAAGCAAAGTAATTTTTTTTGTTTGTGCACTGTATTATGTTGATCTTGTTACCCATGAATAAAACATGACATCTCATGACTTCAAGTCAAAGGATCCTCTTTATTTTTATAGGTAAACAAAACAATCACATCAAATGCCTACCATGTGTTTGTTGGAATTGCACATACTTCAGTTAACAACGAATGAGACAATTAGAATCTAAATTATCAATACAACTTGTATTAAAATTCTCCTACATTAAAGCGTTGGCAAATAGCCACCCTCTGTTGGCACCACATGAATTTCATGTTGACATTGTTTAACAAAATTCTTGTTGTCTCCAATTCTAAATTTCTAATTTCTTGTAGTATATAATTACGTAGGAGTTAGCATTTGAAGATCTTCATCAGATCTTCTTTCTCGCTTCTTCATTCCTATACAAAAGGCAAATTTCTTCTACATACAAGCAGACCAAAAATGGCTTTTCACACACGATCAGTTAGTTTACCAACAAATTCTCATTCCTTTGTGCTTAAGGCCGAGGCACAATTATACAAATTAAAATCTTGTGTAACTTCGTCCTCTTTTTCATTCCAAATGGTTCTTGATGCACTTGAAGTAATCCGCAATACATATGAGTGCATTAATGATATCCTTTACATCCAAAACCTCTCTCAACCACAACAAAGAAGATTTATCGACCAAGAAATGGAGGAGTCCATTAACTTGCGGGACATCTGCAGCACATCGAGATAACTTGGGAGAAATCAAATATAACCTTCAAGATCCCCCCTGGCGCGCTCCCCAAAACGAATTAAATCTTTCTTCTGGAAGTCGCTTCTAGATATACTTCCAATTGCAAAGAATTGTGTGAAGTCTTCAATCAGAACAGGAATTAACACCTCGCTTTGGCACCAAACCTGGCTGGAAAATATACCGCTAGCCTTCTTCTATCCGAGCCTCTTATCATTTTCTTTAAGCCAAAACATTTCAGTGAGAGAGGCGTGTACAATCGACGGATGGAACCTCAATCTTCGAGACAACCTATCGAGGTAAGCTGAATTAGAATTGGATTCCCTTCATGCCAAATTACAACAAGTCTCGCTTCAACAAGGGGATGAAAAGGATGCTATTCTTCCCACACTAAACACGACAAACTCATTTCGTTCTAAAGACGTGTATTAAAGATTAGTGTTCCCCGGAGTACTCGACGAAATAACCTCTCTAATTTGGAAAATGAAAGTCCCGCTGAAGTTAAAGATCTTTGGATGGCTGTTGCTTCACAATAAGATTCTACCTAAAGAGAACCTCCTAAAGAGACAAATTCATGCTTCACAAGTTTGTTTTAGTTGCATTTCTAACATGCATGAAACGACATATCACTTATTTTGGGAGTGTAGCTTCGCACAAGAGATGTGGCAGAGGGTTCTTGCTCATCTAGAGCTGCCGTTCCGTTCAGAGGATTCCATCAAGGATGTATGGTTGAATTACAGACGGATGCAGGACAATCAGAAAAGGAAAACGTGGGATATTTGGTGGATATGGACTTGCTGGAGTATTTGGAGCAAACGAAATGGAGTTATTTTTCGCGGGGAGACGGCGGCTCCAAATAATTGTTTCTCTCAGTTGAGAATTGAGATTAGCAATTGGTGGCGGGTTAATTTTAGCTTAAATGTAAACGCTTAAATGTTATGTTGTTATTTTTTTGAGTTGTTTGGGTAGCTGAAGCAAGTGTAACTTTCTCACTGCTAATGTCTTGTAAAAGTTGATGTAAATATTGTGTTAAGATTAATTCAATGAAAAGTTGCCGTTTGGCAACTATTTCCTTCAAAAAAAAAAACCTTCAAGAGCTTGAATTGGCCCTGAAGAGATCCAGGTCTGATACCTTAAAAAGCAAAACAAGAGATTTCATCCATTTGGTGAAGAAATCAATCAAGGATGTAAAGAAGAATGTTTGTGGAAAAGGTGAACCTATTGGACGAAGCTTCTACTATTTTTGGGCTTCTGAGGGATGCAAGAGAAATTATTGTCTCTCTGCTCCAATCTCTTTTTTCATACCTATCAAAACAATTAGTCGGGGAAAAGACCAGCAAGTGGTCTCTTGTTTTGAGTACACTTCAGAAGAGAAGAAATGAATACAAAGAGGATGAAGAAAACACCTTTGACATTGCTTCTTTGAGAATCAATGTTGTGGTATTAGAGAATGGATTAGAATGCTTGTTTAGACATACGATTCAATGAGTTTCTCTTCTCAACAATTGTAGCTCGTAACTTTTATGACTTTTTATGTGTATATATAGAACAATAGAAAGAAATTATACCATCATATTGCATGATCCTTCCTAATGAGCTGTTGGACATTTTTGTTGGCCATATGAATTTGACATCTCAAAATCTTACTTAATCTGAGGTAGTCGCAAATTGCACTAATCTAAGATATTTCATTGAATAAAATAAAACGTGCAGTGGTAATTACAGTGGTTGAATATGCATTTTATATGTAGAACACCTCATGTGTGTTTGCAAAGAATATCGTTTTCAACAAAAAATAGTATATTGAACCCAAAATAATATATTGATATATTATACATGAAAAGTAAGCATTTTGCAACTAAGAACGAATCCGTGCTTTCCTTTGCAACAATACCAATATAATAACGATATCGTTTGTATTGTGGATCATGTAGTTTTGTTAATGAAGCATAATAACTCATATATAACAAAGTAAAATATAGTGAAATGTTTTTCTGAAAACAAAACAAATAACAGGGAGAAGTTGGACAGATTGAACGGTCGCCCAAATTCTCAAATGGGGCTATCGACTTCCAACAATTTTTGGCTTCCTCCGACTCGAGGATTCGAATAGAGGCACAAGACATCTTTCTTGCAATGGCCGTAATTGCTCCTTTCTCACTACGAAAGAAGCCGAGATGGAGATGGAAAATCTCGGGAAAATTTTCAACGAAATCGGCATACAAATTGCTACACTTGACAAACACGCCTTCAAAGGAAAACCCGAGGTTGTGGAAAATAAAGTATCTAGAAAAAGTTCGATTTTTTGGATGGCTAATGATCCCAGGTCGCTTAATGACTCAAAACAATCTCGTCAAGAGAGGATGGCCGAACCAAGGGGAATGCATGCTATGGACCCAACATGCCGAAGAGACGGCGACGTACTTGTTCCTTCATTGTGATTTTGAAGCCCAAATTTGGAGACAAAAAGGACTCGACTCGGAACTCGCGATGAATGTCGGAGAATTTTGGGAAATGCACAAAGAGGGGAAGGACAAGGAGGGAAGGAACGCTTAGGGAACGAAGTGGCTCAGCACTTGCTGGAGCATTTAGAAGACACGCAAGCAGCAAATCTTTGCACACAAAAGGCCGACCCGACAAACCATTCTCCTAGATATCTCCAAACAATCCGAAAATTGGAGGGTGTACTGCTAAGTCATAGGGATCACTACCAATAGGATTTCGGATTAGGGTGCCGTACTGTCTTTTTTATTTTTATTTTTATTTTATTTTTTGTTATTTTGCCTTTTATGATGGATTGTATATATTCGCAGCTCCATATCCATGTAGAACAACTCTTTTTAAATTATTTTAATAAAATCTCGGAAAGGCAATCGCCTACCGAAGCTTCAAAAAAGAAGTTGGACAGAGTGACAAGAAGAATCTCATTAACATGTTTCCATTATGACCTATGTGAAGTGATACTAATGCAAGCGCGCACATATATATATATGCTTGTTGCTTAGATTTAGACTATCAAAAGCTAAATAAGCATTAAAAGATGTAACTAGTTTGGAAGATTATTAATGAAAGGCTCACGAACTACTACTTGTTAGAGGTAACGGCTACAAAGATGACAGCTAATTAATGAGACAATGAGAATATTGCAGCTCCTTGTCGAACACAACATGTTTGTGATAATGCATGAAAGAGCCACACATAGTTGACTTCACAATTTATATATATATATATATATATATATATATATATATATATATATATATATGTACATACATATATATATATATATATACGTACATACATATATATATATACGTACATACATATATATATATACGTACATACATATATATATATATATATATATATATATATATATATATATATATATATATATATATATATATATATATATATATGTATATATATATACATATATATGTATATATATACATATATATGTGTATATATATATTATATGTATATATATATATTATATGTATATATATATATATACATAGATATATATATATATACATAGATATATATATATATATATATATATATATATATATATATATATATATATATATATATATATATATATATATGTATGTACATATATATATATGTATGTACATATATATATATATATATATATATATATATATATATATATATATATATATATATATATATATATATATATATGCTTGGTTTATTTAGATTCAGACTCAATTCTGCAAGTGCTTCTCACTTTGGTATATAAGTAGAGAGGATACAAAGGAAAAATCACCAAACTTTCTTCCTTTATCATTTTCTCTTCAATATCAATTCCTAAAGAGTCATTTTCTTACTCTTACCAATAGACATTAAAATGGCTTTCCATACACGATCCACTAGCTTGCCTACAAAATCTCACTCCTATGTTCTTAAAGCGGAAGCAGAGTTGCACAAACTAAGAGCTTCTCTGTCTTCCTCTTCTCATACATCTGAAATCATTCTTGATGCACTTCAAGGGGTTTGCAATTTGTATGAGTATGTCAACGATATTCTTTCAATGTCTAGCAACCAAAATAGGATCTCTCATTCGAAACAAAGAAGGCTTGTCGACCAAGAATTGGAGAAGTCTATTAATCTGCTTGACATCTGCCACACCTCAAAGGATAACTTGGGTGAAATTAAAATTTTCATCGAGGATCTTGAGTCGGCCCTAAGAAGATGTGGATCCAAATCCATGAAAAGCAAAAAGAGAGATTGCATTCAATTGGTAAAGAAAGCAACCAAAGATGTAAAGAAGCAGACTATCAGAAGAAGTGAATCTATCAAAGGAGATTCAGAGGTCTTGGTGCTTCTGAAAGATGCGAGAGCGGTTACCATCTCATTGTTCGAATCACTTTTTTCATTCTTGTCAAAACAAATAACTTGGCAAAAGAGTGGCAAGTGGTCTTTTCTTCATAAGAGCAATGTTACAAGCAAAGAGGATGCTTTTGAGATTTCTTCTTTGAGAGTAAATGTTGAAGAATTACACAATGGATTAGAATGCCTATTTAGGCATATGGTCCGATGTAGGGTTTCTCTTCTCAACAATTGTAGCTTGTAATTTTACAAGGCCTTTTTTTGTAAATATAACAACAGTATAGAATCAAAATAGAAAATAATAAAATACATAGATTTTTAGCGTTTGCATTTTCTGTTGAGCTTATCAATTTTGAGAATGAATTTACTTTCAGAAATATTCTTGTTTTGCATAGAGAAAAATTTTACTTGCATGTATCTACATTAAAGATCATAGAGAAGTTATAGATTAAAAGAAAAGAAGTATCTCATTTCTATTGGATCAAACAACTACTTTCTGTTCAAAAAATGTTTTAACCAGAAAGTTAAGTTGGAACTAATATATTGAAAGCCTGACCAGCCCAAATTCTTATATATACCAAAAATCAGGAGTCATGATTAAATTTTTTTTTTAATGTGAGTCATGGTGGAGTTAGATGAAGAGACAATAAGAATCTATTAGGCCGACCTTCAATTAACCTTATGTCATGGCAGTGGTGGCTATATTGTCTTCAATTATTTGCTTCACTAATCATAAGGAGCTGGTTTGGCTTGTCCTCATTGGAAAGATGTTTCTTTTAGGCTTTTTATACAAACACTGGTGGTATTCATCAGTTCATGCTATTTTGAACTATACGAGCTCAAGTGTGCATATTGTTGACGTATCCGAGCTACTTAATGGAACAATTATTTAAAAAGATAAGAATCAATGAGACAAGGAAGGAAAAATACTTCTTTCCTTTATAGTTAGTCTTATCTCAAAGAGGGCCATACACACATACATTGGTTGTTCAGAAAACGAAATATGAAGAATATATTTATTGAAAGAAAATAAATAAATTATGCTCGTGCGATGTACCATGTTGATCTTGTTAAATGTTACCTAAGGATAAAACATGACAATTAGGACCTTAGGTCAATGGATCTCTTTGTTTTAAAGGTAAGTGTTGAATGGACCCTCTAATTACATATTTGGGCTCATTTGGGCTTTTATTTTTAGTATGTATTTAAAACCTTTGACCTAAAGGATAAGACAAGGGTTCATTTTGCATCTCTTCATTTTTCTCTCTCCTCTCTCTCTCTCTCTCTTTTGGCCACCATTAAAGACACCAAAAGGTGCCTCGAATCCACGTTAAAATTCACGCTTCCGATAAGAAATCCTAACAATATGGTATCAGAGCAAGGTTGTACGCGTAAATCTCTACCGGATTTCACGCTTTGCCTAAACCGGTACAAACCGGTTTAAAACCGAAGGAGGAACTTTATTTTTTGGAAATGTCGGGACGATTTGATATTGAGAAGTTTGACAGTAAGACGAGCTTTGCCTTGTGGCAAGTTCATATGTTGACAATTTTATCCAGTCATGGGGTAAAAGATGCGGTTTTGAGAGACACAATTTGCCGGATGCGATAACGGACAAGAAATGAAGAGATATGGATGATAAGGCTCTCTCCATTGTCCAATTATGCCTTAGCAATGGGACATTGCAAGAGGTTATGGAGGAAAAGACGGCGAAAGATTTGTGGGAAAAATTACAAAATATTTATATGGAAAAGTCGCTCACGAATCGATTGTGGTTAAAGTCGCGTCTTTATACGCTCCGGATGTCGGAGGGAGGTTTCGTGTCCGAACATATTTCGGAGTTTGCGTCGATTATTAATGATTTGGCCAAAATTGACGCAAAGGTGGACGATGAAGATCAAGCCCTTTTGTATTTGTGCTCTTTACCCGCTTCATATAAGGGTTTAGAGATATGATGATTTATGGAAGGGAGAAAATCTCTCTCGAGGATGTTAAATCGAATTTACAAGCGAAATCTCACATCGATGGTGAGATAACCAACGAGAAAACCGGTACGGATTCCGGTTTGTTTGTGATCGCGGTCGGTCGTCGGATCGGTCGTCAAAAAATTAAAGAAGCCGGTCGAAATCCAAGGGTAAATATAATCCAAATATTATTTGCAATTATTGTAAGAAAAAGGGCCACATCAAGGTCGATTGTTACAAATTGAAGAATAAGCAATCGGCGGATAATCGTGGCAAAGGTTCCGGCTAATTCGGCAAATATCGACAATTTTGATTCGCTTTCCGTTGTCGATAATTGCTTAGAGGATGAGGATTGTTAGATTATGGACTCGGGGGCATCTCAACATATGACTCCGAATCGAAGTTGGTTTGTAAAGTACGAGCCTACGGATGGGAGAGTTATTATGGGAAATAATAATTCTTGCAAGGTTGCCGGTACCGGTACAATATCGCTCAAGTTTCATGATGGGCGAATTCGGACGTTAACGGGTGTGAAGCACATACCCGATTTGAAGAAAAATCTTATCTCGTTAGGATTGCTTGAAGAAAGAGGTTGCAAGTTCCGAAGTGAAGGTGGAGTTATGCGTGTTTCAATCGGTGCTTTCACAATCATGAAGGCAAAACGCATTGGTATACTTTATTTTCTGCAAGCCTCGACGGTTACCGGAAAGGCCGGTATAGTTATTTTGGAGAAATCGGGTTCAAACCCGGTTCAAGAAAACCCGCCGCTTAAGAAAAAATCGGCTCGGTTCGCGCCGGTTAAGAAAAAACCGGCTCGGTTCATGCCGGTTCAGGAAAAACTGGCTCGGTCCAACCCCGTTCAAAAAAAACCGGTTCAAGAAAATTCGGTTCAACCCAAGTCCAGCCCAAAACTGAACCCGGTTCAAACAGAACCGGTTTGGATTCCAAAAACCAAACCAGAAACTAAACCCGTCTCGTTCAATTCTGCCGCTGTTATCCGTTCAAGTTCGATACGGATGAGGAAATTACGAAGTTGTGGCATATGAGATTGGGTCACATGAGTGAGCGTGGTATGACGATTTTATGCAAACGAAATTTGTTGGGTGGTCAAAGTACCGGAAATCTGGAATTTTGCGAGCACTGCGTTTTCGAAAAGCATAAGCGAGTGAGTTTTTCGACCGCCATTCATACGACAAAGGAGAAATTGGAATACATTCACTTCGACCTTTGGGGGCCTTCTCGTGAACCGTCCAAAGGAAAAGGTTCAAGGTATATGCTCACTTTTATTGATGATTTTTCGAGGAAAGTTTGGGTATTTTTCTTGAGAGAAAAAAGCGAAGTATTCGATTATTTCAAATTTGGAAGAAACTTCTAGAAACTCAAACGGGAAACGGGTCAAGCGGTTGCGAACCGATAATGGGTTGGAATTTTGTAATCACCAGTTTGATGATTTTTGTGCGGGCGAAGGTATTTTGCTACACAAAACCGTTGTGCGTACCCCACAACAAAATAGCATGTCCGAAAGAATGAATAGATCACTTCTTGAGCGTGCGAGAAGTATGATTTCAAATGCGGGTTTGGGAAAAGAATTTTGGGCAGAAGCGATTAGCACGGCGTGCCATTTGATTAATCGATCTCCGACTACCTCGATTGAGTTGAAAACGCCGGAAGAAGTTTGGCCGGGAAAACCGGCCAATTATTCGATGTTGAGAATATTTGGGTGTCCCGGATACGTGCATGTCAATGACGGCAAGTTGGAACCGAGGTCGAAGAAATGCGTATTTGTTGGATATCCCGAGAATGTTAAGGGGTATAAATTATGGTGTCCGAAGTCGGGCAAATTTATCATTTCGAGAGATGTTATTTTTCACGAAGCGGAAATGATTCGAGGAAAAGATGCGCATGAGTTGAGAATAAATGACACGGTTCACTCCGAGGTGGAGCGTGATGAGTCGAAAAATGTTGGGAATGAAATACCGCTAAGTGCAGGCGGTTTTGAAGGTCAAACCCGAGACCAGTTAGCCCAAGCCGACCAAAACCGATCCAAACCCGATTCGTCAAACCTGACCCGAGTTGATGAAGAAGAATGTCAATTCGATCCGCAAATGTACAAGCTAACCCGCTATTGTGTCAGAAGGACCATTCGACCACCTTCGAGATATGGATATTCTGATTTTGCGTATTGCTTGGCTATTGCAGAAGACGTGGATAGTTGCGAACCGTCCACGTATAAGGAAGCGGTTAATTCAAAAGAAGCGAAAAATTGGATTTCCGCTATGAAGGGGAGGAGTTAGATTTGTTGAAGCGAAATGAGACATGGTCTCTTGTGAATCCTCCGAAAAATAAGAAAGTTGCCGGGTGCAAATGGGTGTTTTAGCGCAAAATCGATGGCTCGAATGTGGCTAGTCGCGAAAGGTTATAGCGAAGTCCAAGATGTGGACTTTAATGACGTGTTTTCTCCGGTCGTGAAACACACGTCTATTCGATTATTAATCGGGATTGTCACGTCGAAAAATTTGGAACTCGAGCAAATGGACGTAAAAACGGCTTTTCTACATGGCGATTTGGAGGAGGAAATTTTTATGAGCCAACCGGAAGGACTTCCGAATTTTGAAAACCTAACCGAACCCCAAACCGAACCGACTCGTGTATGTCGATTAAATAAATCGCTTTATGGTCTCAAGCAATCGCCCCGACAATGGTACAAGAAGTTTGACGCTTTTATGGTAAGCGTTAATTTTTCTCAATCTAATTACGATAGTTGCGTCTACTTACAGAAATTAGATGACGGGAGTTTTGTGTATCTACTTCTTTATGTGGATGACATTCTTATTGCGTCGTCCAATTTGGGGGAAATTAAGCGGTTAAAAGCGGATTTGAATTCCGTTTTTGAGATGAAGGATTTGGGACCCGCTAAGAAAATTCTCGGAATGGAGATTTCGAGGAACCGACCCGAAAGGAAGTGTGACTCTTTCGCAAGCGGGTTTCACTGAAAAGGTTTTACGCCGTTTTAATATGCATAAATCGAAGGTAGTTTCTACCCCTCTTGCGGCACATTTTAAATTGTCGGCGGATTTATCTCCGAAAATCGATTCAGAGCGGAAATATATGGAGAAGATTCCATATTCGAGTGCGGTCGGGAGTTTGATGTATTTGATAGTGTGTACCCGACCAGATTTGGCGCAAGCGGTTAGTGACGTGAGCCGGTATTTGTCATGTCCCGAAAAGGGACATTGGGAAGCGGTAAAATGGATTTTCCGTTATTTGAAAGGTACGATGAATGCATATTTAGAATTCGGATCCGATCCGAATGGTGAGTTAACGGGTTATGTTGACTTGGCTTTTGTGGGCGATCTCGATAAAAGGCGTTCGCTAACCGGGTACGTGTTTACGTTTGGGAAGTGTGCGATTAATTGGAAAGCCACACTTCAATCAACCGTTGCTCTTTCGACTACCAATGCCGAGTACATGGCGTTAACTGAAGTGATAAAGGAAGGTATTTGGCTAAGGGGTTTTGTTGGCGAGATATTGTCCATTCAGAATCCGGTCATGGTGTATTGTGACAATCAAAGCGCCATTCATTTGACGAAGGATCGCATGTACCACGACAAGACGAAGCATATTGACGTGAGGTATCATTTTGTGCGAGACGTAACGGCGGAAGGAAAAATTGTGGTGAAGAAGATTGGTATCAAATCGAATCCGACAGATATGCTCACCAAGCCTCTTCCGATTGCTAAGTTTAAATTGTGTTCCGATTTAATTTCAGTTTGTAACTAGCATGTTGCTATGATATTATGTATGTTTTTATTTTTGTATTTGTTTATGTTTAGTTATGATGCAATTCGGGTCCAAGGTGGAGATTGTTGAATGGACCCCCTAATTGCATATTTGGGCTCATTTAGACTTTTATTTTTAATATGTATTTAAGACATTTAACCTAAAGAATAAGACAAGGGTTCATTTTGCATTTCTTCATTTTTCTCTCTCCTCTCTTTCTCTCTCTTTCTCTTTTGGCCACCATTAAAGACACCAAAAGAAGCTTCGAATTCACGTTAAAATTCACGCTTACGACAAGAAATCCTAACAGTAAGCAAAGCAATCACATCAAATGTCCACCATGTGTTTGTTGAAAGGCGGACAAGTTTCATGATATAATTACATACTTCAATAGACAACTAATTGCTAACTAGACAATTAGAATCTTTATAATCAAATTCAAATACAACTTGTTTACAAACTATGTTACATTAAAGGGTTGGCAAAGATCCACCCTCTGTTGGCACCACATGAATTTCATATTGACTTTGTTTCACAAGATTCTTGTTGTCTCCAATTCTAAATTTCTAACTTTTGGAGCCTTCTTCTTTCTCAATTCTTCATCCCTATACAAAAGGCAAACTTCTTCTACATATAAGCAGACCAAAAATGGCTTTTCACACACGATCAGTTAGTTTACCCACAAACTCCCATTCCTTTGTGCTTAAGGCCGAGGCACAATTATACAAATTAAAATCTTCTGTGACTTCCTCCTCTTTTTCATTCCAAAAGATTCTTGATGCACCTGAAGTTATCCGCAATACATATGAGTGCATTAATGATATCCTTTACATGTCTAGTAACCAAAACAACCTCTATCAACTCCAACAAAGAAGATTTATCAACCAAGAAATGGAAGAGTCCATTAACTTGCTCGACATCTGCAGCACATCAAGAGATAGCTTGGGAGAAATCAAATGTAACCTTCAAGATCTTAAATTGGCCCTTAACAAATCCAGATTTGATACCGTGAAAAGCAAAAGAAGAGATTACATTCATTTGGTGAAGAAGTCAACTAAGGATGTAAAGAAGCATGTTTTTGGAAAAAGTGAACCTATTGAAGACAAAGTTTCTGCTGCTTTTGGGCTTCTGATGGATGCAAGAGAAATTACAATCTCTCTGTTCCAATCAATTTTTTCATACTTATCAAAACAATTAGTCGGGCAAAAGACCAGCAAGTGGTCTCTTGTTTCGAGAGCACTTCAGAAGAGAATAAATGAATACAAAGAGGATGAAGAAAATGCCTTTGACATTGCTTCTTTGAGAACAATGTTTCTCAATGTTGAGGAACTAGAGAATGGTTTAGAATGTTTGTTTAGACATATGATTCAATGTAGAGTTTCTCTTCTCAACAATTATAGCTCGTAATTTGTATGTTGACTTTTTATGTGTATAATATATATAGCAAAAAAGAAAGAAATTGTACCATCAAATTATCCTCCGTGAATGAGCTGTTGGACTTTTTTGTTGGCCATATGAATTTGACATGTGACATTTTTAACTTAGAGAGAATGTTACTCGTATGTAAATGCCAAAATCTTACTTTCTTTCAGAAAGATTTTATTTTATTTTATTACTTTTTTTAGGTAGTAGCAAATTGCATTGCACTAATCTAAGATATTTTATTGAATAAAATAAAAAGAGCAATGCAAATTACAATGGTAGAATATGCATATTGTATGCCTCATGTGTTTGCAAAGAATATCACATTTCATCAAAATAGTACATTGATAAACACAAAATAATATGTTGATATATTATATATGAAAAATAAGCATTTACTAAGAACGAATTTGTGCTTTCCTTTGCAACAATATCAATATAATAACGAATATTATCAATTTTATTTTTGATCATGTAGTTTGTTAATGAAGCATAATAACTCATATATAACAAAGTAAAATATTGTGAGGAATTTTCTCAAAACAAAACAAATAACATGGAGAAGTTGGACAGAGTGAGCGGATGCAACACGAGGACTTCCCAGGAGGTCACCCATCCTAGTACTACTCTCGCCCAAGCACGCTTAACTGCGGAGTTCTGATGGGATCCGGTGCTTTAGTGCTGGTATGATCGCATCCGTTATGAATCACATTTTTTGGATTATGAGAAAATCATAATAATCATAAAGAATAAACCAAAATATCAATATTAATACCAATTTTCATGAAAAATACATTAAAAAGTCTTATAAAATTACAGAAATTTATACAAAATAATTAAATTAGTATAAAATATTATTATAATAATTATTATTATTACTACTAATAATTTTTTTTATTTATAGTAATTATGTTTTTAATTCCAAAAAATAAAAATAATAAAAATTAAAATTAAAAATAATAAAAAATAATATTAATGTAAATAATAATTTAGAAGACATGAAATTATATTACATAATTGCTTCTCACTTTTACTTAAATCACATCAGGTGACGTGGCGTTCGCATGTAAAATGACGCCCAAAAAAGGGGATGCAACACGAGGACTTCCCAGGAGGTCACCCATCCTAGTACTACTCTCGCCCAAGCACGCTTAACTGCGGAGTTCTGATGGGATCCGGTGCTTTAGTGCTGGTATGATCGCATCCGTTATGAATCACATTTTTTGGATTATGAGAAAATCATAATAATCATAAAGAATAAACCAAAATATCAATATTAATACCAATTTTCATGAAAAATACATTAAAAAGTCTTATAAAATTACAGAAATTTATACAAAATAATTAAATTAATATAAAATATTATTATAATAATTATTATTATTACTACTAATAATTTTTTTTATTTATAGTAATTATGTTTTTAATTCCAAAAAATAAAAATAATAAAAATTAAAATTAAAAATAATAAAAAATAATATTAATGTAAATAATAATTTAGAAGACATGAAATTATATTACATAATTGCTTCTCACTTTTACTTAAATCACATCAGGTGACGTGGCGTTCGCATGTAAAATGACGCCCAAAAAAGGGGATGCAACACGAGGACTTCCCAGGAGGTCACCCATCCTAGTACTACTCTCGCCCAAGCACGCTTAACTGCGGAGTTCTGATGGGATCCGGTGCTTTAGTGCTGGTATGATCGCATCCGTTATGAGTCACATTTTTTGGATTATGAGAAAATCATAATAATCATAAAGAATAAACCAAAATATCAATATTAATACCAATTTTCATGAAAAATACATTAAAAAGTCTTATAAAATTACAGAAATTTATACAAAATAATTAAATTAATATAAAATATTATTATAATAATTATTATTATTACTACTAATAATTTTTTTTATTTATAGTAATTATGTTTTTAATTCCAAAAAATAAAAATAATAAAAATTAAAATTA
The DNA here is from genome assembly GCA_027726005.1 of Juncus effusus. NCBI lineage: Eukaryota > Viridiplantae > Streptophyta > Magnoliopsida > Poales > Juncaceae > Juncus > Juncus effusus. Next base: position 3,144,764 of record CM050892.1, read on the forward strand.
AAAATAATAAAAAATAATATTAATGTAAATAATAATTTAGAAGACATGAAATTATATTACATAATTGCTTCTCACTTTTACTTAAATCACATCAGGTGACGTGGCGTTCGCATGTAAAATGACGCCCAAAAAAGGGGATGCAACACGAGGACTTCCCAGGAGGTCACCCATCCTAGTACTACTCTCGCCCAAGCACGCTTAACTGCGGAGTTCTGATGGGATCCGGTGCTTTAGTGCTGGTATGATCGCATCCGTTATGAATCACATTTTTTGGATTATGAGAAAATCATAATAATCATAAAGAATAAACCAAAATATCAATATTAATACCAATTTTCATGAAAAATACATTAAAAAGTCTTATAAAATTACAGAAATTTATACAAAATAATTAAATTAGTATAAAATATTATTATAATAATTATTATTATTACTACTAATAATTTTTTTTATTTATAGTAATTATGTTTTTAATTCCAAAAAATAAAAATAATAAAAATTAAAATTAAAAATAATAAAAAATAATATTAATGTAAATAATAATTTAGAAGACATGAAATTATATTACATAATTGCTTCTCACTTTTACTTAAATCACATCAGGTGACGTGGCGTTCGCATGTAAAATGACGCCCAAAAAAGGGGATGCAACACGAGGACTTCCCAGGAGGTCACCCATCCTAGTACTACTCTCGCCCAAGCACGCTTAACTGCGGAGTTCTGATGGGATCCGGTGCTTTAGTGCTGGTATGATCGCATCCGTTATGAATCACATTTTTTGGATTATGAGAAAATCATAATAATCATAAAGAATAAACCAAAATATCAATATTAATACCAATTTTCATGAAAAATACATTAAAAAGTCTTATAAAATTACAGAAATTTATACAAAATAATTAAATTAGTATAAAATATTATTATAATAATTATTATTATTACTACTAATAATTTTTTTTATTTATAGTAATTATGTTTTTAATTCCAAAAAATAAAAATAATAAAAATTAAAATTAAAAATAATAAAAAATAATATTAATGTAAATAATAATTTAGAAGACATGAAATTATATTACATAATTGCTTCTCACTTTTACTTAAATCACATCAGGTGACGTGGCGTTCGCATGTAAAATGACGCCCAAAAAAGGGGATGCAACACGAGGACTTCCCAGGAGGTCACCCATCCTAGTACTACTCTCGCCCAAGCACGCTTAACTGCGGAGTTCTGATGGGATCCGGTGCTTTAGTGCTGGTATGATCGCATCCGTTATGAATCACATTTTTTGGATTATGAGAAAATCATAATAATCATAAAGAATAAACCAAAATATCAATATTAATACCAATTTTCATGAAAAATACATTAAAAAGTCTTATAAAATTACAGAAATTTATACAAAATAATTAAATTAATATAAAATATTATTATAATAATTATTATTATTACTACTAATAATTTTTTTTATTTATAGTAATTATGTTTTTAATTCCAAAAAATAAAAATAATAAAAATTAAAATTAAAAATAATAAAAAATAATATTAATGTAAATAATAATTTAGAAGACATGAAATTATATTACATAATTGCTTCTCACTTTTACTTAAATCACATCAGGTGACGTGGCGTTCGCATGTAAAATGACGCCCAAAAAAGGGGATGCAACACGAGGACTTCCCAGGAGGTCACCCATCCTAGTACTACTCTCGCCCAAGCACGCTTAACTGCGGAGTTCTGATGGGATCCGGTGCTTTAGTGCTGGTATGATCGCATCCGTTATGAATCACATTTTTTGGATTATGAGAAAATCATAATAATCATAAAGAATAAACCAAAATATCAATATTAATACCAATTTTCATGAAAAATACATTAAAAAGTCTTATAAAATTACAGAAATTTATACAAAATAATTAAATTAATATAAAATATTATTATAATAATTATTATTATTACTACTAATAATTTTTTTTATTTATAGTAATTATGTTTTTAATTCCAAAAAATAAAAATAATAAAAATTAAAATTAAAAATAATAAAAAATAATATTAATGTAAATAATAATTTAGAAGACATGAAATTATATTACATAATTGCTTCTCACTTTTACTTAAATCACATCAGGTGACGTGGCGTTCGCATGTAAAATGACGCCCAAAAAAGGGGATGCAACACGAGGACTTCCCAGGAGGTCACCCATCCTAGTACTACTCTCGCCCAAGCACGCTTAACTGCGGAGTTCTGATGGGATCCGGTGCTTTAGTGCTGGTATGATCGCATCCGTTATGAATCACATTTTTTGGATTATGAGAAAATCATAATAATCATAAAGAATAAACCAAAATATCAATATTAATACCAATTTTCATGAAAAATACATTAAAAAGTCTTATAAAATTACAGAAATTTATACAAAATAATTAAATTAATATAAAATATTATTATAATAATTATTATTATTACTACTAATAATTTTTTTTATTTATAGTAATTATGTTTTTAATTCCAAAAAATAAAAATAATAAAAATTAAAATTAAAAATAATAAAAAATAATATTAATGTAAATAATAATTTAGAAGACATGAAATTATATTACATAATTGCTTCTCACTTTTACTTAAATCACATCAGGTGACGTGGCGTTCGCATGTAAAATGACGCCCAAAAAAGGGGATGCAACACGAGGAATTCCCAGGAGGTCACCCATCCTAGTACTACTCTCGCCCAAGCACGCTTAACTGCGGAGTTCTGATGGGATCCGGTGCTTTAGTGCTGGTATGATCGCATCCGTTATGAATCACATTTTTTGGATTATTAGAAACTCATAATAATCATAAAGAATAAACCAAAATATCAATATTAATACCAATTTTCATGAAAAATACATTAAAAAGTCTTATAAAATTACAGAAATTTATACAAAATAATTAAATTAGTATAAAATATTATTATAATAATAATTATTATTACTACTAATAATTTTTTTTATTTATAGTAATTATGTTTTTAATTCCAAAAAATAAAAATAATAAAAATTAAAATTAAAAATAATAAAAAATAATATTAATGTAAATAATAATTTAGAAGACATGAAATTATATTACATAATTGCTTCTCACTTTTACTTAAATCACATCAGGTGACGTGGCGTTCGCATGTAAAATGACGCCCAAAAAAGGGGATGCAACACGAGGACTTCCCAGGAGGTCACCCATCCTAGTACTACTCTCGCCCAAGCACGCTTAACTGCGGAGTTCTGATGGGATCCGGTGCTTTAGTGCTGGTATGATCGCATCCGTTATGAATCACATTTTTTGGATTATGAGAAAATCATAATAATCATAAAGAATAAACCAAAATATCAATATTAATACCAATTTTCATGAAAAATACATTAAAAAGTCTTATAAAATTACAGAAATTTATACAAAATAATTAAATTAATATAAAATATTATTATAATAATTATTATTATTACTACTAATAATTTTTTTTATTTATAGTAATTATGTTTTTAATTCCAAAAAATAAAAATAATAAAAATTAAAATTAAAAATAATAAAAAATAATATTAATGTAAATAATAATTTAGAAGACATGAAATTATATTACATAATTGCTTCTCACTTTTACTTAAATCACATCAGGTGACGTGGCGTTCGCATGTAAAATGACGCCCAAAAAAGGGGATGCAACACGAGGAATTCCCAGGAGGTCACCCATCCTAGTACTACTCTCGCCCAAGCACGCTTAACTGCGGAGTTCTGATGGGATCCGGTGCTTTAGTGCTGGTATGATCGCATCCGTTATGAATCACATTTTTTGGATTATGAGAAAATCATAATAATCATAAAGAATAAACCAAAATATCAATATTAATACCAATTTTCATGAAAAATACATTAAAAAGTCTTATAAAATTACAGAAATTTATACAAAATAATTAAATTAATATAAAATATTATTATAATAATAATTATTATTACTACTAATAATTTTTTTTATTTATAGTAATTATGTTTTTAATTCCAAAAAATAAAAATAATAAAAATTAAAATTAAAAATAATAAAAAATAATATTAATGTAAATAATAATTTAGAAGACATGAAATTATATTACATAATTGCTTCTCACTTTTACTTAAATCACATCAGGTGACGTGGCGTTCGCATGTAAAATGACGCCCAAAAAAGGGGATGCAACACGAGGACTTCCCAGGAGGTCACCCATCCTAGTACTACTCTCGCCCAAGCACGCTTAACTGCGGAGTTCTGATGGGATCCGGTGCTTTAGTGCTGGTATGATCGCATCCGTTATGAATCACATTTTTTGGATTATGAGAAAATCATAATAATCATAAAGAATAAACCAAAATATCAATATTAATACCAATTTTCATGAAAAATACATTAAAAAGTCTTATAAAATTACAGAAATTTATACAAAATAATTAAATTAGTATAAAATATTTTTATAATAATTATTATTATTACTACTAATAATTTTTTTTATTTATAGTAATTATGTTTTTAATTCCAAAAAATAAAAATAATAAAAATTAAAATTAAAAATAATAAAAAATAATATTAATGTAAATAATAATTTAGAAGACATGAAATTATATTACATAATTGCTTCTCACTTTTACTTAAATCACATCAGGTGACGTGGCGTTCGCATGTAAAATGACGCCCAAAAAAGAGGATGCAACACGAGGACTTCCCAGGAGGTCACCCATCCTAGTACTACTCTCGCCCAAGCACGCTTAACTGCGGAGTTCTGATGGGATCCGGTGCTTTAGTGCTGGTATGATCGCATCCGTTATGAATCACATTTTTTGGATTATGAGAAAATCATAATAATCATAAAGAATAAACCAAAATATCAATATTAATACCAATTTTCATGAAAAATACATTAAAAAGTCTTATAAAATTACAGAAATTTATACAAAATAATTAAATTAATATAAAATATTATTATAATAATAATTATTATTACTACTAATAATTTTTTTTATTTATAGTAATTATGTTTTTAATTCCAAAAAATAAAAATAATAAAAATTAAAATTAAAAATAATAAAAAATAATATTAATGTAAATAATAATTTAGAAGACATGAAATTATATTACATAATTGCTTCTCACTTTTACTTAAATCACATCAGGTGACGTGGCGTTCGCATGTAAAATGACGCCCAAAAAAGGGGATGCAACACGAGGACTTCCCAGGAGGTCACCCATCCTAGTACTACTCTCGCCCAAGCACGCTTAACTGCGGAGTTCTGATGGGATCCGGTGCTTTAGTGCTGGTATGATCGCATCCGTTATGAATCACATTTTTTGGATTATGAGAAAATCATAATAATCATAAAGAATAAACCAAAATATCAATATTAATACCAATTTTCATGAAAAATACATTAAAAAGTCTTATAAAATTACAGAAATTTATACAAAATAATTAAATTAATATAAAATATTATTATAATAATTATTATTATTACTACTAATAATTTTTTTTATTTATAGTAATTATGTTTTTAATTCCAAAAAATAAAAATAATAAAAATTAAAATTAAAAATAATAAAAAATAATATTAATGTAAATAATAATTTAGAAGACATGAAATTATATTACATAATTGCTTCTCACTTTTACTTAAATCACATCAGGTGACGTGGCGTTCGCATGTAAAATGACGCCCAAAAAAGGGGATGCAACACGAGGACTTCCCAGGAGGTCACCCATCCTAGTACTACTCTCGCCCAAGCACGCTTAACTGCGGAGTTCTGATGGGATCCGGTGCTTTAGTGCTGGTATGATCGCATCCGTTATGAATCACATTTTTTGGATTATGAGAAAATCATAATAATCATAAAGAATAAACCAAAATATCAATATTAATACCAATTTTCATGAAAAATACATTAAAAAGTCTTATAAAATTACAGAAATTTATACAAAATAATTAAATTAATATAAAATATTATTATAATAATTATTATTATTACTACTAATAATTTTTTTTATTTATAGTAATTATGTTTTTAATTCCAAAAAATAAAAATAATAAAAATTAAAATTAAAAATAATAAAAAATAATATTAATGTAAATAATAATTTAGAAGACATGAAATTATATTACATAATTGCTTCTCACTTTTACTTAAATCACATCAGGTGACGTGGCGTTCGCATGTAAAATGACGCCCAAAAAAGGGGATGCAACACGAGGAATTCCCAGGAGGTCACCCATCCTAGTACTACTCTCGCCCAAGCACGCTTAACTGCGGAGTTCTGATGGGATCCGGTGCTTTAGTGCTGGTATGATCGCATCCGTTATGAATCACATTTTTTGGATTATGAGAAAATCATAATAATCATAAAGAATAAACCAAAATATCAATATTAATACCAATTTTCATGAAAAATACATTAAAAAGTCTTATAAAATTACAGAAATTTATACAAAATAATTAAATTAATACAAAATATTATTATAATAATTATTATTATTACTACTAATAATTTTTTTTATTTATAGTAATTATGTTTTTAATTCCAAAAAATAAAAATAATAAAAATTAAAATTAAAAATAATAAAAAATAATATTAATGTAAATAATAATTTAGAAGACATGAAATTATATTACATAATTGCTTCTCACTTTTACTTAAATCACATCAGGTGACGTGGCGTTCGCATGTAAAATGACGCCCAAAAAAGGGGATGCAACACGAGGACTTCCCAGGAGGTCACCCATCCTAGTACTACTCTCGCCCAAGCACGCTTAACTGCGGAGTTCTGATGGGATCCGGTGCTTTAGTGCTGGTATGATCGCATCCGTTATGAATCACATTTTTTGGATTATGAGAAAATCATAATAATCATAAAGAATAAACCAAAATATCAATATTAATACCAATTTTCATGAAAAATACATTAAAAAGTCTTATAAAATTACAGAAATTTATACAAAATAATTAAATTAGTATAAAATATTATTATAATAATTATTATTATTACTACTAATAATTTTTTTTATTTATAGTAATTATGTTTTTAATTCCAAAAAATAAAAATAATAAAAATTAAAATTAAAAATAATAAAAAATAATATTAATGTAAATAATAATTTAGAAGACATGAAATTATATTACATAATTGCTTCTCACTTTTACTTAAATCACATCAGGTGATGTGGCGTTCGCATGTAAAATGACGCCCAAAAAAGGGGATGCAACACGAGGACTTCCCAGGAGGTCACCCATCCTAGTACTACTCTCGCCCAAGCACGCTTAACTGCGGAGTTCTGATGGGATCCGGTGCTTTAGTGCTGGTATGATCGCATCCGTTATGAATCACATTTTTTGGATTATGAGAAAATCATAATAATCATAAAGAATAAACCAAAATATCAATATTAATACCAATTTTCATGAAAAATACATTAAAAAGTCTTATAAAATTACAGAAATTTATACAAAATAATTAAATTAATATAAAATATTATTATAATAATTATTATTATTACTACTAAGAATTTTTTTTATTTATAGTAATTATGTTTTTAATTCCAAAAAATAAAAATAATAAAAATTAAAATTAAAAATAATAAAAAATAATATTAATGTAAATAATAATTTAGAAGACATGAAATTATATTACATAATTGCTTCTCACTTTTACTTAAATCACATCAGGTGACGTGGCGTTCGCATGTAAAATGACGCCCAAAAAAGGGGATGCAACACGAGGACTTCCCAGGAGGTCACCCATCCTAGTACTACTCTCGCCCAAGCACGCTTAACTGCGGAGTTCTGATGGGATCCGGTGCTTTAGTGCTGGTATGATCGCATCCGTTATGAATCACATTTTTTGGATTATGAGAAAATCATAACAATCATAAAGAATAAACCAAAATATCAATATTAATACCAATTTTCATGAAAAATACATTAAAAAGTCTTATAAAATTACAGAAATTTATACAAAATAATTAAATTAATATAAAATATTATTATAATAATTATTATTATTACTACTAATAATTTTTTTTATTTATAGTAATTATGTTTTTAATTCCAAAAAATAAAAATAATAAAAATTAAAATTAAAAATAATAAAAAATAATATTAATGTAAATAATAATTTAGAAGACATGAAATTATATTACATAATTGCTTCTCACTTTTACTTAAATCACATCAGGTGACGTGGCGTTCGCATGTAAAATGACGCCCAAAAAAGGGGATGCAACACGAGGACTTCCCAGGAGGTCACCCATCCTAGTACTACTCCCGCCCAAGCACGCTTAACTGCGGAGTTCTGATGGGATCCGGTGCTTTAGTGCTGGTATGATCGCATCCGTTATGAATCACATTTTTTGGATTATGAGAAAATCATAATAATCATAAAGAATAAACCAAAATATCAATATTAATACCAATTTTCATGAAAAATACATTAAAAAGTCTTATAAAATTACAGAAATTTATACAAAATAATTAAATTAGTATAAAATATTATTATAATAATTATTATTATTACTACTAATAATTTTTTTTATTTATAGTAATTATGTTTTTAATTCCAAAAAATAAAAATAATAAAAATTAAAATTAAAAATAATAAAAAATAATATTAATGTAAATAATAATTTAGAAGACATGAAATTATATTACATAATTGCTTCTCACTTTTACTTAAATCACATCAGGTGACGTGGCGTTCGCATGTAAAATGACGCCCAAAAAAGGGGATGCAACACGAGGACTTCCCAGGAGGTCACCCATCCTAGTACTACTCTCGCCCAAGCACGCTTAACTGCGGAGTTCTGATGGGATCCGGTGCTTTAGTGCTGGTATGATCGCATCCGTTATGAATCACATTTTTTGGATTATGAGAAAATCATAATAATCATAAAGAATAAACCAAAATATCAATATTAATACCAATTTTCATGAAAAATACATTAAAAAGTCTTATAAAATTACAGAAATTTATACAAAATAATTAAATTAATATAAAATATTATTATAATAATTATTATTATTACTACTAATAATTTTTTTTATTTATAGTAATTATGTTTTTAATTCCAAAAAATAAAAATAATAAAAATTAAAATTAAAAATAATAAAAAATAATATTAATGTAAATAATAATTTAGAAGACATGAAATTATATTACATAATTGCTTCTCACTTTTACTTAAATCACATCAGGTGACGTGGCGTTCGCATGTAAAATGACGCCCAAAAAAGGGGATGCAACACGAGGAATTCCCAGGAGGTCACCCATCCTAGTACTACTCTCGCCCAAGCACGCTTAACTGCGGAGTTCTGATGGGATCCGGTGCTTTAGTGCTGGTATGATCGCATCCGTTATGAATCACATTTTTTGGATTATTAGAAAATCATAATAATCATAAAGAATAAACCAAAATATCAATATTAATACCAATTTTCATGAAAAATACATTAAAAAGTCTTATAAAATTACAGAAATTTATACAAAATAATTAAATTAGTATAAAATATTATTATAATAATAATTATTATTACTACTAATAATTTTTTTTATTTATAGTAATTATGTTTTTAATTCCAAAAAATAAAAATAATAAAAATTAAAATTAAAAATAATAAAAAATAATATTAATGTAAATAATAATTTAGAAGACATGAAATTATATTACATAATTGCTTCTCACTTTTACTTAAATCACATCAGGTGACGTGGCGTTCGCATGTAAAATGACGCCCAAAAAAGGGGATGCAACACGAGGACTTCCCAGGAGGTCACCCATCCTAGTACTACTCTCGCCCAAGCACGCTTAACTGCGGAGTTCTGATGGGATCCGGTGCTTTAGTGCTGGTATGATCGCATCCGTTATGAATCACATTTTTTGGATTATGAGAAAATCATAATAATCATAAAGAATAAACCAAAATATCAATATTAATACCAATTTTCATGAAAAATACATTAAAAAGTCTTATAAAATTACAGAAATTTATACAAAATAATTAAATTAATATAAAATATTATTATAATAATTATTATTATTACTACTAATAATTTTTTTTATTTATAGTAATTATGTTTTTAATTCCAAAAAATAAAAATAATAAAAATTAAAATTAAAAATAATAAAAAATAATATTAATGTAAATAATAATTTAGAAGACATGAAATTATATTACATAATTGCTTCTCACTTTTACTTAAATCACATCAGGTGACGTGGCGTTCGCATGTAAAATGACGCCCAAAAAAGGGGATGCAACACGAGGAATTCCCAGGAGGTCACCCATCCTAGTACTACTCTCGCCCAAGCACGCTTAACTGCGGAGTTCTGATGGGATCCGGTGCTTTAGTGCTGGTATGATCGCATCCGTTATGAATCACATTTTTTGGATTATGAGAAAATCATAATAATCATAAAGAATAAACCAAAATATCAATATTAATACCAATTTTCATGAAAAATACATTAAAAAGTCTTATAAAATTACAGAAATTTATACAAAATAATTAAATTAATATAAAATATTATTATAATAATAATTATTATTACTACTAATAATTTTTTTTATTTATAGTAATTATGTTTTTAATTCCAAAAAATAAAAATAATAAAAATTAAAATTAAAAATAATAAAAAATAATATTAATGTAAATAATAATTTAGAAGACATGAAATTATATTACATAATTGCTTCTCACTTTTACTTAAATCACATCAGGTGACGTGGCGTTCGCATGTAAAATGACGCCCAAAAAAGGGGATGCAACACGAGGACTTCCCAGGAGGTCACCCATCCTAGTACTACTCTCGCCCAAGCACGCTTAACTGCGGAGTTCTGATGGGATCCGGTGCTTTAGTGCTGGTATGATCGCATCCGTTATGAATCACATTTTTTGGATTATGAGAAAATCATAATAATCATAAAGAATAAACCAAAATATCAATATTAATACCAATTTTCATGAAAAATACATTAAAAAGTCTTATAAAATTACAGAAATTTATACAAAATAATTAAATTAGTATAAAATATTTTTATAATAATTATTATTATTACTACTAATAATTTTTTTTATTTATAGTAATTATGTTTTTAATTCCAAAAAATAAAAATAATAAAAATTAAAATTAAAAATAATAAAAAATAATATTAATGTAAATAATAATTTAGAAGACATGAAATTATATTACATAATTGCTTCTCACTTTTACTTAAATCACATCAGGTGACGTGGCGTTCGCATGTAAAATGACGCCCAAAAAAGGGGATGCAACACGAGGACTTCCCAGGAGGTCACCCATCCTAGTACTACTCTCGCCCAAGCACGCTTAACTGCGGAGTTCTGATGGGATCCGGTGCTTTAGTGCTGGTATGATCGCATCCGTTATGAATCACATTTTTTGGATTATGAGAAAATCATAATAATCATAAAGAATAAACCAAAATATCAATATTAATACCAATTTTCATGAAAAATACATTAAAAAGTCTTATAAAATTACAGAAATTTATACAAAATAATTAAATTAATATAAAATATTATTATAATAATTATTATTATTACTACTAATAATTTTTTTTATTTATAGTAATTATGTTTTTAATTCCAAAAAATAAAAATAATAAAAATAAAAATTAAAAATAATAAAAAATAATATTAATGTAAATAATAATTTAGAAGACATGAAATTATATTACATAATTGCTTCTCACTTTTACTTAAATCACATCAGGTGACGTGGCGTTCGCATGTAAAATGACGCCCAAAAAAGGGGATGCAACACGAGGAATTCCCAGGAGGTCACCCATCCTAGTACTACTCTCGCCCAAGCACGCTTAACTGCGGAGTTCTGATGGGATCCGGTGCTTTAGTGCTGGTATGATCGCATCCGTTATGAATCACATTTTTTGGATTATGAGAAAATCATAATAATCATAAAGAATAAACCAAAATATCAATATTAATACCAATTTTCATGAAAAATACATTAAAAAGTCTTATAAAATTACAGAAATTTATACAAAATAATTAAATTAATATAAAATATTATTATAATAATTATTATTATTACTACTAATAATTTTTTTTATTTATAGTAATTATGTTTTTAATTCCAAAAAATAAAAATAATAAAAATTAAAATTAAAAATAATAAAAAATAATATTAATGTAAATAATAATTTAGAAGACATGAAATTATATTACATAATTGCTTCTCACTTTTACTTAAATCACATCAGGTGACGTGGCGTTCGCATGTAAAATGACGCCCAAAAAAGGGGATGCAACACGAGGACTTCCCAGGAGGTCACCCATCCTAGTACTACTCTCGCCCAAGCACGCTTAACTGCGGAGTTCTGATGGGATCCGGTGCTTTAGTGCTGGTATGATCGCATCCGTTATGAATCACATTTTTTGGATTATGAGAAAATCATAATAATCATAAAGAATAAACCAAAATATCAATATTAATACCAATTTTCATGAAAAATACATTAAAAAGTCTTATAAAATTACAGAAATTTATACAAAATAATTAAATTAATATAAAATATTATTATAATAATTATTATTATTACTACTAATAATTTTTTTTATTTATAGTAATTATGTTTTTAATTCCAAAAAATAAAAATAATAAAAATTAAAATTAAAAATAATAAAAAATAATATTAATGTAAATAATAATTTGGAAGACATGAAATTATATTACATAATTGCTTCTCACTTTTACTTAAATCACATCAGGTGACGTGGCGTTCGCATGTAAAATGACGCCCAAAAAAGGGGATGCAACACGAGGACTTCCTAGGAGGTCACCCATCCTAGTACTACTCTCGCCCAAGCACGCTTAACTGCGGAGTTCTGATGGGATCCGGTGCTTTAGTGCTGGTATGATCGCATCCGTTATGAATCACATTTTTTGGATTATGAGAAAATCATAATAATCATAAAGAATAAACCAAAATATCAATATTAATACCAATTTTCATGAAAAATACATTAAAAAGTCTTATAAAATTACAGAAATTTATACAAAATAATTAAATTAATATAAAATATTATTATAATAATTATTATTATTACTACTAATAATTTTTTTTATTTATAGTAATTATGTTTTTAATTCCAAAAAATAAAAATAATAAAAATTAAAATTAAAAATAATAAAAAATAATATTAATGTAAATAATAATTTAGAAGACATGAAATTATATTACATAATTGCTTCTCACTTTTACTTAAATCACATCAGGTGACGTGGCGTTCGCGTGTAAAATGACGCCCAAAAAAGGGGATGCAACACGAGGACTTCCCAGGAGGTCACCCATCCTAGTACTACTCTCGCCCAAGCACGCTTAACTGCGGAGTTCTGATGGGATCCGGTGCTTTAGTGCTGGTATGATCGCATCCGTTATGAATCACATTTTTTGGATTATGAGAAAATCATAATAATCATAAAGAATAAACCAAAATATCAATATTAATACCAATTTTCATGAAAAATACATTAAAAAGTCTTATAAAATTACAGAAATTTATACAAAATAATTAAATTAATATAAAATATTATTATAATAATTATTATTATTACTACTAATAATTTTTTTTATTTATAGTAATTATGTTTTTAATTCCAAAAAATAAAAATAATAAAAATTAAAATTAAAAATAATAAAAAATAATATTAATGTAAATAATAATTTAGAAGACATGAAATTATATTACATAATTGCTTCTCACTTTTACTTAAATCACATCAGGTGACGTGGCGTTCGCATGTAAAATGACGCCCAAAAAAGGGGATGCAACACGAGGACTTCCCAGGAGGTCACCCATCCTAGTACTACTCTCGCCCAAGCACGCTTAACTGCGGAGTTCTGATGGGATCCGGTGCTTTAGTGCTGGTATGATCGCATCCGTTATGAATCACATTTTTTGGATTATGAGAAAATCATAATAATCATAAAGAATAAACCAAAATATCAATATTAATACCAATTTTCATGAAAAATACATTAAAAAGTCTTATGAAATTACAGAAATTTATACAAAATAATTAAATTAGTATAAAATATTATTATAATAATTATTATTATTACTACTAATAATTTTTTTTATTTATAGTAATTATGTTTTTAATTCCAAAAAATAAAAATAATAAAAATTAAAATTAAAAATAATAAAAAATAATATTAATGTAAATAATAATTTAGAAGACATGAAATTATATTACATAATTGCTTCTCACTTTTACTTAAATCACATCAGGTGACGTGGCGTTCGCATGTAAAATGACGCCCAAAAAAGGGGATGCAACACGAGGACTTCCCAGGAGGTCACCCATCCTAGTACTACTCTCGCCCAAGCACGCTTAACTGCGGAGTTCTGATGGGAAACGGTGCTTTAGTGCTGGTATGATCGCATCCGTTATGAATCACATTTTTTGGATTATGAGAAAATCATAATAATCATAAAGAATAAACCAAAATATCAATATTAATACCAATTTTCACGAAAAATACATTAAAAAGTCTTATAAAATTACAGAAATTTATACAAAATAATTAAATTAGTATAAAATATTATTATAATAATTATTATTATTACTACTAATAATTTTTTTTATTTATAGTAATTATGTTTTTAATTCCAAAAAATAAAAATAATAAAAATTAAAATTAAAAATAATAAAAAATAATATTAATGTAAATAATAATTTAGAAGACATGAAATTATATTACATAATTGCTTCTCACTTTTACTTAAATCACATCAGGTGACGTGGCGTTCGCATGTAAAATGACGCCCAAAAAAGGGGATGCAACACGAGGACTTCCCAGGAGGTCACCCATCCTAGTACTACTCTCGCCCAAGCACGCTTAACTGCGGAGTTCTGATGGGATCCGGTGCTTTAGTGCTGGTATGATCGCATCCGTTATGAATCACATTTTTTGGATTATGAGAAAATCATAATAATCATAAAGAATAAACCAAAATATCAATATTAATACCAATTTTCATGAAAAATACATTAAAAAGTCTTATAAAATTACAGAAATTTATACAAAATAATTAAATTAGTATAAAATATTATTATAATAATTATTATTATTACTACTAATAATTTTTTTTATTTATAGTAATTATGTTTTTAATTCCAAAAAATAAAAATAATAAAAATTAAAATTAAAAATAATAAAAAATAATATTAATGTAAATAATAATTTAGAAGACATGAAATTATATTACATAATTGCTTCTCACTTTTACTTAAATCACATCAGGTGACGTGGCGTTCGCATGTAAAATGACGCCCAAAAAAGGGGATGCAACACGAGGACTTCCTAAGAGGTCACCCATCCTAGTACTACTCTCGCCCAAGCACGCTTAACTGCGGAGTTCTGATGGGATCCGGTGCTTTAGTGCTGGTATGATCGCATCCGTTATGAATCACATTTTTTGGATTATGAGAAAATCATAATAATCATAAAGAATAAACCAAAATATCAATATTAATACCAATTTTCATGAAAAATACATTAAAAAGTCTTATAAAATTACAGAAATTTATACAAAATAATTAAATTAATATAAAATATTATTATAATAATTATTATTATTACTACTAATAATTTTTTTTATTTATAGTAATTATGTTTTTAATTCCAAAAAATAAAAATAATAAAAATTAAAATTAAAAATAATAAAAAATAATATTAATGTAAATAATAATTTAGAAGACATGAAATTATATTACATAATTGCTTCTCACTTTTACTTAAATCACATCAGGTGACGTGGCGTTCGCGTGTAAAATGACGCCCAAAAAAGGGGATGCAACACGAGGACTTCCCAGGAGGTCACCCATCCTAGTACTACTCTCGCCCAAGCACGCTTAACTGCGGAGTTCAGATGGGATCCGGTGCTTTAGTGCTGGTATGATCGCATCCGTTATGAATCACATTTTTTGGATTATGAGAAAATCATAATAATCATAAAGAATAAACCAAAATATCAATATTAATACCAATTTTCATGAAAAATACATTAAAAAGTCTTATAAAATTACAGAAATTTATACAAAATAATTAAATTAATATAAAATATTATTATAATAATTATTATTATTACTACTAATAATTTTTTTTATTTATAGTAATTATGTTTTTAATTCCAAAAAATAAAAATAATAAAAATTAAAATTAAAAATAATAAAAAATAATATTAATGTAAATAATAATTTAGAAGACATGAAATTATATTACATAATTGCTTCTCACTTTTACTTAAATCACATCAGGTGACGTGGCGTTCGCATGTAAAATGACGCCCAAAAAAGGGGATGCAACACGAGGACTTCCCAGGAGGTCACCCATCCTAGTACTACTCTCGCCCAAGCACGCTTAACTGCGGAGTTCTGATGGGATCCGGTGCTTTAGTGCTGGTATGATCGCATCCGTTATGAATCACATTTTTTGGATTATGAGAAAATCATAATAATCATAAAGAATAAACCAAAATATCAATATTAATACCAATTTTCATGAAAAATACATTAAAAAGTCTTATGAAATTACAGAAATTTATACAAAATAATTAAATTAGTATAAAATATTATTATAATAATTATTATTATTACTACTAATAATTTTTTTTATTTATAGTAATTATGTTTTTAATTCCAAAAAATAAAAATAATAAAAATTAAAATTAAAAATAATAAAAAATAATATTAATGTAAATAATAATTTAGAAGACATGAAATTATATTACATAATTGCTTCTCACTTTTACTTAAATCACATCAGGTGACGTGGCGTTCGCATGTAAAATGACGCCCAAAAAAGGGGATGCAACACGAGGACTTCCCAGGAGGTCACCCATCCTAGTACTACTCTCGCCCAAGCACGCTTAACTGCGGAGTTCTGATGGGAAACGGTGCTTTAGTGCTGGTATGATCGCATCCGTTATGAATCACATTTTTTGGATTATGAGAAAATCATAATAATCATAAAGAATAAACCAAAATATCAATATTAATACCAATTTTCACGAAAAATACATTAAAAAGTCTTATAAAATTACAGAAATTTATACAAAATAATTAAATTAGTATAAAATATTATTATAATAATTATTATTATTACTACTAATAATTTTTTTTATTTATAGTAATTATGTTTTTAATTCCAAAAAATAAAAATAATAAAAATTAAAATTAAAAATAATAAAAAATAATATTAATGTAAATAATAATTTAGAAGACATGAAATTATATTACATAATTGCTTCTCACTTTTACTTAAATCACATCAGGTGACGTGGCGTTCGCATGTAAAATGACGCCCAAAAAAGGGGATGCAACACGAGGACTTCCCAGGAGGTCACCCATCCTAGTACTACTCTCGCCCAAGCACGCTTAACTGCGGAGTTCTGATGGGATCCGGTGCTTTAGTGCTGGTATGATCGCATCCGTTATGAATCACATTTTTTGGATTATGAGAAAATCGTAATAATCATAAAGAATAAACCAAAATATCAATATTAATACCAATTTTCATGAAAAATACATTAAAAAGTCTTATAAAATTACAGAAATTTATACAAAATAATTAAATTAGTATAAAATATTATTATAATAATTATTATTATTACTACTAATAATTTTTTTTATTTATAGTAATTATGTTTTTAATTCCAAAAAATAAAAATAATAAAAATTAAAATTAAAAATAATAAAAAATAATATTAATGTAAATAATAATTTAGAAGACATGAAATTATATTACATAATTGCTTCTCACTTTTACTTAAATCACATCAGGTGACGTGGCGTTCGCATGTAAAATGACGCCCAAAAAAGGGATGCAACACGAGGACTTCCCAGGAGGTCACCCATCCTAGTACTACTCTCGCCCAAGCACGCTTAACTGCGGAGTTCTGATGGGATCCGGTGCTTTAGTGCTGGTATGATCGCATCCGTTATGAATCACATTTTTTGGATTATGAGAAAATCATAATAATCATAAAGAATAAACCAAAATATCAATATTAATACCAATTTTCATGAAAAATACATTAAAAAGTCTTATAAAATTACAGAAATTTATACAAAATAATTAAATTAGTATAAAATATTATTATAATAATTATTATTATTACTACTAATAATTTTTTTTATTTATAGTAATTATGTTTTTAATTCCAAAAAATAAAAATAATAAAAATTAAAATTAAAAATAATAAAAAATAATATTAATGTAAATAATAATTTAGAAGACATGAAATTATATTACATAATTGCTTCTCATTTTTACTTAAATCACATCAGGTGACGTGGCGTTCGCATGTAAAATGACGCCCAAAAAAGGGGATGCAACACGAGGACTTCCCAGGAGGTCACCCATCCTAGTACTACTCTCGCCCAAGCACGCTTAACTGCGGAGTTCTGATGGGATCCGGTGCTTTAGTGCTGGTATGATCGCATCCGTTATGAATCACATTTTTTGGATTATGAGAAAATCATAATAATCATAAAGAATAAACCAAAATATCAATATTAATACCAATTTTCATGAAAAATACATTAAAAAGTCTTATAAAATTACAGAAATTTATACAAAATAATTAAATTAATATAAAATATTATTATAATAATTATTATTATTACTACTAATAATTTTTTTTATTTATAGTAATTATGTTTTTAATTCCAAAAAATAAAAATAATAAAAATTAAAATTAAAAATAATAAAAAATAATATTAATGTAAATAATAATTTAGAAGACATGAAATTATATTACATAATTGCTTCTCACTTTTACTTAAATCACATCAGGTGACGTGGCGTTCGCATGTAAAATGACGCCCAAAAAAGGGGATGCAACACGAGGACTTCCCAGGAGGTCACCCATCCTAGTACTACTCTCGCCCAAGCACGCTTAACTACGGAGTTCTGATGGGATCCGGTGCTTTAGTGCTGGTATGATCGCATCCGTTATGAATCACATTTTTTGGATTATGAGAAAATCATAATAATCATAAAGAATAAACCAAAATATCAATATTAATACCAATTTTCATGAAAAATACATTAAAAAGTCTTATAAAATTACAGAAATTTATACAAAATAATTAAATTAGTATAAAATATTATTATAATAATAATTATTATTACTACTAATAATTTTTTTTATTTATAGTAATTATGTTTTTAATTCCAAAAAATAAAAATAATAAAAATTAAAATTAAAAATAATAAAAAATAATATTAATGTAAATAATAATTTAGAAGACATGAAATTATATTACATAATTGCTTCTCACTTTTACTTAAATCACATCAGGTGACGTGGCGTTCGCATGTAAAATGACGCCCAAAAAAGGGGATGCAACACGAGGACTTCCCAGGAGGTCACCCATCCTAGTACTACTCTCGCCCAAGCACGCTTAACTGCGGAGTTCTGATGGGATCCGGTGCTTTAGTGCTGGTATGATCGCATCCGTTATGAATCACATTTTTTGGATTATGAGAAAATCATAATAATCATAAAGAATAAACCAAAATATCAATATTAATACCAATTTTCATGAAAAATACATTAAAAAGTCTTATAAAATTAGAGAAATTTATACAAAATAATTAAATTAGTATAAAATATTATTATAATAATTATTATTATTACTACTAATAATTTTTTTTATTTATAGTAATTATGTTTTTAATTCCAAAAAATAAAAATAATAAAAATTAAAATTAAAAATAATAAAAAATAATATTAATGTAAATAATAATTTAGAAGACATGAAATTATATTACATAATTGCTTCTCACTTTTACTTAAATCACATCAGGTGACGTGGCGTTCGCATGTAAAATGACGCCCAAAAAAGGGGATGCAACACGAGGACTTCCCAGGAGGTCACCCATCCTAGTACTACTCTCGCCCAAGCACGCTTAACTGCGGAGTTCTGATGGGATCCGGTGCTTTAGTGCTGGTATGATCGCATCCGTTATGAATCACATTTTTTGGATTATGAGAAAATCATAATAATCATAAAGAATAAACCAAAATATCAATATTAATACCAATTTTCATGAAAAATACATTAAAAAGTCTTATAAAATTACAGAAATTTATACAAAATAATTAAATTAATATAAAATATTATTATAATAATTATTATTATTACTACTAATAATTTTTTTATTTATAGTAATTATGTTTTTAATTCCAAAAAATAAAAATAATAAAAATTAAAATTAAAAATAATAAAAAATAATATTAATGTAAATAATAATTTGGAAGACATGAAATTATATTACATAATTGCTTCTCACTTTTACTTAAATCACATCAGGTGACGTGGCGTTCGCATGTAAAATGACGCCCAAAAAAAGGGATGCAACACGAGGACTTCCCAGGAGGTCACCCATCCTAGTACTACTCTCGCCCAAGCACGCTTAACTGCGGAGTTCTGATGGGATCCGGTGCTTTAGTGCTGGTATGATCGCATCCGTTATGAATCACATTTTTTGGATTATGAGAAAATCATAATAATCATAAAGAATAAATCAAAATATCAATATTAATACCAATTTTCATGAAAAATACATTAAAAAGTCTTATAAAATTACAGAAATTTATACAAAATAATTAAATTAGTATAAAATATTATTATAATAATTATTATTATTACTACTAATAATTTTTTTTATTTATAGTAATTATGTTTTTAATTCCAAAAAATAAAAATAATAAAAATTAAAATTAAAAATAATAAAAAATAATATTAATGTAAATAATAATTTAGAAGACATGAAATTATATTACATAATTGCTTCTCATTTTTACTTAAATCACATCAGGTGACGTGGCGTTCGCATGTAAAATGACGCCCAAAAAAGGGGATGCAACACGAGGACTTCCCAGGAGGTCACCCATCCTAGTACTACTCTCGCCCAAGCACGCTTAACTGCGGAGTTCTGATGGGATCCGGTGCTTTAGTGCTGGTATGATCGCATCCGTTATGAATCACATTTTTTGGATTATGAGAAAATCATAATAATCATAAAGAATAAACCAAAATATCAATATTAATACCAATTTTCATGAAAAATACATTAAAAAGTCTTATAAAATTACAGAAATTTATACAAAATAATTAAATTAATATAAAATATTATTATAATAATTATTATTATTACTACTAATAATTTTTTTTATTTATAGTAATTATGTTTTTAATTCCAAAAAATAAAAATAATAAAAATTAAAATTAAAAATAATAAAAAATAATATTAATGTTAATAATAATTTAGAAGACATGAAATTATATTACATAATTGCTTCTCACTTTTACTTAAATCACATCAGGTGACGTGGCGTTCGCATGTAAAATGACGCCCAAAAAAGGGGATGCAACACGAGGACTTCCCAGGAGGTCACCCATCCTAGTACTACTCTCGCCCAAGCACGCTTAACTACGGAGTTCTGATGGGATCCGGTGCTTTAGTGCTGGTATGATCGCATCCGTTATGAATCACATTTTTTGGATTATGAGAAAATCATAATAATCATAAAGAATAAACCAAAATATCAATATTAATACCAATTTTCATGAAAAATACATTAAAAAGTCTTATAAAATTACAGAAATTTATACAAAATAATTAAATTAGTATAAAATATTATTATAATAATTATTATTATTACTACTAATAACTTTTTTTATTTATAGTAATTATGTTTTTAATTCCAAAAAATAAAAATAATAAAAATTAAAATTAAAAATAATAAAAAATAATATTAATGTAAATAATAATTTAGAAGACATGAAATTATATTACATAATTGCTTCTCACTTTTACTTAAATCACATCAGGTGACGTGGCGTTCGCATGTAAAATGACGCCCAAAAAAGGGGATGCAACACGAGGACTTCCCAGGAGGTCACCCATCCTAGTACTACTCTCGCCCAAGCACGCTTAACTGCGGAGTTCTGATGGGATCCGGTGCTTTAGTGCTGGTATGATCGCATCCGTTATGAATCACATTTTTTGGATTATGAGAAAATCATAATAATCATAAAGAATAAACCAAAATATCAATATTAATACCAATTTTCATGAAAAATACATTAAAAAGTCTTATAAAATTACAGAAATTTATACAAAATAATTAAATTAGTATAAAATATTATTATAATAATTATTATTATTACTACTAATAATTTTTTTTATTTATAGTAATTATGTTTTTAATTCCAAAAAATAAAAATAATAAAAATTAAAATTAAAAATAATAAAAAATAATATTAATGTAAATAATAATTTAGAAGACATGAAATTATATTACATAATTGCTTCTCACTTTTACTTAAATCACATCAGGTGACGTGGCGTTCGCATGTAAAATGACGCCCAAAAAAGGGGATGCAACACGAGGACTTCCCAGGAGGTCACCCATCCTAGTACTACTCTCGCCCAAGCACGCTTAACTGCGGAGTTCTGATGGGATCCGGTGCTTTAGTGCTGGTATGATCGCATCCGTTATGAATCACATTTTTTGGATTATGAGAAAATCATAATAATCATAAAGAATAAACCAAAATATCAATATTAATACCAATTTTCATGAAAAATACATTAAAAAGTCTTATAAAATTACAGAAATTTATACAAAATAATTAAATTAATATAAAATATTATTATAATAATTATTATTATTACTACTAATAATTTTTTTTATTTATAGTAATTATGTTTTTAATTCCAAAAAATAAAAATAATAAAAATTAAAATTAAAAATAATAAAAAATAATATTAATGTAAATAATAATTTGGAAGACATGAAATTATATTACATAATTGCTTCTCACTTTTACTTAAATCACATCAGGTGACGTGGCGTTCGCATGTAAAATGACGCCCAAAAAAGGGGATGCAACACGAGGACTTCCCAGGAGGTCACCCATCCTAGTACTACTCTCGCCCAAGCACGCTTAACTGCGGAGTTCTGATGGGATCCGGTGCTTTAGTGCTGGTATGATCGCATCCGTTATGAATCACATTTTTTGGATTATGAGAAAATCATAATAATCATAAAGAATAAACCAAAATATCAATATTAATACCAATTTTCATGAAAAATACATTAAAAAGTCTTATAAAATTACAGAAATTTATAGAAAATAATTAAATTAGTATAAAATATTATTATAATAATTATTATTATTACTACTAATAATTTTTTTTATTTATAGTAATTATGTTTTTAATTCCAAAAAATAAAAATAATAAAAATTAAAATTAAAAATAATAAAAAATAATATTAATGTAAATAATAATTTAGAAGACATGAAATTATATTACATAATTGCTTCTCACTTTTACTTAAATCACATCAGGTG
Source organism: Juncus effusus (assembly GCA_027726005.1). NCBI lineage: Eukaryota > Viridiplantae > Streptophyta > Magnoliopsida > Poales > Juncaceae > Juncus > Juncus effusus. Next base: position 3,168,228 of record CM050892.1, read on the forward strand.
ACGTGGCGTTCGCATGTAAAATGACGCCCAAAAAAGGGGATGCAACACGAGGACTTCCCAGGAGCTCACCCATCCTAGTACTACTCTCGCCCAAGCACGCTTAACTGCGGAGTTCTGATGGGATCCGGTGCTTTAGTGCTGGTATGATCGCATCCGTTATGAATCACATTTTTTGGATTATGAGAAAATCATAATAATCATAAAGAATAAACCAAAATATCAATATTAATACCAATTTTCATGAAAAATACATTAAAAAGTCTTATAAAATTACAGAAATTTATACAAAATAATTAAATTAGTATAAAATATTATTATAATAATTATTATTATTACTACTAATAATTTTTTTTATTTATAGTAATTATGTTTTTAATTCCAAAAAATAAAAATAATAAAAATTAAAAATAAAAATAATAAAAAATAATATTAATGTAAATAATAATTTAGAAGACATGAAATTATATTACATAATTGCTTCTCACTTTTACTTAAATCACATCAGGTGACGTGGCGTTCGCATGTAAAATGACGCCCAAAAAAGGGGATGCAACACGAGGACTTCCCAGGAGGTCACCCATCCTAGTATTACTCTCGCCCAAGCACGCTTAACTGCGGAGTTCTGATGGGATCCGGTGCTTTAGTGCTGGTATGATCGCATCCGTTATGAATCACATTTTTTGGATTATGAGAAAATCATAATAATCATAAAGAATAAACCAAAATATCAATATTAATACCAATTTTCATGAAAAATACATTAAAAAGTCTTATAAAATTACAGAAATTTATACAAAATAATTAAATTAATATAAAATATTATTATAATAATTATTATTATTACTACTAATAATTTTTTTTATTTATAGTAATTATGTTTTTAATTCCAAAAAATAAAAATAATAAAAATTAAAATTAAAAATAATAAAAAAAAATATTAATGTAAATAATAATTTGGAAGACATGAAATTATATTACATAATTGCTTCTCACTTTTACTTAAATCACATCAGGTGACGTGGCGTTCGCATGTAAAATGACGCCCAAAAAAGGGGATCCAACACGAGGACTTCCCAGGAGGTCACCCATCCTAGTACTACTCTCGCCCAAGCACGCTTAACTGCGGAGTTCTGATGGGATCCGGTGCTTTAGTGCTGGTATGATCGCATCCGTTATGAATCACATTTTTTGGATTATGAGAAAATCATAATAATCATAAAGAATAAACCAAAATATCAATATTAATACCAATTTTCATGAAAAATACATTAAAAAGTCTTATAAAATTACAGAAATTTATACAAAATAATTAAATTAGTATAAAATATTATTATAATAATTATTATTATTACTACTAATAATTTTTTTTATTTATAGTAATTATGTTTTTAATTCCAAAAAATAAAAATAATAAAAATTAAAATTAAAAATAATAAAAAATAATATTAATGTAAATAATAAGTTAGAAGACATGAAATTATATTACATAATTGCTTCTCACTTTTACTTAAATCACATCAGGTGACGTGGCGTTCGCATGTAAAATGACGCCCAAAAAAGGGGATGCAACACGAGGACTTCCCAGGAGGTCACCCATCCTAGTACTACTCTCGCCCAAGCACGCTTAACTGCGGAGTTCTGATGGGATCCGGTGCTTTAGTGCTGGTATGATCGCATCCGTTATGAATCACATTTTTTGGATTATGAGAAAATCATAATAATCATAAAGAATAAACCAAAATATCAATATTAATACCAATTTTCATGAAAAATACATTAAAAAGTCTTATAAAATTACAGAAATTTATACAAAATAATTAAATTAGTATAAAATATTATTATAATAATTATTATTATTACTACTAATAATTTTTTTTATTTATAGTAATTATGTTTTTAATTCCAAAAAATAAAAATAATAAAAATTAAAATTAAAAATAATAAAAAATAATATTAACGTAAATAATAATTTAGAAGACATGAAATTATATTACATAATTGCTTCTCACTTTTACTTAAATCACATCAGGTGACGTGGCGTTCGCATGTAAAACGACGCCCAAAAAAGGGATGCAACACGAGGACTTCCCAGGAGGTCACCCATCCTAGTACTACTCTCGCCCAAGCACGCTTAACTGCGGAGTTCTGATGGGATCCGGTGCTTTAGTGCTGGTATGATCGCATCCGTTATGAATCACATTTTTTGGATTATGAGAAAATCATAATAATCATAAAGAATAAACCAAAATATCAATATTAATACCAATTTTCATGAAAAATACATTAAAAAGTCTTATAAAATTACAGAAATTTATACAAAATAATTAAATTAGTATAAAATATTATTATAATAATTATTATTATTACTACTAATAATTTTTTTTATTTATAGTAATTATGTTTTTAATTCCAAAAAATAAAAATAATAAAAATTAAAATTAAAAATAATAAAAAATAATATTAATGTAAATAATAATTTAGAAGACATGAAATTATATTACATAATTGCTTCTCACTTTTACTTAAATCACATCAGGTGACGTGGCGTTCGCATGTAAAATGACGCCCAAAAAAGGGGATGCAACACGAGGACTTCCCAGGAGGTCACCCATCCTAGTACTACTCTCGCCCAAGCACGCTTAACTGCGGAGTTCTGATGGGATCCGGTGCTTTAGTGCTGGTATGATCGCATCCGTTATGAATCACATTTTTTGGATTATGAGAAAATCATAATAATCATAAAGAATAAACCAAAATATCAATATTAATACCAATTTTCATGAAAAATACATTAAAAAGTCTTATAAAATTACAGAAATTTATACAAAATAATTAAATTAATATAAAATATTATTATAATAATTATTATTATTACTACTAATAATTTTTTTTATTTATAGTAATTATGTTTTTAATTCCAAAAAATAAAAATAATAAAAATTAAAATTAAAAATAATAAAAAATAATATTAATGTAAATAATAATTTGGAAGACATGAAATTATATTACATAATTGCTTCTCACTTTTACTTAAATCACATCAGGTGACGTGGCGTTCGCATGTAAAATGACGCCCAAAAAAGGGGATGCAACACGAGGACTTCCCAGGAGGTCACCCATCCTAGTACTACTCTCGCCCAAGCACGCTTAACTGCGGAGTTCTGATGGGATCCGGTGCTTTAGTGCTGGTATGATCGCATCCGTTATGAATCACATTTTTTGGATTATGAGAAAATCATAATAATCATAAAGAATAAACCAAAATATCAATATTAATACCAATTTTCATGAAAAATACATTAAAAAGTCTTATAAAATTACAGAAATTTATACAAAATAATTAAATTAGTATAAAATATTATTATAATAATTATTATTATTACTACTAATAATTTTTTTTATTTATAGTAATTATGTTTTTAATTCCAAAAAATAAAAATAATAAAAATTAAAATTAAAAATAATAAAAAATAATATTAATGTAAATAATAATTTAGAAGACATGAAATTATATTACATAATTGCTTCTCACTTTTACTTAAATCACATCAGGTGACGTGGCGTTCGCATGTAAAATGACGCCCAAAAAAGGGGATGCAACACGAGGACTTCCCAGGAGGTCACCCATCCTAGTACTACTCTCGCCCAAGCACGCTTAACTGCGGAGTTCTGATGGGATCCGGTGCTTTAGTGCTGGTATGATCGCATCCGTTATGAATCACATTTTTTGGATTATGAGAAAATCATAATAATCATAAAGAATAAACCAAAATATCAATATTAATACCAATTTTCATGAAAAATACATTAAAAAGTCTTATAAAATTACAGAAATTTATACAAAATAATTAAATTAGTATAAAATATTATTATAATAATTATTATTATTACTACTAATAATTTTTTTTATTTATAGTAATTATGTTTTTAATTCCAAAAAATAAAAATAATAAAAATTAAAATTAAAAATAATAAAAAATAATATTAATGTAAATAATAATTTAGAAGACATGAAATTATATTACATAATTGCTTCTCACTTTTACTTAAATCACATCAGGTGACGTGGCGTTCGCATGTAAAACGACGCCCAAAAAAGGGATGCAACACGAGGACTTCCCAGGAGGTCACCCATCCTAGTACTACTCTCGCCCAAGCACGCTTAACTGCGGAGTTCTGATGGGATCCGGTGCTTTAGTGCTGGTATGATCGCATCCGTTATGAATCACATTTTTTGGATTATGAGAAAATCATAATAATCATAAAGAATAAACCAAAATATCAATATTAATACCAATTTTCATGAAAAATACATTAAAAAGTCTTATAAAATTACAGAAATTTATACAAAATAATTAAATTAGTATAAAATATTATTATAATAATTATTATTATTACTACTAATAATTTTTTTATTTATAGTAATTATGTTTTTAATTCCAAAAAATAAAAATAATAAAAATTAAAATTAAAAATAATAAAAAATAATATTAATGTAAATAATAATTTAGAAGACATGAAATTATATTACATAATTGCTTCTCACTTTTACTTAAATCACATCAGGTGACGTGGCGTTCGCATGTAAAATGACGCCCAAAAAAGGGGATGCAACACGAGGACTTCCCAGGAGGTCACCCATCCTAGTACTACTCTCGCCCAAGCACGCTTAACTGCGGAGTTCTGATGGGATCCGGTGCTTTAGTGCTGGTATGATCGCATCCGTTATGAATCACATTTTTTGGATTATGAGAAAATCATAATAATCATAAAGAATAAACCAAAATATCAATATTAATACCAATTTTCATGAAAAATACATTAAAAAGTCTTATAAAATTACAGAAATTTATACAAAATAATTAAATTAATATAAAATATTATTATAATAATTATTATTATTACTACTAATAATTTTTTTTATTTATAGTAATTATGTTTTTAATTCCAAAAAATAAAAATAATAAAAATTAAAATTAAAAATAATAAAAAATAATATTAATGTAAATAATAATTTAGAAGACATGAAATTATATTACATAATTGCTTCTCACTTTTACTTAAATCACATCAGGTGACGTGGCGTTCGCATGTAAAATGACGCCCAAAAAAGGGGATGCAACACGAGGAATTCCCAGGAGGTCACCCATCCTAGTACTACTCTCGCCCAAGCACGCTTAACTGCGGAGTTCTGATGGGATCCGGTGCTTTAGTGCTGGTATGATCGCATCCGTTGTGAATCACATTTTTTGGATTATGAGAAAATCATAATAATCATAAAGAATAAACCAAAATATCAATATTAATACCAATTTTCATGAAAAATACATTAAAAAGTCTTATAAAATTACAGAAATTTATACAAAATAATTAAATTAGTATAAAATATTATTATAATAATTATTATTATTACTACTAATAATTTTTTTTATTTATAGTAATTATGTTTTTAATTCCAAAAAATAAAAATAATAAAAATTAAAATTAAAAATAATAAAAAATAATATTAATGTAAATAATAATTTAGAAGACATGAAATTATATTACATAATTGCTTCTCACTTTTACTTAAATCACATCAGGTGACGTGGCGTTCGCATGTAAAATGACGCCCAAAAAAGGGGATGCAACACGAGGACTTCCCAGGAGGTCACCCATCCTAGTACTACTCTCGCCCAAGCACGCTTAACTGCGGAGTTCTGATGGGATCCGGTGCTTTAGTGCTGGTATGATCGCATCCGTTATGAATCACATTTTTTGGATTATGAGAAAATCATAATAATCATAAAGAATAAACCAAAATATCAATATTAACACCAATTTTCATGAAAAATACATTAAAAAGTCTTATAAAATTACAGAAATTTATACAAAATAATTAAATTAGTATAAAATATTATTATAATAATTATTATTATTACTACTAATAATTTTTTTTATTTATAGTAATTATGTTTTTAATTCCAAAAAATAAAAATAATAAAAATTAAAATTAAAAATACTAAAAAATAATATTAATGTAAATAATAATTTAGAAGACATGAAATTATATTACATAATTGCTTCTCACTTTTACTTAAATCACATCAGGTGACGTGGCGTTCGCATGTAAAATGACGCCCAAAAAAGGGGATGCAACACGAGGACTTCCCAGGAGGTCACTCATCCTAGTACTACTCTCGCCCAAGCACGCTTAACTGCGGAGTTCTGATGGGATCCGGTGCTTTAGTGCTGGTATGATCGCATCCGTTATGAATCACATTTTTTGGATTATGAGAAAATCATAATAATCATAAAGAATAAACCAAAATATCAATATTAATACCAATTTTCATGAAAAATACATTAAAAAGTCTTATAAAATTACAGAAATTTATACAAAATAATTAAATTAGTATAAAATATTATTATAATAATTATTATTATTACTACTAATAATTTTTTTTATTTATAGTAATTATGTTTTTAATTCCAAAAAATAAAAATAATAAAAATTAAAATTAAAAATAATAAAAAATAATATTAATGTAAATAATAATTTAGAAGACATGAAATTATATTACATAATTGCTTCTCACTTTTACTTAAATCACATCAGGTGACGTGGCATTCGCATGTAAAATGACGCCCAAAAAAGGGGATGCAACACGAGGACTTCCCAGGAGGTCACCCATCCTAGTACTACTCTCGCCCAAGCACGCTTAACTGCGGAGTTCTGATGGGATCCGGTGCTTTAGTGCTGGTATGATCGCATCCGTTATGAATCACATTTTTTGGATTATGAGAAAATCATAATAATCATAAAGAATAAACCAAAATATCAATATTAATACCAATTTTCATGAAAAATACATTAAAAAGTCTTATAAAATTACAGAAATTTATACAAAATAATTAAATTAGTATAAAATATTATTATAATAATTATTATTATTACTACTAATAATTTTTTTATTTATAGTAATTATGTTTTTAATTCCAAAAAATAAAAATAATAAAAATTAAAATTAAAAATAATAAAAAATAATATTAATGTAAATAATAATTTAGAAGACATGAAATTATATTACATAATTGTTTCTCACTTTTACTTAAATCACATCAGGTGACGTGGCGTTCGCATGTAAAATGACGCCCAAAAAAGGGGATGCAACACGAGGACTTCCCAGGAGGTCACCCATCCTAGTACTACTCTCGCCCAAGCACGCTTAACTGCGGAGTTCTGATGGGATCCGGTGCTTTAGTGCTGGTATGATCGCATCCATTATGAATCACATTTTTTGGATTATGAGAAAATCATAATAATCATAAAGAATAAACCAAAATATCAATATTAATACCAATTTTCATGAAAAATACATTAAAAAGTCTTATAAAATTACAGAAATTTATACAAAATAGTTAAATTAATATAAAATATTAATTTAATAATTATTATTATTACTACTAATAATTTTTTTTATTTATAGTAATTATGTTTTTAATTCCAAAAAATAAAAATAATAAAAATTAAAATTAAAAATAGTAAAAAATAATATTAATGTAAATAATAATTTAGAAGACATGAAATTATATTACATAATTGCTTCTCACTTTTACTTAAATCACATCAGGTGACGTGGCGTTCGCATGTAAAATGACGCCCAAAAAAGGGGATGCAACACGAGGACTTCCCAGGAGGTCACCCATCCTAGTACTACTCTCGCCCAAGCACGCTTAACTGCGGAGTTCTGATGGGATCCGGTGCTTTAGTGCTGGTATGATCGCATCCGTTATGAATCACATTTTTTGGATTATGAGAAAATCATAATAATCATAAAGAATAAAACAAAATATCAATATTAATACCAATTTTCATGAAAAATACATTAAAAAGTCTTATAAAATTACAGAAATTTATACAAAATAATTAAATTAATATAAAATATTATTATAATAATTATTATTATTACTACTAATAATTTTTTTTATTTATAGTAATTATGTTTTTAATTCCAAAAAATAAAAATAATAAAAATTAAAATTAAAAATAATAAAAAATAATATTAATGTAAATAATAATTTAGAAGACATGAAATTATATTACATAATTGCTTCTCACTTTTACTTAAATCACATCAGGTGACGTGGCGTTCGCATGTAAAATGACGCCCAAAAAAGGGGATGCAACACGAGGAATTCCCAGGAGGTCACCCATCCTAGTACTACTCTCGCCCAAGCACGCTTAACTGCGGAGTTCTGATGGGATCCGGTGCTTTAGTGCTGGTATGATCGCATCCGTTGTGAATCACATTTTTTGGATTATGAGAAAATCATAATAATCATAAAGAATAAACCAAAATATCAATATTAATACCAATTTTCATGAAAAATACATTAAAAAGTCTTATAAAATTACAGAAATTTATACAAAATAATTAAATTAGTATAAAATATTATTATAATAATTATTATTATTACTACTAATAATTTTTTTTATTTATAGTAATTATGTTTTTAATTCCAAAAAATAAAAATAATAAAAATTAAAATTAAAAATAATAAAAAATAATATTAATGTAAATAATAATTTAGAAGACATGAAATTATATTACATAATTGCTTCTCACTTTTACTTAAATCACATCAGGTGACGTGGCGTTCGCATGTAAAATGACGCCCAAAAAAAGGGATGCAACACGAGGACTTCCCAGGAGGTCACCCATCCTAGTACTACTCTCGCCCAAGCACGCTTAACTGCGGAGTTCTGATGGGATCCGGTGCTTTAGTGCTGGTATGATCGCATCCGTTATGAATCACATTTTTTGGATTATGAGAAAATCATAATAATCATAAAGAATAAACCAAAATATCAATATTAACACCAATTTTCATGAAAAATACATTAAAAAGTCTTATAAAATTACAGAAATTTATACAAAATAATTAAATTAGTATAAAATATTATTATAATAATTATTATTATTACTACTAATAATTTTTTTTATTTATAGTAATTATGTTTTTAATTCCAAAAAATAAAAATAATAAAAATTAAAATTAAAAATACTAAAAAATAATATTAATGTAAATAATAATTTAGAAGACATGAAATTATATTACATAATTGCTTCTCACTTTTACTTAAATCACATCAGGTGACGTGGCGTTCGCATGTAAAATGACGCCCAAAAAAGGGGATGCAACACGAGGACTTCCCAGGAGGTCACCCATCCTAGTACTACTCTCGCCCAAGCACGCTTAACTGCGGAGTTCTGATGGGATCCGGTGCTTTAGTGCTGGTATGATCGCATCCGTTATGAATCACATTTTTTGGATTATGAGAAAATCATAATAATCATAAAGAATAAACCAAAATATCAATATTAATACCAATTTTCATGAAAAATACATTAAAAAGTCTTATAAAATTACAGAAATTTATACAAAATAATTAAATTAATATAAAATATTATTATAATAATTATTATTATTACTACTAATAATTTTTTTTATTTATAGTAATTATGTTTTTAATTCCAAAAAATAAAAATAATAAAAATTAAAATTAAAAATAATAAAAAATAATATTAATGTAAATAATAATTTAGAAGACATGAAATTATATTACATAATTGCTTCTCACTTTTACTTAAATCACATCAGGTGACGTGGCGTTCGCATGTAAAATGACGCCCAAAAAAGGGGATGCAACACGAGGACTTCCCAGGAGGTCACCCATCCTAGTACTACTCTCGCCCAAGCACGCTTAACTGCGGAGTTCTGATGGGATCCGGTGCTTTAGTGCTGGTATGATCGCATCCGTTATGAATCACATTTTTTGGATTATGAGAAAATCATAATAATCATAAAGAATAAACCAAAATATCAATATTAATACCAATTTTCATGAAAAATACATTAAAAAGTCTTATAAAATTACAGAAATTTATACAAAATAATTAAATTAGTATAAAATATTATTATAATAATTATTATTATTACTACTAATAATTTTTTTTATTTATAGTAATTATGTTTTTAATTCCAAAAAATAAAAATAATAAAAATTAAAATTAAAAATAATAAAAAATAATATTAATGTAAATAATAATTTAGAAGACATGAAATTATATTACATAATTGCTTCTCACTTTTACTTAAATCACATCAGGTGACGTGGCGTTCGCATGTAAAATGACGCCCAAAAAAGGGGATGCAACACGAGGACTTCCCAGGAGGTCACCCATCCTAGTACTACTCTCGCCCAAGCACGCTTAACTGCGGAGTTCTGATGGGATCCGGTGCTTTAGTGCTGGTATGATCGCATCCGTTATGAATCACATTTTTTGGATTATGAGAAAATCATAATAATCATAAAGAATAAACCAAAATATCAATATTAATACCAATTTTCATGAAAAATACATTAAAAAGTCTTATAAAATTACAGAAATTTATACAAAATAATTAAATTAATATAAAATATTATTATAATAATTATTATTATTACTACTAATAATTTTTTTTATTTATAGTAATTATGTTTTTAATTCCAAAAAATAAAAATAATAAAAATTAAAATTAAAAATAATAAAAAATAATATTAATGTAAATAATAATTTAGAAGACATGAAATTATATTACATAATTGCTTCTCACTTTTACTTAAATCACATCAGGTGACGTGGCTTTCGCATGTAAAATGACGCCCAAAAAAGGGGATGCATCACGAGGACTTCCCAGGAGGTCACCCATCCTAGTACTACTCTCGCCCAAGCACGCTTAACTGCGGAGTTCTGATGGGATCCGGTGCTTTAGTGCTGGTATGATCGCATCCGTTATGAATCACATTTTTTGGATTATGAGAAAATCATAATAATCATAAAGAATAAACCAAAATATCAATATTAATACCAATTTTCATGAAAAATACATTAAAAAGTCTTATAAAATTACAGAAATTTATACAAAATAATTAAATTAATATAAAATATTATTATAATAATTATTATTATTACTACTAATAATTTTTTTTATTTATAGTAATTATGTTTTTAATTCCAAAAAATAAAAATAATAAAAATTAAAATTAAAAATAATAAAAAATAATATTAATGTAAATAATAATTTAGAAGACATGAAATTATATTACATAATTGCTTCTCACTTTTACTTAAATCACATCAGGTGACGTGGCGTTCGCATGTAAAATGACGCCCAAAAAAGGGGATGCAACACGAGGACTTCCCAGGAGGTCACCCATCCTAGTACTACTCTCGCCCAAGCACGCTTAACTGCGGAGTTCTGATGGGATCCGGTGCTTTAGTGCTGGTATGATCGCATCCGTTATGAATCACATTTTTTGGATTATGAGAAAATCATAATAATCATAAAGAATAAACCAAAATATCAATATTAATACCAATTTTCATGAAAAATACATTAAAAAGTCTTATAAAATTACAGAAATTTATACAAAATAATTAAATTAGTATAAAATATTATTATAATAATTATTATTATTACTACTAATAATTTTTTTTATTTATAGTAATTATGTTTTTAATTCCAAAAAATAAAAATAATAAAAATAAAAATTAAAAATAATAAAAAATAATATTAATGTAAATAATAATTTAGAAGACATGAAATTATATTACATAATTGCTTCTCACTTTTACTTAAATCACATCAGGTGACGTGGCGTTCGCATGTAAAATGACGCCCAAAAAAGGGGATGCAACACGAGGACTTCCCAGGAGGTCACCCATCCTAGTACTACTCTCGCCCAAGCACGCTTACCTGCGGAGTTCTGATGGGATCCGGTGCTTTAGTGCTGGTATGATCGCATCCGTTATGAATCACATTTTTTGGATTATGAGAAAATCATAATAATCATAAAGAATAAACCAAAATATCAATATTAATACCAATTTTCATGAAAAATACATTAAAAAGTCTTATAAAATTACAGAAATTTATACAAAATAATTAAATTAATATAAAATATTATTATAATAATTATTATTATTACTACTAATAATTTTTTTTATTTATAGTAATTATGTTTTTAATTCCAAAAAATAAAAATAATAAAAATTAAAATTAAAAATAATAAAAAATAATATTAATGTAAATAATAATTTAGAAGACATGAAATTATATTACATAATTGCTTCTCACTTTTACTTAAATCACATCAGGTGACGTGGCGTTCGCATGTAAAATGACGCCCAAAAAAGGGGATGCAACACGAGGACTTCCCAGGAGGTCACCCATCCTAGTACTACTCTCGCCCAAGCACGCTTAACTGCGGAGTTCTGATGGGATCCGGTGCTTTAGTGCTGGTATGATCGCATCCGTTATGAATCACATTTTTTGGATTATGAGAAAATCATAATAATCATAAAGAATAAACCAAAATATCAATATTAATACCAATTTTCATGAAAAATACATTAAAAAGTCTTATAAAATTACAGAAATTTATACAAAATAATTAAATTAATATAAAATATTATTATAATTATTATTATTATTACTACTAATAATTTTTTTTATTTATAGTAATTATGTTTTTAATTCCAAAAAATAAAAATAATAAAAATTAAAATTAAAAATAATAAAAAATAATATTAATGTAAATAATAATTTAGAAGACATGAAATTATATTACATAATTGCTTCTCACTTTTACTTAAATCACATCAGGTGACGTGGCGTTCGCATGTAAAATGACGCCCAAAAAAGGGGATGCAACACGAGGACTTCCCAGGAGGTCACCCATCCTAGTACTACTCTCGCCCAAGCACGCTTAACTGCGGAGTTCTGATGGGATCCGGTGCTTTAGTGCTGGTATGATCGCATCCGTTATGAATCACATTTTTTGGATTATGAGAAAATCATAATAATCATAAAGAATAAACCAAAATATCATTATTAATACCAATTTTCATGAAAAATACATTAAAAAGTCTTATAAAATTACAGAAATTTATACAAAATAATTAAATTAGTATAAAATATTATTATAATAATTATTATTATTACTACTAATAATTTTTTTTATTTATAGTAATTATGTTTTTAATTCCAAAAAATAAAAATAATAAAAATTAAAATTAAAAATAATAAAAAATAATATTAATGTAAATAATAATTTAGAAGACATGAAATTATATTACATAATTGCTTCTCACTTTTACTTAAATCACATCAGGTGACGTGGCGTTCGCATGTAAAATGACGCCCAAAAAAGGGGATGCAACACGAGGACTTCCCAGGAGGTCACCCATCCTAGTACTACTCTCGCCCAAGCACGCTTAACTGCGGAGTTCTGATGGGATCCGGTGCTTTAGTGCTGGTATGATCGCATCCGTTATGAATCACATTTTTTGGATTATGAGAAAATCATAATAATCATAAAGAATAAACCAAAATATCAATATTAATACCAATTTTCATGAAAAATACATTAAAAAGTCTTATAAAATTACAGAAATTTATACAAAATAATTAAATTAGTATAAAATATTATTATAATAATTATTATTATTACTACTAATAATTTTTTTTATTTATAGTAATTATGTTTTTAATTCCAAAAAATAAAAATAATAAAAATTAAAATTAAAAATAATAAAAAATAATATTAATGTAAATAATAATTTAGAAGACATGAAATTATATTACATAATTGCTTCTCATTTTTACTTAAATCACATCAGGTGACGTGGCGTTCGCATGTAAAATGACGCCCAAAAAAGGGGATGCAACACGAGGACTTCCCAGGAGGTCACCCATCCTAGTACTACTCTCGCCCAAGCACGCTTAACTGCGGAGTTCTGATGGGATCCGGTGCTTTAGTGCTGGTATGATCGCATCCGTTATGAATCACATTTTTTGGATTATGAGAAAATCATAATAATCATAAAGAATAAACCAAAATATCAATATTAATACCAATTTTCATGAAAAATACATTAAAAAGTCTTATAAAATTACAGAAATTTATACAAAATAATTAAATTAATATAAAATATTATTATAATAATTATTATTATTACTACTAATAATTTTTTTTATTTATAGTAATTATGTTTTTAATTCCAAAAAATAAAAATAATAAAAATTAAAATTAAAAATAATAAAAAATAATATTAATGTAAATAATAATTTAGAAGACATGAAATTATATTACATAATTGCTTCTCACTTTTACTTAAATCACATCAGGTGACGTGGCGTTCGCATGTAAAATGACGCCCAAAAAAAGGGATGCAACACGAGGACTTCCCAGGAGGTCACCCATCCTAGTACTACTCTCGCCCAAGCACGCTTAACTGCGGAGTTCTGATGGGATCCGGTGCTTTAGTGCTGGTATGATCGCATCCGTTATGAATCACATTTTTTGGATTATGAGAAAATCATAATAATCATAAAGAATAAACCAAAATATCAATATTAATACCAATTTTCATGAAAAATACATTAAAAAGTCTTATAAAATTACAGAAATTTATACAAAATAATTAAATTAGTATAAAATATTATTATAATAATTATTATTATTACTACTAATAATTTTTTTTATTTATAGTAATTATGTTTTTAATTCCAAAAAATAAAAATAATAAAAATTAAAATTAAAAATAATAAAAAATAATATTAATGTAAATAATAATTTAGAAGACATGAAATTATATTACATAATTGCTTCTCACTTTTACTTAAATCACATCAGGTGACGTGGCGTTCGCATGTAAAATGACGCCCAAAAAAGGGGATGCAACACGAGGACTTCCCAGGAGGTCACCCATCCTAGTACTACTCTCGCCCAAGCACGCTTAACTGCGGAGTTCTGATGGGATCCGGTGCTTTAGTGCTGGTATGATCGCATCCGTTATGAATCACATTTTTTGGATTATGAGAAAATCATAATAATCATAAAGAATAAACCAAAATATCAATATTAATACCAATTTTCATGAAAAATACATTAAAAAGTCTTATAAAATTACAGAAATTTATACAAAATAATTAAATTAATATAAAATATTATTATAATAATTATTATTATTACTACTAATAATTTTTTTTATTTATAGTAATTATGTTTTTAATTCCAAAAAATAAAAATAATAAAAATTAAAATTAAAAATAATAAAAAATAATATTAATGTAAATAATAATTTAGAAGACATGAAATTATATTACATAATTGCTTCTCACTTTTACTTAAATCACATCAGGTGACGTGGCGTTCGCATGTAAAATGACGCCCAAAAAAGGGGATGCAACACGAGGACTTCCCAGGAGGTCACCCATCCTAGTACTACTCTCGCCCAAGCACGCTTAACTGCGGAGTTCTGATGGGATCCGGTGCTTTAGTGCTGGTATGATCGCATCCGTTATGAATCACATTTTTTGGATTATGAGAAAATCATAATAATCATAAAGAATAAACCAAAATATCAATATTAATACCAATTTTCATGAAAAATACATTAAAAAGTCTTATAAAATTACAGAAATTTATACAAAATAATTAAATTAATATAAAATATTATTATAATAATTATTATTATTACTACTAATAATTTTTTTTATTTATAGTAATTATGTTTTTAATTCCAAAAAATAAAAATAATAAAAATTAAAATTAAAAATAATAAAAAATAATATTAATGTAAATAATGATTTAGAAGACATGAAATTATATTACATAATTGCTTCTCACTTTTACTTAAATCACATCAGGTGACGTGGCGTTCGCATGTAAAATGACGCCCAAAAAAGGGGATGCAACACGAGGACTTCCCAGGAGGTCACCCATCCTAGTACTACTCTCGCCCAAGCACGCTTAACTGCGGAGTTCTGATGGGATCCGGTGCTTTAGTGCTGGTATCATCGCATCCGTTATGAATCACATTTTTTGGATTATGAGAAAATCATAATAATCATAAAGAATAAACCAAAATATCAATATTAATACCAATTTTCATGAAAAATACATTAAAAAGTCTTATAAAATTACAGAAATTTATACAAAATAATTAAATTAATATAAAATATTATTATAATAATTATTATTATTACTACTAATAATTATTTTTATTTATAGTAATTATGTTTTTAATTCCAAAAAATAAAAATAATTAAAATTAAAATTAAAAATAATAAAAAATAATATTAATGTAAATAATGATTTAGAAGACATGAAATTATATTACATAATTGCTTCTCACTTTTACTTAAATCACATCAGGTGACGTGGCGTTCGCATGTAAAATGACGCCCAAAAAAGGGGATGCAACACGAGGACTTCCCAGGAGGTCACCCATCCTAGTACTACTCTCGCCCAAGCACGCTTAACTGCGGAGTTCTGATGGGATCCGGTGCTTTAGTGCTGGTATGATCGCATCCGTTATGAATCACATTTTTTGGATTATGAGAAAATCATAATAATCATAAAGAATAAACCAAAATATCAATATTAATACCAATTTTCATGAAAAATACATTAAAAAGTCTTATAAAATTACAGAAATTTATACAAAATAATTAAATTAATATAAAATATTATTATAATAATTATTATTATTACTACTAATAATTTTTTTTATTTATAGTAATTATGTTTTTAATTCCAAAAAATAAAAATAATAAAAATTAAAATTAAAAATAATAAAAAATAATATTAATGTAAATAATAATTTAGAAGACATGAAATTATATTACATAATTGCTTCTCACTTTTACTTAAATCACATCAGGTGACGTGGCGTTCGCATGTAAAATGACGCCCAAAAAAGGGGATGCAACACGAGGACTTCCCAGGAGGTCACCCATCCTAGTACTACTCTCGCCCAAGCACGCTTAACTGCTGAGTTCTGATGGGATCCGGTGCTTTAGTGCTGGTATGATCGCATCCGTTATAAATCACATTTTTTGGATTATGAGAAAATCATAATAATCATAAAGAATAAACCAAAATATCAATATTAATACCAATTTTCATGAAAAATACATTAAAAAGTCTTATAAAATTACAGAAATTTATACAAAATAATTAAATTAATATAAAATATTATTATAATAATTATTATTATTACTACTAATAATTTTTTTTATTTATAGTAATTATGTTTTTAATTCCAAAAAATAAAAATAATAAAAATTAAAATTAAAAATAATAAAAAATAATATTAATGTAAATAATAATTTAGAAGACATGAAATTATATTACATAATTGCTTCTCACTTTTACTTAAATCACATCAGGTGACGTGGCGTTCGCATGTAAAATGACGCCCAAAAAAGGGGATGCAACACGAGGACTTCCCAGGAGGTCACCCATCCTAGTACTACTCTCGCCCAAGCACGCTTAACTGCGGAGTTCTGATGGGATCCGGTGCTTTAGTGCTGGTATCATCGCATCCGTTATGAATCACATTTTTTGGATTATGAGAAAATCTTAATAATCATAAAGTATAAACCAAAATATCAATATTAATACCAATTTTCATGAAAAATACATTAAAAAGTCTTATAAAATTACAGAAATTTATACAAAATAATTAAATTAATATAAAATATTATTATAATAATTATTATTATTACTACTAATAATTTTTTTTATTTATAGTAATTATGTTTTTAATTCCAAAAAATAAAAATAATAAAAATTAAAATTAAAAATAATAAAAAATAATATTAATGTAAATAATGATTTAGAAGACATGAAATTATATTACATAATTGCTTCTCACTTTTACTTAAATCACATCAGGTGACGTGGCGTTCGCATGTAAAATGACGCCCAAAAAAGGGGATGCAACACGAGGACTTCCCAGGAGGTCACCCATCCTAGTACTACTCTCGCCCAAGCACGCTTAACTGCGGAGTTCTGATGGGATCCGGTGCTTTAGTGCTGGTATGATCGCATCCGTTATGAATCACATTTTTTGGATTATGAGAAAATCATAATAATCATAAAGAATAAACCAAAATATCAATATTAATACCAATTTTCATGAAAAATACATTAAAAAGTCTTATAAAATTACAGAAATTTATACAAAATAATTAAATTAATATAAAATATTATTATAATATTTATTATTATTACTACTAATAATTTTTTTTATTTATAGTAATTATGTTTTTAATTCCAAAAAATAAAAATAATAAAAATTAAAATTAAAAATAATAAAAAATAATATTAATGTAAATAATGATGGAACTAAATTTAGAAGACATGAAATTATATTACATAATTGCTTCTCACTTTTACTTAAATCACATCAGGTGACGTGGCGTTCGCATGTAAAATGACGCCCAAAAAAGGGGATGCAACACGAGGACTTCCCAGGAGGTCACCCATCCTAGTACTACTCTCGCCCAAGCACGCTTAACTGCGGAGTTCTGATGGGATCCGGTGCTTTAGTGCTGGTATGATCGCATCCGTTATGAATCACATTTTTTGGATTATGAGAAAATCATAATAATCATAAAGAATAAACCAAAATATCAATATTAATACCAATTTTCATGAAAAATACATTAAAAAGTCTTATAAAATTACAGAAATTTATACAAAATAATTAAATTAATATAAAATATTATTATAATAATTATTATTATTACTACTAATAATTTTTTTTATTTATAGTAATTATGTTTTTAATTCCAAAAAATAAAAATAATAAAAATTAAAATTAAAAATAATAAAAAATAATATTAATGTAAATAATAATTTAGAAGACATGAAATTATATTACATAATTGCTTCTCACTTTTACTTAAATCACATCAGGTGACGTGGCGTGCGCATGTAAAATGACGCCCAAAAAAGGGGATGCAACACGAGGACTTCCCAGGAGGTCACCCATCCTAGTACTACTCTCGCCCAAGCACGCTTAACTGCAGAGTTCTGATGGGATCCGGTGCTTTAGTGCTGGTATGATCGCATCCGTTATGAATCACATTTTTTGGATTATGAGAAAATCATAATAATCATAAAGAATAAACCAAAATATCAATATTAATACCAATTTTCATGAAAAATACATTAAAAAGTCTTATAAAATTACAGAAATTTATACAAAATAATTAAATTAATATAAAATATTATTATAATAATTATTATTATTACTACTAATAATTTTTTTTATTTATATTAATTATGTTTTTAATTCCAAAAAATAAAAATAATAAAAATTAAAATTAAAAATAATAAAAAATAATATTAATGTAAATAATAATTTAGAAGACATGAAATTATATTACATAATTGCTTCTCACTTTTACTTAAATCACATCAGGTGACGTGGCGTTCGCATGTAAAATGACGCCCAAAAAAGGGGATGCAACACGAGGACTTCCCAGGAGGTCACCCATCCTAGTACTACTCTCGCCCAAGCACGCTTAACTGCGGAGTTCTGATGGGATCCGGTGCTTTAGTGCCGGTATGATCGCATCCGTTATGAATCACATTTTTTGGATTATGAGAAAATCATAATAATCATAAAGAATAAACCAAAATATCAATATTAATACCAATTTTCATGAAAAATACATTAAAAAGTCTTATAAAATTACAGAAATTTATACAAAATAATTAAATTAATATAAAATATTATTATAATAATTATTATTATTACTACTAATAATTTTTTTTATTTATAGTAATTATGTTTTTAATTCCAAAAAATAAAAATAATAAAAATTAAAATTAAAAATAATAAAAAATAATATTAATGTAAATAATGATTTAGAAGACATGAAATTATATTACATAATTGCTTCTCACTTTTACTTAAATCACATCAGGTGACGTGGCGTTCGCATGTAAAATGACGCCCAAAAAAGGGGATGCAACACGAGGACTTCCCAGGAGGTCACCCATCCTAGTACTACTCTCGCCCAAGCACGCTTAACTGCGGAGTTCTGATGGGATCCGGTGCTTTAGTGCTGGTATGATCGCATCCGTTATGAATCACATTTTTTGGATTATGAGAAAATCATAATAATCATAAAGAATAAACCAAAATATCAATATTAATACCAATTTTCATGAAAAATACATTAAAAAGTCTTATAAAATTACAGAAATTTATACAAAATAATTAAATTAATATAAAATATTATTATAATAATTATTATTATTACTACTAATAATTTTTTTTATTTATAGTAATTATGTTTTTAATTCCAAAAAATAAAAATAATAAAAATTAAAATTAAAAATAATAAAAAATAATATTAATGTAAATAATGATTTAGAAGACATGAAATTATATTACATAATTGCTTCTCACTTTTACTTAAATCACATCAGGTGACGTGGCGTTCGCATGTAAAATGACGCCCAAAAAAGGGGATGCAACACGAGGACTTCCCAGGAGGTCACCCATCCTAGTACTACTCTCGCCCAAGCACGCTTAACTGCGGAGTTCTGATGGGATCCGGTGCTTTAGTGCTGGTATGATCGCATCCGTTATGAATCACATTTTTTGGATTATGAGAAAATCATAATAATCATAAAGAATAAACCAAAATATCAATATTAATACCAATTTTCATGAAAAATACATTAAAAAGTCTTATAAAATTACAGAAATTTATACAAAATAATTAAATTAATATAAAATATTATTATAATAATTATTATTATTACTACTAATAATTTTTTTTATTTATAGTAATTATGTTTTTAATTCCAAAAAATAAAAATAATAAAAATTAAAATTAAAAATAATAAAAAATAATATTAATGTAAATAATGATTTAGAAGACATGAAATTATATTACATAATTGCTTCTCACTTTTACTTAAATCACATCAGGTGACGTGGCGTTCGCATGTAAAATGACGCCCAAAATAGGGGATGCAACACGAGGACTTCCCAGGAGGTCACCCATCCTAGTACTACTCTCGCCCAAGCACGCTTAACTGCGGAGTTCTGATGGGATCCGGTGCTTTAGTGCTGGTATGATCGCATCCGTTATGAATCACATTTTTTGGATTATGAGAAAATCATAATAATCATAAAGAATAAACCAAAATATCAATATTAATACCAATTTTCATGAAAAATACATTAAAAAGTCTTATAAAATTACAGAAATTTATACAAAATAATTAAATTAATATAAAATATTATTATAATAATTATTATTATTACTACTAATAATTTTTTTTATTTATAGTAATTATGTTTTTAATTCCAAAAAATAAAAATAATAAAAATTAAAATTAAAAATAATAAAAAATAATATTAATGTAAATAATGATTTAGAAGACATGAAATTATATTACATAATTGCTTCTCACTTTTACTTAAATCACATCAGGTGACGTGGCGTTCGCATGTAAAATGACGCCCAAAAAAGGGGATGCAACACGAGGACTTCCCAGGAGGTCACCCATCCTAGTACTACTCTCGCCCAAGCACGCTTAACTGCGGAGTTCTGATGGGATCCGGTGCTTTAGTGCTGGTATGATCGCATCCGTTATGAATCACATTTTTTGGATTATGAGAAAATCATAATAATCATAAAGAATAAACCAAAATATCAATATTAATACCAATTTTCATGAAAAATACATTAAAAAGTCTTATAAAATTACAGAAATTTATACAAAATAATTAAATTAATATAAAATATTATTATAATAATTATTATTATTACTACTAATAATTTTTTTTATTTATAGTAATTATGTTTTTAATTCCAAAAAATAAAAATAATAAAAATTAAAATTAAAAATAATAAAAAATAATATTAATGTAAATAATGATTTAGAAGACATGAAATTATATTACATAATTGCTTCTCACTTTTACTTAAATCACATCAGGTGACGTGGCGTTCGCATGTAAAATGACGCCCAAAAAAGGGGATGCAACACGAGGACTTCCCAGGAGGTCACCCATCCTAGTACTACTCTCGCCCAAGCACGCTTAACTGCGGAGTTCTGATGGGATCCGGTGCTTTAGTGCTGGTATGATCGCATCCGTTATGAATCACATTTTTTGGATTATGAGAAAATCATAATAATCATAAAGAATAAACCAAAATATCAATATTAATACCAATTTTCATGAAAAATACATTAAAAAGTCTTATAAAATTACAGAAATTTATACAAAATAATTAAATTAATATAAAATATTATTATAATAATTATTATTATTACTACTAATAATTTTTTTTATTTATAGTAATTATGTTTCTAATTCCAAAAAATAAAAATAATAAAAATTAAAATTAAAAATAATAAAAAATAATATTAATGTAAATAATGATTTAGAAGACATGAAATTATATTACATAATTGCTTCTCACTTTTACTTAAATCACATCAGGTGACGTGGCGTTCGCATGTAAAATGACGCCCAAAAAAGGGGATGCAACACGAGGACTTCCCAGGAGGTCACCCATCCTAGTACTACTCTCGCCCAAGCACGCTTAACTGCGGAGTTCTGATGGGATCCGGTGCTTTAGTGCTGGTATGATCGCATCCGTTATGAATCACATTTTTTGGATTATGAGAAAATCATAATAATCATAAAGAATAAACCAAAATATCAATATTAATACCAATTTTCATGAAAAATACATTAAAAAGTCTTATAAAATTACAGAAATTTATACAAAATAATTAAATTAATATAAAATATTATTATAATAATTATTATTATTACTACTAATAATTTTTTTTATTTATAGTAATTATGTTTTTAATTCCAAAAAATAAAAATAATAAAAATTAAAATTAAAAATAATAAAAAATAATATTAATGTAAATAATGATTTAGAAGACATGAAATTATATTACATAATTGCTTCTCACTTTTACTTAAATCACATCAGGTGACGTGGCGTTCGCATGTAAAATGACGCCCAAAAAAGGGGATGCAACACGAGGACTTCCCAGGAGGTCACCCATCCTAGTACTACTCTCGCCCAAGCACGCTTAACTGCGGAGTTCTGATGGGATCCGGTGCTTTAGTGCTGGTATGATCGCATCCGTTATGAATCACATTTTTTGGATTATGAGAAAATCATAATAATCATAAAGAATAAACCAAAATATCAATATTAATACCAATTTTCATGAAAAATACATTAAAAAGTCTTATAAAATTACAGAAATTTATACAAAATAATTAAATTAATATAAAATATTATTATAATAATTATTATTATTACTACTAATAATTTTTTTTATTTATAGTAATTATGTTTTTAATTCCAAAAAATAAAAATAATAAAAATTAAAATTAAAAATAATAAAAAATAATATTAATGTAAATAATGATTTAGAAGACATGAAATTATATTACATAATTGCTTCTCACTTTTACTTAAATCACATCAGGTGACGTGGCGTTCGCATGTAAAATGACGCCCAAAAAAGGGGATGCAACACGAGGACTTCCCAGGAGGTCACCCATCCTAGTACTACTCTCGCCCAAGCACGCTTAACTGCGGAGTTCTGATGGGATCCGGTGCTTTAGTGCTGGTATGATCGCATCCGTTATGAATCACATTTTTTGGATTATGAGAAAATCATAATAATCATAAAGAATAAACCAAAATATCAATATTAATACCAATTTTCATGAAAAATACATTAAAAAGTCTTATAAAATTACAGAAATTTATACAAAATAATTAAATTAATATAAAATATTATTATAATAATTATTATTATTACTACTAATAATTTTTTTTATTTATAGTAATTATGTTTTTAATTCCAAAAAATAAAAATAATAAAAATTAAAATTAAAAATAATAAAAAATAATATTAATGTAAATAATAATTTAGAAGACATGAAATTATATTACATAATTGCTTCTCACTTTTACTTAAATCACATCAGGTGACGTGGCGTTCGGATGTAAAATGACGCCCAAAAAAGGGGATGCAACACGAGGACTTCCCAGGAGGTCACCCATCCTAGTACTACTCTCGCCCAAGCACGCTTAACTGCGGAGTTCTGATGGGATCCGGTGCTTTAGTGCTGGTATGATCGCATCCGTTATGAATCACATTTTTTGGATTATGAGAAAATCATAATAATCATAAAGAATAAACCAAAATATCAATATTAATACCAATTTTCATGAAAAATACATTAAAAAGTCTTATAAAATTACAGAAATTTATACAAAATAATTAAATTAATATAAAATATTATTATAATAATTATTATTATTACTACTAATAATTTTTTTTATTTATAGTAATTATGTTTTTAATTCCAAAAAATAAAAATAATAAAAATTAAAATTAAAAATAATAAAAAATAATATTAATGTAAATAATGATGGAACTAAATTTAGAAGACATGAAATTATATTACATAATTGCTTCTCACTTTTACTTAAATCACATCAGGTGACGTGGCGTTCGCATGTAAAATGACGCCCAAAAAAGGGGATGCAACACGAGGACTTCCCAGGAGGTCACCCATCCTAGTACTACTCTCGCCCAAGCACGCTTAACTGCGGAGTTCTGATGGGATCCGGTGCTTTAGTGCTGGTATGATCGCATCCGTTATGAATCACATTTTTTGGATTATGAGAAAATCATAATAATCATAAAGAATAAACCAAAATATCAATATTAATACCAATTTTCATGAAAAATACATTAAAAAGTCTTATAAAATTACAGAAATTTATACAAAATAATTAAATTAATATAAAATATTATTATAATAATTATTATTATTACTACTAATAATTTTTTTTATTTATAGTAATTATGTTTTTAATTCCAAAAAATAAAAATAATAAAAATTAAAATTAAAAATAATAAAAAATAATATTAATGTAAATAATGATCGAACTAAATTTAGAAGACATGAAATTATATTACATAATTGCTTCTCACTTTTACTTAAATCACATCAGGTGACGTGGCGTTCGCATGTAAAATGACGCCCAAAAAAGGGGATGCAACACGAGGACTTCCCAGGAGGTCACCCATCCTAGTACTACTCTCGCCCAAGCACGCTTAACTGCGGAGTTCTGATGGGATCCGGTGCTTTAGTGCTGGTATGATCGCATCCGTTATGAATCACATTTTTTGGATTATGAGAAAATCATAATAATCATAAAGAATAAACCAAAATATCAATATTAATACCAATTTTCATGAAAAATACATTAAAAAGTCTTATAAAATTACAGAAATTTATACAAAATAATTAAATTAATATAAAATATTATTATAATAATTATTATTATTACTACTAATAATTTTTTTTATTTATAGTAATTATGTTTTTAATTCCAAAAAATAAAAATAATAAAAATTAAAATTAAAAATAATAAAAAATAATATTAATGTAAATAATAATTTAGAAGACATGAAATTATATTACATAATTGCTTCTCACTTTTACTTAAATCACATCAGGTGACGTGGCGTTCGCATGTAAAATGACGCCCAAAAAAGGGGATGCAACACGAGGACTTCCCAGGAGGTCACCCATCCTAGTACTACTCTCGCCCAAGCACGCTTAACTGCGGAGTTCTGATGGGATCCGGTGCTTTAGTGCTGGTATGATCGCATCCGTTATGAATCACATTTTTTGGATTATGAGAAAATCATAATAATCATAAAGAATAAACCAAAATATCAATATTAATACCAATTTTCATGAAAAATACATTAAAAAGTCTTATAAAATTACAGAAATTTATACAAAATAATTAAATTAATATAAAATATTATTATAATAATTATTATTATTACTACTAATAATTTTTTTTATTTATAGTAATTATGTTTTTAATTCCAAAAAATAAAAATAATAAAAATTAAAATTAAAAATAATAAAAAATAATATTAATGTAAATAATAATTTAGAAGACATGAAATTATATTACATAATTGCTTCTCACTTTTACTTAAATCACATCAGGTGACGTGGCGTTCGCATGTAAAATGACGCCCAAAAAAGGGGATGCAACACGAGGACTTCCCAGGAGGTCACCCATCCTAGTACTACTCTCGCCCAAGCACGCTTAACAGCGGAGTTCTGATGGGATCCGGTGCTTTAGTGCTGGTATGATCGCATCCGTTATGAATCACATTTTTTGGATTATGAGAAAATCATAATAATCATAAAGAATAAACCAAAATATCAATATTAATACCAATTTTCATGAAAAATACATTAAAAAGTCTTATAAAATTACAGAAATTTATACAAAATAATTAAATTAATATAAAATATTATTATAATAATTATTATTATTACTACTAATAATTTTTTTTATTTATAGTAATTATGTTTTTAATTCCAAAAAATAAAAATAATAAAAATTAAAATTAAAAATAATAAAAAATAATATTAATGTAAATAATAATTTAGAAGACATGAAATTATATTACATAATTGCTTCTCACTTTTACTTAAATCACATCAGGTGACGTGGCGTTCGCATGTAAAATGACGCCCAAAAAAGGGGATGCAACACGAGGACTTCCTAGGAGGTCACCCATCCTAGTACTACTCTCGCCCAAGCACGCTTAACTGCGGAGTTCTGATGGGATCCGGTGCTTTAGTGCTGGTATGATCGCATCCGTTATGAATCACATTTTTTGGATTATGAGAAAATCATAATAATCATAAAGAATAAACCAAAATATCAATATTAATACCAATTTTCATGAAAAATACATTAAAAAGTCTTATAAAATTACAGAAATTTATACAAAATAATTAAATTAATATAAAATATTATTATAATAATTATTATTATTACTACTAATAATTTTTTTTATTTATAGTAATTATGTTTTTAATTCCAAAAAATAAAAATAATAAAAATTAAAATTAAAAATAATAAAAAATAATATTAATGTAAATAATGATGGAACTAAATTTAGAAGACATGAAATTATATTACATAATTGCTTCTCACTTTTACTTAAATCACATCAGGTGACGTGGCGTTCGCATGTAAAATGACGCCCAAAAAAGGGGATGCAACACGAGGACTTCCCAGGAGGTCACCCATCCTAGTACTACTCTCGCCCAAGCACGCTTAACTGCGGAGTTCTGATGGGATCCGGTGCTTTAGTGCTGGTATGATCGCATCCGTTATGAATCACATTTTTTGGATTATGAGAAAATCATAATAATCATAAAGAATAAACCAAAATATCAATATTAATACCAATTTTCATGAAAAATACATTAAAAAGTCTTATAAAATTACAGAAATTTATACAAAATAATTAAATTAATATAAAATATTATTATAATAATTATTATTATTACTACTAATAATTTTTTTTATTTATAGTAATTATGTTTTTAATTCCAAAAAATAAAAATAATAAAAATTAAAATTAAAAATAATAAAAAATAATATTAATGTAAATAATAATTTAGAAGACATGAAATTATATTACATAATTGCTTCTCACTTTTACTTAAATCACATCAGGTGACGTGGCGTTCGCATGTAAAATGACGCCCAAAAAAGGGGATGCAACACGAGGACTTCCCAGGAGGTCACCCATCCTAGTACTACTCTCGCCCAAGCACGCTTAACTGCGGAGTTCTGATGGGATCCGGTGCTTTAGTGCTGGTATGATCGCATCCGTTATGAATCACATTTTTTGGATTATGAGAAAATCATAATAATCATAAAGAATAAACCAAAATATCAATATTAATACCAATTTTCATGAAAAATACATTAAAAAGTCTTATAAAATTACAGAAATTTATACAAAATAATTAAATTAATATAAAATATTATTATAATAATTATTATTATTACTACTAATAATTTTTTTTATTTATAGTAATTATGTTTTTAATTCCAAAAAATAAAAATAATAAAAATTAAAATTAAAAATAATAAAAAATAATATTAATGTAAATAATAATTTAGAAGACATGAAATTATATTACATAATTGCTTCTCACTTTTACTTAAATCACATCAGGTGACGTGGCGTTCGCATGTAAAATGACGCCCAAAAAAGGGGATGCAACACGAGGACTTCCCAGGAGGTCACCCATCCTAGTACTACTCTCGCCCAAGCACGCTTAACTGCGGAGTTCTGATGGGATCCGGTGCTTTAGTGCTGGTATGATCGCATCCGTTATGAATCACATTTTTTGGATTATGAGAAAATCATAATAATCATAAAGAATAAACCAAAATATCAATATTAATACCAATTTTCATGAAAAATACATTAAAAAGTCTTATAAAATTACAGAAATTTATACAAAATAATTAAATTAATATAAAATATTATTATAATAATTATTATTATTACTACTAATAATTTTTTTTATTTATAGTAATTATGTTTTTAATTCCAAAAAATAAAAATAATAAAAATTAAAATTAAAAATAATAAAAAATAATATTAATGTAAATAATAATTTAGAAGACATGAAATTATATTACATAATTGCTTCTCACTTTTACTTAAATCACATCAGGTGACGTGGCGTTCGCATGTAAAATGACGCCCAAAAAAGGGGATGCAACACGAGGACTTCCCAGGAGGTCACCCATCCTAGTACTACTCTCGCCCAAGCACGCTTAACTGCGGAGTTCTGATGGGATCCGGTGCTTTAGTGCTGGTATGATCGCATCCGTTATGAATCACATTTTTTGGATTATGAGAAAATCATAATAATCATAAAGAATAAACCAAAATATCAATATTAATACCAATTTTCATGAAAAATACATTAAAAAGTCTTATAAAATTACAGAAATTTATACAAAATAATTAAATTAATATAAAATATTATTATAATAATTATTATTATTACTACTAATAATTTTTTTTATTTATAGTAATTACGTTTTTAATTCCAAAAAATAAAAATAATAAAAATTAAAATTAAAAATAATAAAAAATAATATTAATGTAAATAATAATTTAGAAGACATGAAATTATATTACATAATTGCTTCTCACTTTTACTTAAATCACATCAGGTGACGTGGCGTTCGCATGTAAAATGACGCCCAAAAAAGGGGATGCAACACGAGGACTTCCCAGGAGGTCACCCATCCTAGTACTACTCTCGCCCAAGCACGCTTAACTGCGGAGTTCTGATGGGATCCGGTGCTTTAGTGCTGGTATGATCGCATCCGTTATGAATCACATTTTTTGGATTATGAGAAAATCATAATAATCATAAAGAATAAACCAAAATATCAATATTAATACCAATTTTCATGAAAAATACATTAAAAAGTCTTATAAAATTACAGAAATTTATACAAAATAATTAAATTAATATAAAATATTATTATAATAATAATTATTATTACTACTAATAATTTTTT
Organism: Juncus effusus; assembly: GCA_027726005.1. Classification (NCBI taxonomy): domain Eukaryota; kingdom Viridiplantae; phylum Streptophyta; class Magnoliopsida; order Poales; family Juncaceae; genus Juncus; species Juncus effusus. The sequence continues at coordinate 3,197,571 of CM050892.1, forward strand.
TTATTTATAGTAATTATGTTTTTAATTCCAAAAAATAAAAATAATAAAAATTAAAATTAAAAATAATAAAAAATAATATTAATGTAAATAATAATTTAGAAGACATGAAATTATATTACATAATTGCTTCTCACTTTTACTTAAATCACATCAGGTGACGTGGCGTTCGCATGTAAAATGACGCCCAAAAAAGGGGATGCAACACGAGGACTTCCCAGGAGGTCACCCATCCTAGTACTACTCTCGCCCAAGCACGCTTAACTGCGGAGTTCTGATGGGATCCGGTGCTTTAGTGCTGGTATGATCGCATCCGTTATGAATCACATTTTTTGGATTATGAGAAAATCAAAATAATCATAAAGAATAAACCAAAATATCAATATTAATACCAATTTTCATGAAAAATACATTAAAAAGTCTTATAAAATTACAGAAATTTATACAAAATAATTAAATTAATATAAAATATTATTATAATAATAATTATTATTACTACTAATAATTTTTTTTATTTATAGTAATTATGTTTTTAATTCCAAAAAATAAAAATAATAAAAATAAAAATTAAAAATAATAAAAAATAATATTAATGTAAATAATAATTTAGAAGACATGAAATTATATTACATAATTGCTTCTCACTTTTACTTAAATCACATCAGGTGACGTGGCGTTCGCATGTAAAATGACGCCCAAAAAAGGGGATGCAACACGAGGACTTCCCAGGAGGTCACCCATCCTAGTACTACTCTCGCCCAAGCACGCTTAACTGCGGAGTTCTGATGGGATCCGGTGCTTTAGTGCTGGTATGATCGCATCCGTTATGAATCACATTTTTTGGATTATGAGAAAATCAAAATAATCATAAAGAATAAACCAAAATATCAATATTAATACCAATTTTCATGAAAAATACATTAAAAAGTCTTATAAAATTACAGAAATTTATACAAAATAATTAAATTAATATAAAATATTATTATAATAATTATTATTATTACTACTAATAATTTTTTTTATTTATAGTAATTATGTTTTTAATTCCAAAAAATAAAAATAATAAAAATTAAAATTAAAAATAATAAAAAATAATATTAATGTAAATAATAATTTAGAAGACATGAAATTATATTACATAATTGCTTCTCACTTTTTCTTAAATCACATCAGGTGACGTGGCGTTCGCATGTAAAATGACGCCCAAAAAAGGGGATGCAACACGAGGATTTCCCAGGAGGTCACCCATCCTAGTACTACTCTCGCCCAAGCACGCTTAACTGCGGAGTTCTGATGGGATCCGGTGCTTTAGTGCTGGTATGATCGCATCCGTTATGAATCACATTTTTTGGATTATGAGAAAATCATAATAATCATAAAGAATAAACCAAAATATCAATATTAATACCAATTTTCATGAAAAATACATTAAAAAGTCTTATAAAATTACAGAAATTTATACAAAATAATTAAATTAATATAAAATATTATTATAATAATTATTATTATTACTACTAATAATTTTTTTTATTTATAGTAATTATGTTTTTAATTCCAAAAAATAAAAATAATAAAAATTAAAATTAAAAATAATAAAAAATAATATTAATGTAAATAATAATTTAGAAGACATGAAATTATATTACATAATTGCTTCTCACTTTTACTTAAATCACATCAGGTGACGTGGCGTTCGCATGTAAAATGACGCCCAAAAAAGGGGATGCAACACGAGGACTTCCCAGGAGGTCACCCATCCTAGTACTACTCTCGCCCAAGCACGCTTAACTGCGGAGTTCTGATGGGATCCGGTGCTTTAGTGCTGGTATGATCGCATCCGTTATGAATCACATTTTTTGGATTATGAGAAAATCATAATAATCATAAAGAATAAACCAAAATATCAATATTAATACCAATTTTCATGAAAAATACATTAAAAAGTCTTATAAAATTACAGAAATTTATACAAAATAATTAAATTAATATAAAATATTATTATAATAATTATTATTATTACTACTAATAATTTTTTTTATTTATAGTAATTACGTTTTTAATTCCAAAAAATAAAAATAATAAAAATTAAAATTAAAAATAATAAAAAATAATATTAATGTAAATAATAATTTAGAAGACATGAAATTATATTACATAATTGCTTCTCACTTTTACTTAAATCACATCAGGTGACGTGGCGTTCGCATGTAAAATGACGCCCAAAAAAGGGGATGCAACACGAGGACTTCCCAGGAGGTCACCCATCCTAGTACTACTCTCGCCCAAGCACGCTTAACTGCGGAGTTCTGATGGGATCCGGTGCTTTAGTGCTGGTATGATCGCATCCGTTATGAATCACATTTTTTGGATTATGAGAAAATCATAATAATCATAAAGAATAAACCAAAATATCAATATTAATACCAATTTTCATGAAAAATACATTAAAAAGTCTTATAAAATTACAGAAATTTATACAAAATAATTAAATTAATATAAAATATTATTATAATAATTATTATTATTACTACTAATAATTTTTTTTATTTATAGTAATTATGTTTTTAATTCCAAAAAATAAAAATAATAAAAATTAAAATTAAAAATAATAAAAAATAATATTAATGTAAATAATAATTTAGAAGACATGAAATTATATTACATAATTGCTTCTCACTTTTACTTAAATCACATCAGGTGACGTGGCGTTCGCATGTAAAATGACGCCCAAAAAAGGGGATGCAACACGAGGACTTCCCAGGAGGTCACCCATCCTAGTACTACTCTCGCCCAAGCACGCTTAACTGCGGAGTTCTGATGGGATCCGGTGCTTTAGTGCTGGTATGATCGCATCCGTTATGAATCACATTTTTTGGATTATGAGAAAATCATAATAATCATAAAGAATAAACCAAAATATCAATATTAATACCAATTTTCATGAAAAATACATTAAAATGTCTTATAAAATTACAGAAATTTATACAAAATAATTAAATTAATATAAAATATTATTATAATAATTATTATTATTACTACTAATAATTTTTTTTATTTATAGTAATTATGTTTTTAATTCCAAAAAATAAAAATAATAAAAATTAAAATTAAAAATAATAAAAAATAATATTAATGTAAATAATAATTTAGAAGACATGAAATTATATTACATAATTGCTTCTCACTTTTACTTAAATCACATCAGGTGACGTGGCGTTCGCATGTAAAATGACGCCCAAAAAAGGGGATGCAACACGAGGACTTCCCAGGAGGTCACCCATCCTAGTACTACTCTCGCCCAAGCACGCTTAACTGCGGAGTTCTGATGGGATCCGGTGCTTTAGTGCTGGTATGATCGCATCCGTTATGAATCACATTTTTTGGATTATGAGAAAATCATAATAATCATAAAGAATAAACCAAAATATCAATATTAATACCAATTTTCATGAAAAATACATTAAAAAGTCTTATAAAATTACAGAAATTTATACAAAATAATTAAATTAATATAAAATATTATTATAATAATTATTATTATTACTACTAATAATTTTTTTTATTTATAGTAATTATGTTTTTAATTCCAAAAAATAAAAATAATAAAAATTAAAATAAAAAATAATAAAAAATAATAATTTAGAAGACATGAAATTATATTACATAATTGCTTCTCACTTTTACTTAAATCACATCAGGTGACGTGGCGTTCGCATGTAAAATGACGCCCAAAAAAGGGGATGCAACACGAGGACTTCCCAGGAGGTCACCCATCCTAGTACTACTCTCGCCCAAGCACGCTTAACTGCGGAGTTCTGATGGGATCCGGTGCTTTAGTGCTGGTATGATCGCATCCGTTATGAATCACATTTTTTGGATTATGAGAAAATCATAATAATCATAAAGAATAAACCAAAATATCAATATTAATACCAATTTTCATGAAAAATACATTAAAAAGTCTTATAAAATTACAGAAATTTATACAAAATAATTAAATTAATATAAAATATTATTATAATAATTATTATTATTACTACTAATAATTTTTTTTATTTATAGTAATTATGTTTTTAATTCCAAAAAATAAAAATAATAAAAATTAAAATTAAAAATAATAAAAAATAATATTAATGTAAATAATAATTTAGAAGACATGAAATTATATTACATAATTGCTTCTCACTTTTACTTAAATCACATCAGGTGACGTGGCGTTCGCATGTAAAATGACGCCCAAAAAAGGGGATGCAACACGAGGACTTCCCAGGAGGTCACCCATCCTAGTACTACTCTCGCCCAAGCACGCTTAACTGCGGAGTTCTGATGGGATCCGGTGCTTTAGTGCTGGTATGATCGCATCCGTTATGAATCACATTTTTTGGATTATGAGAAAATCATAATAATCATAAAGAATAAACCAAAATATCAATATTAATACCAATTTTCATGAAAAATACATTAAAAAGTCTTATATAATTACAGAAATTTATACAAAATAATTAAATTAATATAAAATATTATTATAATAATTATTATTATTACTACTAATAATTTTTTTTATTTATAGTAATTATGTTTTTAATTCCAAAAAATAAAAATAATAAAAATTAAAATTAAAAATAATAAAAAATAATATTAATGTAAATAATAATTTAGAAGACATGAAATTATATTACATAATTGCTTCTCACTTTTACTTAAATCACATCAGGTGACGTGGCGTTCGCATGTAAAATGACGCCCAAAAAAGGGGATGCAACACGAGGACTTCCCAGGAGGTCACCCATCCTAGTACTACTCTCGCCCAAGCACGCTTAACTGCGGAGTTCTGATGGGATCCGGTGCTTTAGTGCTGGTATGATCGCATCCGTTATGAATCACATTTTTTGGATTATGAGAAAATCATAATAATCATAAAGAATAAACCAAAATATCAATATTAATACCAATTTTCATGAAAAATACATTAAAAAGTCTTATAAAATTACAGAAATTTATACAAAATAATTAAATTAATATAAAATATTATTATAATAATTATTATTATTACTACTAATAATTTTTTTTATTTATAGTAATTATGTTTTTAATTCCAAAAAATAAAAATAATAAAAATTAAAATTAAAAATAATAAAAAATAATATTAATGTAAATAATGATGGAACTAAATTTAGAAGACATGAAATTATATTACATAATTGCTTCTCACTTTTACTTAAATCACATCAGGTGACGTGGCGTTCGCATGTAAAATGACGCCCAAAAAAGGGGATGCAACACGAGGACTTCCCAGGAGGTCACCCATCCTAGTACTACTCTCGCCCAAGCACGCTTAACTGCGGAGTTCTGATGGGATCCGGTGCTTTAGTGCTGGTATGATCGCATCCGTTATGAATCACATTTTTTGGATTATGAGAAAATCATAATAATCATAAAGAATAAACCAAAATATCAATATTAATACCAATTTTCATGAAAAATACATTAAAAAGTCTTATATAATTACAGAAATTTATACAAAATAATTAAATTAATATAAAATATTATTATAATAATAATTATTATTACTACTAATAATTTTTTTTATTTATAATAATTATGTTTTTAATTCCAAAAAATAAAAATAATAAAAATTAAAATTAAAAATAATAAAAAATAATATTAATGTAAATAATAATTTAGAAGACATGAAATTATATTACATAATTGCTTCTCACTTTTACTTAAATCACATCAGGTGACGTGGCGTTCGCATGTAAAATGACGCCCAAAAAAGGGGATGCAACACGAGGACTTCCCAGGAGGTCACCCATCCTAGTACTACTCTCGCCCAAGCACGCTTAACTGCGGAGTTCTGATGGGATCCGGTGCTTTAGTGCTGGTATGATCGCATTCGTTATGAATCACATTTTTTGGATTATGAGAAAATCATAATAATCATAAAGAATAAACCAAAATATCAATATTAATACCAATTTTCATGAAAAATACATTAAAAAGTCTTATAAAATTACAGAAATTTATACAAAATAATTAAATTAATATAAAATATTATTATAATAATTATTATTATTACTACTAATAATTTTTTTTATTTATAGTAATTATGTTTTTAATTCCAAAAAATAAAAATAATAAAAATTAAAATTAAAAATAATAAAAAATAATATTAATGTAAATAATAATTTAGAAGACATGAAATTATATTACATAATTGCTTCTCACTTTTACTTAAATCACATCAGGTGACGTGGCGTTCGCATGTAAAATGACGCCCAAAAAAGGGGATGCAACACGAGGACTTCCCAGGAGGTCACCCATCCTAGTACTACTCTCGCCCAAGCACGCTTAACTGCGGAGTTCTGATGGGATCCGGTGCTTTAGTGCTGGTATGATCGCATCCGTTATGAATCACATTTTTTGGATTATGAGAAAATCATAATAATCATAAAGAATAAACCAAAATATCAATATTAATACCAATTTTCATGAAAAATACATTAAAAAGTCTTATATAATTACAGAAATTTATACAAAATAATTAAATTAATATAAAATATTATTATAATAATTATTATTATTACTACTAATAATTTTTTTTATTTATAGTAATTATGTTTTTAATTCCAAAAAATAAAAATAATAAAAATTAAAATTAAAAATAATAAAAAATAATATTAATGTAAATAATAATTTAGAAGACATGAAATTATATTACATAATTGCTTCTCACTTTTACTTAAATCACATCAGGTGACGTGGCGTTCGCATGTAAAATGACGCCCAAAAAAGGGGATGCAACACGAGGACTTCCCAGGAGGTCACCCATCCTAGTACTACTCTCGCCCAAGCACGCTTAACTGCGGAGTTCTGATGGGATCCGGTGCTTTAGTGCTGGTATGATCGCATCCGTTATGAATCACATTTTTTGGATTATGAGAAAATCATAATAATCATAAAGAATAAACCAAAATATCAATATTAATACCAATTTTCATGAAAAATACATTAAAAAGTCTTATAAAATTACAGAAATTTATACAAAATAATTAAATTAATATAAAATATTATTATAATAATTATTATTATTACTACTAATAATTTTTTTTATTTATAGTAATTATGTTTTTAATTCCAAAAAATAAAAATAATAAAAATTAAAATTAAAAATAATAAAAAATAATATTAATGTAAATAATAATTTAGAAGACATGAAATTATATTACATAATTGCTTCTCACTTTTACTTAAATCACATCAGGTGACGTGGCGTTCGCATGTAAAATGACGCCCAAAAAAGGGGATGCAACACGAGGACTTCCCAGGAGGTCACCCATCCTAGTACTACTCTCGCCCAAGCACGCTTAACTGCGGAGTTCTGATGGGATCCGGTGCTTTAGTGCTGGTATGATCGCATCCGTTATGAATCACATTTTTTGGATTATGAGAAAATCATAATAATCATAAAGAATAAACCAAAATATCAATATTAATACCAATTTTCATGAAAAATACATTAAAAAGTCTTATAAAATTACAGAAATTTATACAAAATAATTAAATTAATATAAAATATTATTATAATAATTATTATTATTACTACTAATAATTTTTTTTATTTATAGTAATTATGTTTTTAATTCCAAAAAATAAAAATAATAAAAATTAAAATTAAAAATAATATTAATGTAAATAATAATTTAGAAGACATGAAATTATATTACATAATTGCTTCTCACTTTTACTTAAATCACATCAGGTGACGTGGCGTTCGCATGTAAAATGACGCCCAAAAAAGGGGATGCAACACGAGGACTTCCCAGGAGGTCACCCATCCTAGTACTACTCTCGCCCAAGCACGCTTAACTGCGGAGTTCTGATGGGATCCGGTGCTTTAGTGCTGGTATGATCGCATCCGTTATGAATCACATTTTTTGGATTATGAGAAAATCATAATAATCATAAAGAATAAACCAAAATATCAATATTAATACCAATTTTCATGAAAAATACATTAAAAAGTCTTATAAAATTACAGAAATTTATACAAAATAATTAAATTAATATAATATATTATTATAATAATTATTATTATTACTACTAATAATTTTTTTTATTTATAGTAATTATGTTTTTAATTCCAAAAAATAAAAATAATAAAAATTAAAATTAAAAATAATAAAAAATAATATTAATGTAAATAATAATTTAGAAGACATGAAATTATATTACATAATTGCTTCTCACTTTTACTTAAATCACATCAGGTGACGTGGCGTTCGCATGTAAAATGACGCCCAAAAAAGGGGATGCAACACGAGGACTTCCCAGGAGGTCACCCATCCTAGTACTACTCTCGCCCAAGCACGCTTAACTGCGGAGTTCTGATGGGATCCGGTGCTTTAGTGCTGGTATGATCGCATCCGTTATGAATCACATTTTTTGGATTATGAGAAAATCATAATAATCATAAAGAATAAACCAAAATATCAATATTAATACCAATTTTCATGAAAAATACATTAAAAAGTCTTATAAAATTACAGAAATTTATACAAAATAATTAAATTAATATAAAATATTATTATAATAATTATTATTATTACTACTAATAATTTTTTTTATTTATAGTAATTATGTTTTTAATTCCAAAAAATAAAAATAATAAAAATTAAAATTAAAAATAATAAAAAATAATATTAATGTAAATAATAATTTAGAAGACATGAAATTATATTACATAATTGCTTCTCACTTTTACTTAAATCACATCAGGTGACGTGGCGTTCGCATGTAAAATGACGCCCAAAAAAGGGGATGCAACACGAGGACTTCCCAGGAGGTCACCCATCCTAGTACTACTCTCGCCCAAGCACGCTTAACTGCGGAGTTCTGATGGGATCCGGTGCTTTAGTGCTGGTATGATCGCATCCGTTATGAATCACATTTTTTGGATTATGAGAAAATCATAATAATCATAAAGAATAAACCAAAATATCAATATTAATACCAATTTTCATGAAAAATACATTAAAAAGTCTTATATAATTACAGAAATTTATACAAAATAATTAAATTAATATAAAATATTATTATAATAATTATTATTATTACTACTAATAATTTTTTTTATTTATAGTAATTATGTTTTTAATTCCAAAAAATAAAAATAATAAAAATTAAAATTAAAAATAATAAAAAATAATATTAATGTAAATAATAATTTAGAAGACATGAAATTATATTACATAATTGCTTCTCACTTTTACTTAAATCACATCAGGTGACGTGGCGTTCGCATGTAAAATGACGCCCAAAAAAGGGGATGCAACACGAGGACTTCCCAGGAGGTCACCCATCCTAGTACTACTCTCGCCCAAGCACGCTTAACTGCGGAGTTCTGATGGGATCCGGTGCTTTAGTGCTGGTATGATCGCATCCGTTATGAATCACATTTTTTGGATTATGAGAAAATCATAATAATCATAAAGAATAAACCAAAATATCAATATTAATACCAATTTTCATGAAAAATACATTAAAAAGTCTTATAAAATTACAGAAATTTATACAAAATAATTAAATTAATATAAAATATTATTATAATAATTATTATTATTACTACTAATAATTTTTTTTATTTATAGTAATTATGTTTTTAATTCCAAAAAATAAAAATAATAAAAATTAAAATTAAAAATAATAAAAAATAATATTAATGTAAATAATAATTTAGAAGACATGAAATTATATTACATAATTGCTTCTCACTTTTACTTAAATCACATCAGGTGACGTGGCGTTCGCATGTAAAATGACGCCCAAAAAAGGGGATGCAACACGAGGACTTCCCAGGAGGTCACCCATCCTAGTACTACTCTCGCCCAAGCACGCTTAACTACGGAGTTCTGATGGGATCCGGTGCTTTAGTGCTGGTATGATCGCATCCGTTATGAATCACATTTTTTGGATTATGAGAAAATCATAATAATCATAAAGAATAAACCAAAATATCAATATTAATACCAATTTTCATGAAAAATACATTAAAAAGTCTTATAAAATTACAGAAATTTATACAAAATAATTAAATTAATATAAAATATTATTATAATAATTATTATTATTACTACTAATAATTTTTTTTATTTATAGTAATTATGTTTTTAATTCCAAAAAATAAAAATAATAAAAATTAAAATTAAAAATAATAAAAAATAATATTAATGTAAATAATAATTTAGAAGACATGAAATTATATTACATAATTGCTTCTCACTTTTACTTAAATCACATCAGGTGACGTGGCGTTCGCATGTAAAATGACGCCCAAAAAAGGGGATGCAACACGAGGACTTCCCAGGGGGTCACCCATCCTAGTACTAATCTCGCCCAAGCACGCTTAACTGCGGAGTTCTGATGGGATCCGGTGCTTTAGTGCTGGTATGATCGCATCCGTTATGAATCACATTTTTTGGATTATGAGAAAATCATAATAATCATAAAGAATAAACCAAAATATCAATATTAATACCAATTTTCATGAAAAATACATTAAAAAGTCTTATATAATTACAGAAATTTATACAAAATAATTAAATTAATATAAAATATTATTATAATAATAATTATTATTACTACTAATAATTTTTTTTATTTATAGTAATTATGTTTTTAATTCCAAAAAATAAAAATAATAAAAATTAAAATTAAAAATAATAAAAAATAATATTAATGTAAATAATAATTTAGAAGACATGAAATTATATTACATAATTGCTTCTCACTTTTACTTAAATCACATCAGGTGACGTGGCGTTCGCATGTAAAATGACGCCCAAAAAAGGGGATGCAACACGAGGACTTCCCAGGAGGTCACCCATCCTAGTACTACTCTCGCCCAAGCACGCTTAACTGCGGAGTTCTGATGGGATCCGGTGCTTTAGTGCTGGTATGATCGCATCCGTTATGAATCACATTTTTTGGATTATGAGAAAATCATAATAATCATAAAGAATAAACCAAAATATCAATATTAATACCAATTTTCATGAAAAATACATTAAAAAGTCTTATAAAATTACAGAAATTTATACAAAATAATTAAATTAATATAAAATATTATTATAATAATTATTATTATTACTACTAATAATTTTTTTTATTTATAGTAATTATGTTTTTAATTCCAAAAAATAAAAATAATAAAAATTAAAATTAAAAATAATAAAAAATAATATTAATGTAAATAATAATTTAGAAGACATGAAATTATATTACATAATTGCTTCTCACTTTTACTTAAATCACATCAGGTGACGTGGCGTTCGCATGTAAAATGACGCCCAAAAAAGGGGATGCAACACGAGGACTTCCCAGGAGGTCACCCATCCTAGTACTACTCTCGCCCAAGCACGCTTAACTGCGGAGTTCTGATGGGATCCGGTGCTTTAGTGCTGGTATGATCGCATCCGTTATGAATCACATTTTTTGGATTATGAGAAAATCATAATAATCATAAAGAATAAACCAAAATATCAATATTAATACCAATTTTCATGAAAAATACATTAAAAAGTCTTATATAATTACAGAAATTTATACAAAATAATTAAATTAATATAAAATATTATTATAATAATTATTATTATTACTACTAATAATTTTTTTTATTTATAGTAATTATGTTTTTAATTCCAAAAAATAAAAATAATTAAAATTAAAATTAAAAATAATAAAAAATAATATTAATGTAAATAATGATGGAACTAAATTTAGAAGACATGAAATTATATTACATAATTGCTTCTCACTTTTACTTAAATCACATCAGGTGACGTGGCGTTCGCATGTAAAATGACGCCCAAAAAAGGGGATGCAACACGAGGACTTCCCAGGAGGTCACCCATCCTAGTACTACTCTCGCCCAAGCACGCTTAACTGCGGAGTTCTGATGGGATCCGGTGCTTTAGTGCTGGTATGATCGCATCCGTTATGAATCACATTTTTTGGATTATGAGAAAATCATAATAATCATAAAGAATAAACCAAAATATCAATATTAATTCCAATTTTCATGAAAAATACATTAAAAAGTCTTATAAAATTACAGAAATTTATACAAAATAATTAAATTAATATAAAATATTATTATAATAATTATTATTATTACTACTAATAATTTTTTTTATTTATAGTAATTATGTTTTTAATTCCAAAAAATAAAAATAATAAAAATTAAAATTAAAAATAATAAAAAATAATATTAATGTAAATAATGATGGAACTAAATTTAGAAGACATGAAATTATATTACATAATTGCTTCTCACTTTTACTTAAATCACATCAGGTGACGTGGCGTTCGCATGTAAAATGACGCCCAAAAAAGGGGATGCAACACGAGGACTTCCCAGGAGGTCACCCATCCTAGTACTACTCTCGCCCAAGCACGCTTAACTGCGGAGTTCTGATGGGATCCGGTGCTTTAGTGCTGGTATGATCGCATCCGTTATGAATCACATTTTTTGGATTATGAGAAAATCATAATAATCATAACGAATAAACCAAAATATCAATATTAATACCAATTTTCATGAAAAATACATTAAAAAGTCTTATAAAATTACAGAAATTTATACAAAATAATTAAATTAATATAAAATATTATTATAATAATTATTATTATTACTACTAATAATTTTTTTTATTTATAGAAATTATGTTTTTAATTCCAAAAAATAAAAATAATAAAAATTAAAATTAAAAATAATAAAAAATAATATTAATGTAAATAATAATTTAGAAGACATGAAATTATATTACATAATTGCTTCTCACTTTTACTTAAATCACATCAGGTGACGTGGCGTTCGCATGTAAAATGACGCCCAAAAAAGGGGATGCAACACGAGGACTTCCCAGGAGGTCACCCATCCTAGTACTACTCTCGCCCAAGCACGCTTAACTGCGGAGTTCTGATGGGATCCGGTGCTTTAGTGCTGGTATGATCGCATCCGTTATGAATCACATTTTTTGGATTATGAGAAAATCATAATAATCATAAAGAATAAACCAAAATATCAATATTAATACCAATTTTCATGAAAAATACATTAAAAAGTCTTATAAAATTACAGAAATTTATACAAAATAATTAAATTAATATAAAATATTATTATAATAATTATTATTATTACTACTAATAATTTTTTTTATTTATAGTAATTATGTTTTTAATTCCAAAAAATAAAAATAATAAAAATTAAAATTAAAAATAATAAAAAATAATATTAATGTAAATAATAATTTAGAAGACATGAAATTATATTACATAATTGCTTCTCACTTTTACTTAAATCACATCAGGTGACGTGGCGTTCGCATGTAAAATGACGCCCAAAAAAGGGGATGCAACACGAGGACTTCCCAGGAGGTCACCCATCCTAGTACTACTCTCGCCCAAGCACGCTTAACTGCGGAGTTCTGATGGGATCCGGTGCTTTAGTGCTGGTATGATCGCATCCGTTATGAATCACATTTTTTGGATTATGAGAAAATCATAATAATCATAAAGAATAAACCAAAATATCAATATTAATACCAATTTTCATGAAAAATACATTAAAAAGTCTTATAAAATTACAGAAATTTATACAAAATAATTAAATTAATATAAAATATTATTATAATAATTATTATTATTACTACTAATAATTTTTTTTATTTATAGTAATTATGTTTTTAATTCCAAAAAATAAAAATAATAAAAATTAAAATTAAAAATAATAAAAAATAATATTAATGTAAATAATGATGGAACTAAATTTAGAAGACATGAAATTATATTACATAATTGCTTCTCACTTTTACTTAAATCACATCAGGTGACGTGGCGTTCGCATGTAAAATGACGCCCAAAAAAGGGGATGCAACACGAGGACTTCCCAGGAGGTCACCCATCCTAGTACAACTCTCGCCCAAGCACGCTTAACTGCGGAGTTCTGATGGGATCCGGTGCTTTAGTGCTGGTATGATCGCATCCGTTATGAATCACATTTTTTGGATTATGAGAAAATCATAATAATCATAACGAATAAACCAAAATATCAATATTAATACCAATTTTCATGAAAAATACATTAAAAAGTCTTATAAAATTACAGAAATTTATACAAAATAATTAAATTAATATAAAATATTATTATAATAATTATTATTATTACTACTAATAATTTTTTTTATTTATAGTAATTATGTTTTTAATTCCAAAAAATAAAAATAATAAAAATTAAAATTAAAAATAATATTAATGTAAATAATAATTTAGAAGACATGAAATTATATTACATAATTGCTTCTCACTTTTACTTAAATCACATCAGGTGACGTGGCGTTCGCATGTAAAATGACGCCCAAAAAAGGGGATGCAACACGAGGACTTCCCAGGAGGTCACCCATCCTAGTACTACTCTCGCCCAAGCACGCTTAACTGCGGAGTTCTGATGGGATCCGGTGCTTTAGTGCTGGTATGATCGCATCCGTTATGAATCACATTTTTTGGATTATGAGAAAATCATAATAATCATAAAGAATAAACCAAAATATCAATATTAATACCAATTTTCATGAAAAATACATTAAAAAGTCTTATAAAATTACAGAAATTTATACAAAATAATTAAATTAATATAAAATATTATTATAATAATTATTATTATTACTACTAATAATTTTTTTTATTTATAGTAATTATGTTTTTAATTCCAAAAAATAAAAATAATAAAAATTAAAATTAAAAATAATAAAAAATAATATTAATGTAAATAATAATTTAGAAGACATGAAATTATATTACATAATTGCTTCTCACTTTTACTTAAATCACATCAGGTGACGTGGCGTTCGCATGTAAAATGACGCCCAAAAAAGGGGATGCAACACGAGGACTTCCCAGGAGGTCACCCATCCTAGTACTACTCTCGCCCAAGCACGCTTAACTGCGGAGTTCTGATGGGATCCGGTGCTTTAGTGCTGGTATGATCGCATCCGTTATGAATCACATTTTTTGGATTATGAGAAAATCATAATAATCATAAAGAATAAACCAAAATATCAATATTAATACCAATTTTCATGAAAAATACATTAAAAAGTCTTATAAAATTACAGAAATTTATACAAAATAATTAAATTAATATAAAATATTATTATAATAATTATTATTATTACTACTAATAATTTTTTTTATTTATAGTAATTATGTTTTTAATTCCAAAAAATAAAAATAATAAAAATTAAAATTAAAAATAATAAAAAATAATATTAATGTAAATAATAATTTAGAAGACATGAAATTATATTACATAATTGCTTCTCACTTTTACTTAAATCACATCAGGTGACGTGGCGTTCGCATGTAAAATGACGCCCAAAAAAGGGGATGCAACACGAGGACTTCCTAGGAGGTCACCCATCCTAGTACTACTCTCGCCCAAGCACGCTTAACTGCGGAGTTCTGATGGGATCCGGTGCTTTAGTGCTGGTATGATCGCATCCGTTATGAATCACATTTTTTGGATTATGAGAAAATCATAATAATCATAAAGAATAAACCAAAATATCAATATTAATACCAATTTTCATGAAAAATACATTAAAAAGTCTTATATAATTACAGAAATTTATACAAAATAATTAAATTAATATAAAATATTATTATAATAATTATTATTATTACTACTAATAATTTTTTTTATTTATAGTAATTATGTTTTTAATTCCAAAAAATAAAAATAATAAAAATTAAAATTAAAAATAATAAAAAATAATATTAATGTAAATAATAATTTAGAAGACATGAAATTATATTACATAATTGCTTCTCACTTTTACTTAAATCACATCAGGTGACGTGGCGTTCGCATGTAAAATGACGCCCAAAAAAGGG
Source organism: Juncus effusus (assembly GCA_027726005.1). NCBI lineage: Eukaryota > Viridiplantae > Streptophyta > Magnoliopsida > Poales > Juncaceae > Juncus > Juncus effusus. The sequence continues at coordinate 3,213,519 of CM050892.1, forward strand.
GATGCAACACGAGGACTTCCCAGGAGGTCACCCATCCTAGTACTACTCTCGCCCAAGCACGCTTAACTGCGGAGTTCTGATGGGATCCGGTGCTTTAGTGCTGGTATGATCGCATCCGTTATGAATCACATTTTTTGGATTATGAGAAAATCATAATAATCATAAAGAATAAACCAAAATATCAATATTAATACCAATTTTCATGAAAAATACATTAAAAAGTCTTATAAAATTACAGAAATTTATACAAAATAATTAAATTAATATAAACTATTATTATAATAATTATTATTATTACTACTAATAATTTTTTTTATTTATAGTAATTATGTTTTTAATTCCAAAAAATAAAAATAATAAAAATTAAAATTAAAAATAATAAAAAATAATATTAATGTAAATAATAATTTAGAAGACATGAAATTATATTACATAATTGCTTCTCACTTTTACTTAAATCACATCAGGTGACGTGGCGTTCGCATGTAAAATGACGCCCAAAAAAGGGGATGCAACACGAGGACTTCCCAGGAGGTCACCCATCCTAGTACTACTCTCGCCCAAGCACGCTTAACTGCGGAGTTCTGATGGGATCCGGTGCTTTAGTGCTGGTATGATCGCATCCGTTATGAATCACATTTTTTGGATTATGAGAAAATCATAATAATCATAAAGAATAAACCAAAATATCAATATTAATACCAATTTTCATGAAAAATACATTAAAAAGTCTTATAAAATTACAGAAATTTATACAAAATAATTAAATTAATATAAAATATTATTATAATAATTATTATTATTACTACTAATAATTTTTTTTATTTATAGTAATTATGTTTTTAATTCCAAAAAATAAAAATAATAAAAATTAAAATTAAAAATAATAAAAAATAATATTAATGTAAATAATAATTTAGAAGACATGAAATTATATTACATAATTGCTTCTCACTTTTACTTAAATCACATCAGGTGACGTGGCGTTCGCATGTAAAATGACGCCCAAAAAAGGGGATGCAACACGAGGACTTCCCAGGAGGTCACCCATCCTAGTACTACTCTCGCCCAAGCACGCTTAACTGCGGAGTTCTGATGGGATCCGGTGCTTTAGTGCTGGTATGATCGCATCCGTTATGAATCACATTTTTTGGATTATGAGAAAATCATAATAATCATAAAGAATAAACCAAAATATCAATATTAATACCAATTTTCATGAAAAATACATTAAAAAGTCTTATAAAATTACAGAAATTTATACAAAATAATTAAATTAATATAAAATATTATTATAATAATTATTATTATTACTACTAATAATTTTTTTTATTTATAGTAATTATGTTTTTAATTCCAAAAAATAAAAATAATAAAAATTAAAATTAAAAATAATAAAAAATAATATTAATGTAAATAATAATTTAGAAGACATGAAATTATATTACATAATTGCTTCTCACTTTTACTTAAATCACATCAGGTGACGTGGCGTTCGCATGTAAAATGACGCCCAAAAAAGGGGATGCAACACGAGGACTTCCCAGGAGGTCACCCATCCTAGTACTACTCTCGCCCAAGCACGCTTAACTGCGGAGTTCTGATGGGATCCGGTGCTTTAGTGCTGGTATGATCGCATCCGTTATGAATCACATTTTTTGGATTATGAGAAAATCATAATAATCATAAAGAATAAACCAAAATATCAATATTAATACCAATTTTCATGAAAAATACATTAAAAAGTCTTATAAAATTACAGAAATTTATACAAAATAATTAAATTAATATAAAATATTATTATAATAATTATTATTATTACTACTAATAATTTTTTTTATTTATAGTAATTATGTTTTTAATTCCAAAAAATAAAAATAATAAAAATTAAAATTAAAAATAATAAAAAATAATATTAATGTAAATAATAATTTAGAAGACATGAAATTATATTACATAATTGCTTCTCACTTTTACTTAAATCACATCAGGTGACGTGGCGTTCGCATGTAAAATGACGCCCAAAAAAGGGGATGCAACACGAGGACTTCCCAGGAGGTCACCCATCCTAGTACTACTCTCGCCCAAGCACGCTTAACTGCGGAGTTCTGATGGGATCCGGTGCTTTAGTGCTGGTATGATCGCATCCGTTATGAATCACATTTTTTGGATTATGAGAAAATCATAATAATCATAACGAATAAACCAAAATATCAATATTAATACCAATTTTCATGAAAAATACATTAAAAAGTCTTATAAAATTACAGAAATTTATACAAAATAATTAAATTAATATAAAATATTATTATAATAATTATTATTATTACTACTAATAATTTTTTTTATTTATAGTAATTATGTTTTTAATTCCAAAAAATAAAAATAATAAAAATTAAAATTAAAAATAATAAAAAATAATATTAATGTAAATAATGATGGAACTAAATTTAGAAGACATGAAATTATATTACATAATTGCTTCTCACTTTTACTTAAATCACATCAGGTGACGTGGCGTTCGCATGTAAAATGACGCCCAAAAAAGGGGATGCAACACGAGGACTTCCCAGGAGGTCACCCATCCTAGTACTACTCTCGCCCAAGCACGCTTAACTGCGGAGTTCTGATGGGATCCGGTGCTTTAGTGCTGGTATGATCGCATTCGTTATGAATCACATTTTTTGGATTATGAGAAAATCATAATAATCATAACGAATAAACCAAAATATCAATATTAATACCAATTTTCATGAAAAATACATTAAAAAGTCTTATAAAATTACAGAAATTTATACAAAATAATTAAATTAATATAAAATATTATTATAATAATTATTATTATTACTACTAATAATTTTTTTTATTTATAGTAATTATGTTTTTAATTCCAAAAAATAAAAATAATAAAAATTAAAATTAAAAATAATATTAATGTAAATAATAATTTAGAAGACATGAAATTATATTACATAATTGCTTCTCACTTTTACTTAAATCACATCAGGTGACGTGGCGTTCGCATGTAAAATGACGCCCAAAAAAGGGGATGCAACACGAGGACTTCCCAGGAGGTCACCCATCCTAGTACTACTCTCGCCCAAGCACGCTTAACTGCGGAGTTCTGATGGGATCCGGTGCTTTAGTGCTGGTATGATCGCATCCGTTATGAATCACATTTTTTGGATTATGAGAAAATCATAATAATCATAAAGAATAAACCAAAATATCAATATTAATACCAATTTTCATGAAAAATACATTAAAAAGTCTTATAAAATTACAGAAATTTATACAAAATAATTAAATTAATATAAAATATTATTATAATAATTATTATTATTACTACTAATAATTTTTTTTATTTATAGTAATTATGTTTTTAATTCCAAAAAATAAAAATAATAAAAATTAAAATTAAAAATAATAAAAAATAATATTAATGTAAATAATAATTTAGAAGACATGAAATTATATTACATAATTGCTTCTCACTTTTACTTAAATCACATCAGGTGACGTGGCGTTCGCATGTAAAATGACGCCCAAAAAAGGGGATGCAACACGAGGACTTCCCAGGAGGTCACCCATCCTAGTACTACTCTCGCCCAAGCACGCTTAACTGCGGAGTTCTAATGGGATCCGGTGCTTTAGTGCTGGTATGATCGCATCCGTTATGAATCACATTTTTTGGATTATGAGAAAATCATAATAATCATAAAGAATAAACCAAAATATCAATATTAATACCAATTTTCATGAAAAATACATTAAAAAGTCTTATAAAATTACAGAAATTTATACAAAATAATTAAATTAATATAAAATATTATTATAATAATTATTATTATTACTACTAATAATTTTTTTTATTTATAGTAATTATGTTTTTAATTCCAAAAAATAAAAATAATAAAAATTAAAATTAAAAATAATAAAAAATAATATTAATGTAAATAATAATTTAGAAGACATGAAATTATATTACATAATTGCTTCTCACTTTTACTTAAATCACATCAGGTGACGTGGCGTTCGCATGTAAAATGACGCCCAAAAAAGGGGATGCAACACGAGGACTTCCCAGGAGGTCACCCATCCTAGTACTACTCTCGCCCAAGCACGCTTAACTGCGGAGTTCTGATGGGATCCGGTGCTTTAGTGCTGGTATGATCGCATCCGTTATGAATCACATTTTTTGGATTATGAGAAAATCATAATAATCATAACGAATAAACCAAAATATCAATATTAATACCAATTTTCATGAAAAATACATTAAAAAGTCTTATAAAATTACAGAAATTTATACAAAATAATTAAATTAATATAAAATATTATTATAATAATTATTATTATTACTACTAATAATTTTTTTTATTTATAGTAATTATGTTTTTAATTCCAAAAAATAAAAATAATAAAAATTAAAATTAAAAATAATAAAAAATAATATTAATGTAAATAATAATTTAGAAGACATGAAATTATATTACATAATTGCTTCTCACTTTTACTTAAATCACATCAGGTGACGTGGCGTTCGCATGTAAAATGACGCCCAAAAAAGGGGATGCAACACGAGGACTTCCCAGGAGGTCACCCATCCTAGTACTACTCTCGCCCAAGCACGCTTAACTGCGGAGTTCTGATGGGATCCGGTGCTTTAGTGCTGGTATGATCGCATCCGTTATGAATCACATTTTTTGGATTATGAGAAAATCATAATAATCATAAAGAATAAACCAAAATATCAATATTAATACCAATTTTCATGAAAAATACATTAAAAAGTCTTATAAAATTACAGAAATTTATACAAAATAATTAAATTAATATAAAATATTATTATAATAATTATTATTATTACTACTAATAATTTTTTTTATTTATAGTAATTATGTTTTTAATTCCAAAAAATAAAAATAATAAAAATTAAAATTAAAAATAATAAAAAATAATATTAATGTAAATAATAATTTAGAAGACATGAAATTATATTACATAATTGCTTCTCACTTTTACTTAAATCACATCAGGTGACGTGGCGTTCGCATGTAAAATGACGCCCAAAAAAGGGGATGCAACACGAGGACTTCCCAGGAGGTCACCCATCCTAGTACTACTCTCGCCCAAACACGCTTAACTGCGGAGTTCTGATGGGATCCGGTGCTTTAGTGCTGGTATGATCGCATCCGTTATGAATCACATTTTTTGGATTATGAGAAAATCATAATAATCATAAAGAATAAACCAAAATATCAATATTAATACCAATTTTCATGAAAAATACATTAAAAAGTCTTATAAAATTACAGAAATTTATACAAAATAATTAAATTAATATAAAATATTATTATAATAATTATTATTATTACTACTAATAATTTTTTTTATTTATAGTAATTATGTTTTTAATTCCAAAAAATAAAAATAATAAAAATTAAAATTAAAAATAATAAAAAATAATATTAATGTAAATAATGATGGAACTAAATTTAGAAGACATGAAATTATATTACATAATTGCTTCTCACTTTTACTTAAATCACATCAGGTGACGTGGCGTTCGCATGTAAAATGACGCCCAAAAAAGGGGATGCAACACGAGGACTTCCCAGGAGGTCACCCATCCTAGTACTACTCTCGCCCAAGCATGCTTAACTGCGGAGTTCTGATGGGATCCGGTGCTTTAGTGCTGGTATGATCGCATCCGTTATGAATCACATTTTTTGGATTATGAGAAAATCATAATAATCATAACGAATAAACCAAAATATCAATATTAATACCAATTTTCATGAAAAATACATTAAAAAGTCTTATAAAATTACAGAAATTTATACAAAATAATTAAATTAATATAAAATATTATTATAATAATTATTATTATTACTACTAATAATTTTTTTTATTTATAGTAATTATGTTTTTAATTCCAAAAAATAAAAATAATAAAAATTAAAATTAAAAATAATAAAAAATAATATTAATGTAAATAATAATTTAGAAGACATGAAATTATATTACATAATTGCTTCTCACTTTTACTTAAATCACATCAGGTGACGTGGCGTTCGCATGTAAAATGACGCCCAAAAAAGGGGATGCAACACGAGGACTTCCCAGGAGGTCACCCATCCTAGTACTACTCTCGCCCAAGCACGCTTAACTGCGGAGTTCTGATGGGATCCGGTGCTTTAGTGCTGGTATGATCGCATCCGTTATGAATCACATTTTTTGGATTATGAGAAAATCATAATAATCATAAAGAATAAACCAAAATATCAATATTAATACCAATTTTCATGAAAAATACATTAAAAAGTCTTATAAAATTACAGAAATTTATACAAAATAATTAAATTAATATAAAATATTATTATAATAATAATTATTATTACTACTAATAATTTTTTTTATTTATAGTAATTATGTTTTTAATTCCAAAAAATAAAAATAATAAAAATTAAAATTAAAAATAATAAAAAATAATATTAATGTAAATAATAATTTAGAAGACATGAAATTATATTACATAATTGCTTCTCACTTTTACTTAAATCACATCAGGTGACGTGGCGTTCGCATGTAAAATGACGCCCAAAAAAGGGGATGCAACACGAGGACTTCCCAGGAGGTCACCCATCCTAGTACTACTCTCGCCCAAGCACGCTTAACTGCGGAGTTCTGATGGGATCCGGTGCTTTAGTGCTGGTATGATCGCATCCGTTATGAATCACATTTTTTGGATTATGAGAAAATCATAATAATCATAAAGAATAAACCAAAATATCAATATTAATACCAATTTTCATGAAAAATACATTAAAAAGTCTTATAAAATTACAGAAATTTATACAAAATAATTAAATTAATATAAAATATTATTATAATAATTATTATTATTACTACTAATAATTTTTTTTATTTATAGTAATTATGTTTTTAATTCCAAAAAATAAAAATAATAAAAATTAAAATTAAAAATAATAAAAAATAATATTAATGTAAATAATAATTTAGAAGACATGAAATTATATTACATAATTGCTTCTCACTTTTACTTAAATCACATCAGGTGACGTGGCGTTCGCATGTAAAATGACGCCCAAAAAAGGGGATGCAACACGAGGACTTCCCAGGAGGTCACCCATCCTAGTACTACTCTCGCCCAAACACGCTTAACTGCGGAGTTCTGATGGGATCCGGTGCTTTAGTGCTGGTATGATCGCATCCGTTATGAATCACATTTTTTGGATTATGAGAAAATCATAATAATCATAAAGAATAAACCAAAATATCAATATTAATACCAATTTTCATGAAAAATACATTAAAAAGTCTTATAAAATTACAGAAATTTATACAAAATAATTAAATTAATATAAAATATTATTATAATAATTATTATTATTACTACTAATAATTTTTTTTATTTATAGTAATTATGTTTTTAATTCCAAAAAATAAAAATAATAAAAATTAAAATTAAAAATAATAAAAAATAATATTAATGTAAATAATGATGGAACTAAATTTAGAAGACATGAAATTATATTACATAATTGCTTCTCACTTTTACTTAAATCACATCAGGTGACGTGGCGTTCGCATGTAAAATGACGCCCAAAAAAGGGGATGCAACACGAGGACTTCCCAGGAGGTCACCCATCCTAGTACTACTCTCGCCCAAGCATGCTTAACTGCGGAGTTCTGATGGGATCCGGTGCTTTAGTGCTGGTATGATCGCATCCGTTATGAATCACATTTTTTGGATTATGAGAAAATCATAATAATCATAACGAATAAACCAAAATATCAATATTAATACCAATTTTCATGAAAAATACATTAAAAAGTCTTATAAAATTACAGAAATTTATACAAAATAATTAAATTAATATAAAATATTATTATAATAATTATTATTATTACTACTAATAATTTTTTTTATTTATAGTAATTATGTTTTTATTTCCAAAAAATAAAAATAATAAAAATTAAAATTAAAAATAATAAAAAATAATATTAATGTAAATAATAATTTAGAAGACATGAAATTATATTACATAATTGCTTCTCACTTTTACTTAAATCACATCAGGTGACGTGGCGTTCGCATGTAAAATGACGCCCAAAAAAGGGGATGCAACACGAGGACTTCCCAGGAGGTCACCCATCCTAGTACTACTCTCGCCCAAGCACGCTTAACTGCGGAGTTCTGATGGGATCCGGTGCTTTAGTGCTGGTATGATCGCATCCGTTATGAATCACATTTTTTGGATTATGAGAAAATCATAATAATCATAAAGAATAAACCAAAATATCAATATTAATACCAATTTTCATGAAAAATACATTAAAAAGTCTTATAAAATTACAGAAATTTATACAAAATAATTAAATTAATATAAAATATTATTATAATAATAATTATTATTACTACTAATAATTTTTTTTATTTATAGTAATTATGTTTTTAATTCCAAAAAATAAAAATAATAAAAATTAAAATTAAAAATAATAAAAAATAATATTAATGTAAATAATAATTTAGAAGACATGAAATTATATTACATAATTGCTTCTCACTTTTACTTAAATCACATCAGGTGACGTGGCGTTCGCATGTAAAATGACGCCCAAAAAAGGGGATGCAACACGAGGACTTCCCAGGAGGTCACCCATCCTAGTACTACTCTCGCCCAAGCACGCTTAACTGCGGAGTTCTGATGGGATCCGGTGCTTTAGTGCTGGTATGATCGCATCCGTTATGAATCACATTTTTTGGATTATGAGAAAATCATAATAATCATAACGAATAAACCAAAATATCAATATTAATACCAATTTTCATGAAAAATACATTAAAAAGTCTTATAAAATTACAGAAATTTATACAAAATAATTAAATTAATATAAAATATTATTATAATAATTATTATTATTACTACTAATAATTTTTTTTATTTATAGTAATTATGTTTTTAATTCCAAAAAATAAAAATAATAAAAATTAAAATTAAAAATAATAAAAAATAATATTAATGTAAATAATGATGGAACTAAATTTAGAAGACATGAAATTATATTACATAATTGCTTCTCACTTTTACTTAAATCACATCAGGTGACGTGGCGTTCGCATGTAAAATGACGCCCAAAAAAGGGGATGCAACACGAGGACTTCCCAGGAGGTCACCCATCCTAGTACTACTCTCGCCCAAGCACGCTTAACTGCGGAGTTCTGATGGGATCCGGTGCTTTAGTGCTGGTATGATCGCATCCGTTATGAATCACATTTTTTGGATTATGAGAAAATCATAATAATCATAAAGAATAAACCAAAATATCAATATTAATACCAATTTTCATGAAAAATACATTAAAAAGTCTTATAAAATTACAGAAATTTATACAAAATAATTAAATTAATATAAAATATTATTATAATAATAATTATTATTACTACTAATAATTTTTTTTATTTATAGTAATTATGTTTTTAATTCCAAAAAATAAAAATAATAAAAATTAAAATTAAAAATAATAAAAAATAATATTAATGTAAATAATAATTTAGAAGACATGAAATTATATTACATAATTGCTTCTCACTTTTACTTAAATCACATCAGGTGACGTGGCGTTCGCATGTAAAATGACGCCCAAAAAAGGGGATGCAACACGAGGACTTCCCAGGAGGTCACCCATCCTAGTACTACTCTCGCCCAAGCACGCTTAACTGCGGAGTTCTGATGGGATCCGGTGCTTTAGTGCTGGTATGATCGCATCCGTTATGAATCACATTTTTTGGATTATGAGAAAATCATAATAATCATAAAGAATAAACCAAAATATCAATATTAATACCAATTTTCATGAAAAATACATTAAAAAGTCTTATAAAATTACAGAAATTTATACAAAATAATTAAATTAATATAAAATATTATTATAATAATTATTATTATTACTACTAATAATTTTTTTTATTTATAGTAATTATGTTTTTAATTCCAAAAAATAAAAATAATAAAAATTAAAATTAAAAATAATAAAAAATAATATTAATGTAAATAATGATGGAACTAAATTTAGAAGACATGAAATTATATTACATAATTGCTTCTCACTTTTACTTAAATCACATCAGGTGACGTGGCGTTCGCATGTAAAATGACGCCCAAAAAAGGGGATGCAACACGAGGACTTCCCAGGAGGTCACCCATCCTAGTACTACTCTCGCCCAAGCATGCTTAACTGCGGAGTTCTGATGGGATCCGGTGCTTTAGTGCTGGTATGATCGCATCCGTTATGAATCACATTTTTTGGATTATGAGAAAATCATAATAATCATAACGAATAAACCAAAATATCAATATTAATACCAATTTTCATGAAAAATACATTAAAAAGTCTTATAAAATTACAGAAATTTATACAAAATAATTAAATTAATATAAAATATTATTATAATAATTATTATTATTACTACTAATAATTTTTTTTATTTATAGTAATTATGTTTTTAATTCCAAAAAATAAAAATAATAAAAATTAAAATTAAAAATAATAAAAAATAATATTAATGTAAATAATAATTTAGAAGACATGAAATTATATTACATAATTGCTTCTCACTTTTACTTAAATCACATCAGGTGACGTGGCGTTCGCATGTAAAATGACGCCCAAAAAAGGGGATGCAACACGAGGACTTCCCAGGAGGTCACCCATCCTAGTACTACTCTCGCCCAAGCACGCTTAACTGCGGAGTTCTGATGGGATCCGGTGCTTTAGTGCTGGTATGATCGCATCCGTTATGAATCACATTTTTTGGATTATGAGAAAATCATAATAATCATAAAGAATAAACCAAAATATCAATATTAATACCAATTTTCATGAAAAATACATTAAAAAGTCTTATAAAATTACAGAAATTTATACAAAATAATTAAATTAATATAAAATATTATTATAATAATAATTATTATTACTACTAATAATTTTTTTTATTTATAGTAATTATGTTTTTAATTCCAAAAAATAAAAATAATAAAAATTAAAATTAAAAATAATAAAAAATAATATTAATGTAAATAATAATTTAGAAGACATGAAATTATATTACATAATTGCTTCTCACTTTTACTTAAATCACATCAGGTGACGTGGCGTTCGCATGTAAAATGACGCCCAAAAAAGGGGATGATGCAACACGAGGACTTCCCAGGAGGTCACCCATCCTAGTACTACTCTCGCCCAAGCACGCTTAACTGCGGAGTTCTGATGGGATCCGGTGCTTTAGTGCTGGTATGATCGCATCCGTTATGAATCACATTTTTTGGATTATGAGAAAATCATAATAATCATAACGAATAAACCAAAATATCAATATTAATACCAATTTTCATGAAAAATACATTAAAAAGTCTTATAAAATTACAGAAATTTATACAAAATAATTAAATTAATATAAAATATTATTATAATAATTATTATTATTACTACTAATAATTTTTTTTATTTATAGTAATTATGTTTTTAATTCCAAAAAATAAAAATAATAAAAATTAAAATTAAAAATAATAAAAAATAATATTAATGTAAATAATGATGGAACTAAATTTAGAAGACATGAAATTATATTACATAATTGCTTCTCACTTTTACTTAAATCACATCAGGTGACGTGGCGTTCGCATGTAAAATGACGCCCAAAAAAGGGGATGCAACACGAGGACTTCCCAGGAGGTCACCCATCCTAGTACTACTCTCGCCCAAGCACGCTTAACTGCGGAGTTCTGATGGGATCCGGTGCTTTAGTGCTGGTATGATCGCATCCGTTATGAATCACATTTTTTGGATTATGAGAAAATCATAATAATCATAACGAATAAACCAAAATATCAATATTAATACCAATTTTCATGAAAAATACATTAAAAAGTCTTATAAAATTACAGAAATTTATACAAAATAATTAAATTAATATAAAATATTATTATAATAATTATTATTATTACTACTAATAATTTTTTTTATTTATAGTAATTATGTTTTTAATTCCAAAAAATAAAAATAATAAAAATTAAAATTAAAAATAATAAAAAATAATATTAATGTAAATAATAATTTAGAAGACATGAAATTATATTACATAATTGCTTCTCACTTTTACTTAAATCACATCAGGTGACGTGGCGTTCGCATGTAAAATGACGCCCAAAAAAGGGGATGCAACACGAGGACTTCCCAGGAGGTCACCCATCCTAGTACTACTCTCGCCCAAGCACGCTTAACTGCGGAGTTCTGATGGGATCCGGTGCTTTAGTGCTGGTATGATCGCATCCGTTATGAATCACATTTTTTGGATTATGAGAAAATCATAATAATCATAACGAATAAACCAAAATATCAATATTAATACCAATTTTCATGAAAAATACATTAAAAAGTCTTATAAAATTACAGAAATTTATACAAAATAATTAAATTAATATAAAATATTATTATAATAATTATTATTATTACTACTAATAATTTTTTTTATTTATAGTAATTATGTTTTTAATTCCAAAAAATAAAAATAATAAAAATTAAAATTAAAAATAATAAAAAATAATATTAATGTAAATAATAATTTAGAAGACATGAAATTATATTACATAATTGCTTCTCACTTTTACTTAAATCACATCAGGTGACGTGGCGTTCGCATGTAAAATGACGCCCAAAAAAGGGGATGCAACACGAGGACTTCCCAGGAGGTCACCCATCCTAGTACTACTCTCGCCCAAGCACGCTTAACTGCGGAGTTCTGATGGGATCCGGTGCTTTAGTGCTGGTATGATCGCATCCGTTATGAATCACATTTTTTGGATTATGAGAAAATCATAATAATCATAAAGAATAAACCAAAATATCAATATTAATACCAATTTTCATGAAAAATACATTAAAAAGTCTTATAAAATTACAGAAATTTATACAAAATAATTAAATTAATATAAAATATTATTATAATAATTATTATTATTACTACTAATAATTTTTTTTATTTATAGTAATTATGTTTTTAATTCCAAAAAATAAAAATAATAAAAATTAAAATTAAAAATAATAAAAAATAATATTAATGTAAATAATAATTTAGAAGACATGAAATTATATTACATAATTGCTTCTCACTTTTACTTAAATCACATCAGGTGACGTGGCGTTCGCATGTAAAATGACGCCCAAAAAAGGGGATGCAACACGAGGACTTCCCAGGAGGTCACCCATCCTAGTACTACTCTCGCCCAAGCACGCTTAACTGCGGAGTTCTGATGGGATCCGGTGCTTTAGTGCTGGTATGATCGCATCCGTTATGAATCACATTTTTTGGATTATGAGAAAATCATAATAATCATAAAGAATAAACCAAAATATCAATATTAATACCAATTTTCATGAAAAATACATTAAAAAGTCTTATAAAATTACAGAAATTTATACAAAATAATTAAATTAATATAAAATATTATTATAATAATTATTATTATTACTACTAATAATTTTTTTTATTTATAGTAATTATGTTTTTAATTCCAAAAAATAAAAATATTAAAAATTAAAATTAAAAATAATAAAAAATAATATTAATGTAAATAATGATGGAACTAAATTTAGAAGACATGAAATTATATTACATAATTGCTTCTCACTTTTACTTAAATCACATCAGGTGACGTGGCGTTCGCATGTAAAATGACGCCCAAAAAAGGGGATGCAACACGAGGACTTCCCAGGAGGTCACCCATCCTAGTACTACTCTCGCCCAAGCACGCTTAACTGCGGAGTTCTGATGGGATCCGGTGCTTTAGTGCTGGTATGATCGCATCCGTTATGAATCACATTTTTTGGATTATGAGAAAATCATAATAATCATAACGAATAAACCAAAATATCAATATTAATACCAATTTTCATGAAAAATACATTAAAAAGTCTTATAAAATTACAGAAATTTATACAAAATAATTAAATTAATATAAAATATTATTATAATAATTATTATTATTACTACTAATAATTTTTTTTATTTATAGTAATTATGTTTTTAATTCCAAAAAATAAAAATAATAAAAATTAAAATTAAAAATAATAAAAAATAATATTAATGTAAATAATGATGGAACTAAATTTAGAAGACATGAAATTATATTACATAATTGCTTCTCACTTTTACTTAAATCACATCAGGTGACGTGGCGTTCGCATGTAAAATGACGCCCAAAAAAGGGGATGCAACACGAGGACTTCCCAGGAGGTCACCCATCCTAGTACTACTCTCGCCCAAGCACGCTTAACTGCGGAGTTCTGATGGGATCCGGTGCTTTAGTGCTGGTATGATCGCATCCGTTATGAATCACATTTTTTGGATTATGAGAAAATCATAATAATCATAAAGAATAAACCAAAATATCAATATTAATACCAATTTTCATGAAAAATACATTAAAAAGTCTTATAAAATTACAGAAATTTATACAAAATAATTAAATTAATATAAAATATTATTATAATAATTATTATTATTACTACTAATAATTTTTTTATTTATAGTAATTATGTTTTTAATTCCAAAAAATAAAAATAATAAAAATTAAAATTAAAAATAATAAAAAATAATATTAATGTAAATAATAATTTAGAAGACATGAAATTATATTACATAATTGCTTCTCACTTTTACTTAAATCACATCAGGTGACGTGGCGTTCGCATGTAAAATGACGCCCAAAAAAGGGGATGCAACACGAGGACTTCCCAGGAGGTCACCCATCCTAGTACTACTCTCGCCCAAGCACGCTTAACTGCGGAGTTCTGATGGGATCCGGTGCTTTAGTGCTGGTATGATCGCATCCGTTATGAATCACATTTTTTGGATTATGAGAAAATCATAATAATCATAACGAATAAACCAAAATATCAATATTAATACCAATTTTCATGAAAAATACATTAAAAAGTCTTATAAAATTACAGAAATTTATACAAAATAATTAAATTAATATAAAATATTATTATAATAATTATTATTATTACTACTAATAATTTTTTTTATTTATAGTAATTATGTTTTTAATTCCAAAAAATAAAAATAATAAAAATTAAAATTAAAAATAATAAAAAATAATATTAATGTAAATAATAATTTAGAAGACATGAAATTGTATTACATAATTGCTTCTCACTTTTACTTAAATCACATCAGGTGACGTGGCGTTCGCATGTAAAATGACGCCCAAAAAAGGGGATGCAACACGAGGACTTCCCAGGAGGTCACCCATCCTAGTACTACTCTCGCCCAAGCACGCTTAACTGCGGAGTTCTGATGGGATCCGGTGCTTTAGTGCTGGTATGATCGCATCCGTTATGAATCACATTTTTTGGATTATGAGAAAATCATAATAATCATAAAGAATAAACCAAAATATCAATATTAATACCAATTTTCATGAAAAATACATTAAAAAGTCTTATAAAATTACAGAAATTTATACAAAATAATTAAATTAATATAAAATATTATTATAATAATTATTATTATTACTACTAATAATTTTTTTTATTTATAGTAATTATGTTTTTAATTCCAAAAAATAAAAATAATAAAAATTAAAATTAAAAATAATAAAAAATAATATTAATGTAAATAATAATTTAGAAGACATGAAATTATATTACATAATTGCTTCTCACTTTTACTTAAATCACATCAGGTGACGTGGCGTTCGCATGTAAAATGACGCCCAAAAAAGGGGATGCAACACGAGGACTTCCCAGGAGGTCACCCATCCTAGTACTACTCTCGCCCAAGCACGCTTAACTGCGGAGTTCTGATGGGATCCGGTGCTTTAGTGCTGGTATGATCGCATCCGTTATGAATCACATTTTTTGGATTATGAGAAAATCATAATAATCATAAAGAATAAACCAAAATATCAATATTAATACCAATTTTCATGAAAAATACATTAAAAAGTCTTATAAAATTACAGAAATTTATACAAAATAATTAAATTAATATAAAATATTATTATAATAATTATTATTATTACTACTAATAATTTTTTTTATTTATAGTAATTATGTTTTTAATTCCAAAAAATAAAAATAATAAAAATTAAAATTAAAAATAATAAAAAATAATATTAATGTAAATAATGATGGAACTAAATTTAGAAGACATGAAATTATATTACATAATTGCTTCTCACTTTTACTTAAATCACATCAGGTGACGTGGCGTTCGCATGTAAAATGACGCCCAAAAAAGGGGATGCAACACGAGGACTTCCCAGGAGGTCACCCATCCTAGTACTACTCTCGCCCAAGCACGCTTAACTGCGGAGTTCTGATGGGATCCGGTGCTTTAGTGCTGGTATGATCGCATCCGTTATGAATCACATTTTTTGGATTATGAGAAAATCATAATAATCATAACGAATAAACCAAAATATCAATATTAATACCAATTTTCATGAAAAATACATTAAAAAGTCTTATAAAATTACAGAAATTTATACAAAATAATTAAATTAATATAAAATATTATTATAATAATTATTATTATTACTACTAATAATTTTTTTTATTTATAGTAATTATGTTTTTAATTCCAAAAAATAAAAATAATAAAAATTAAAATTAAAAATAATAAAAAATAATATTAATGTAAATAATGATGGAACTAAATTTAGAAGACATGAAATTATATTACATAATTGCTTCTCACTTTTACTTAAATCACATCAGGTGACGTGGCGTTCGCATGTAAAATGACGCCCAAAAAAGGGGATGCAACACGAGGACTTCCCAGGAGGTCACCCATCCTAGTACTACTCTCGCCCAAGCACGCTTAACTGCGGAGTTCTGATGGGATCCGGTGCTTTAGTGCTGGTATGATCGCATCCGTTATGAATCACATTTTTTGGATTATGAGAAAATCATAATAATCATAAAGAATAAACCAAAATATCAATATTAATACCAATTTTCATGAAAAATACATTAAAAAGTCTTATAAAATTACAGAAATTTATACAAAATAATTAAATTAATATAAAATATTATTATAATAATTATTATTATTACTACTAATAATTTTTTTATTTATAGTAATTATGTTTTTAATTCCAAAAAATAAAAATAATAAAAATTAAAATTAAAAATAATAAAAAATAATATTAATGTAAATAATGATGGAACTAAATTTAGAAGACATGAAATTATATTACATAATTGCTTCTCACTTTTACTTAAATCACATCAGGTGACGTGGCGTTCGCATGTAAAATGACGCCCAAAAAAGGGGATGCAACACGAGGACTTCCCAGGAGGTCACCCATCCTAGTACTACTCTCGCCCAAGCACGCTTAACTGCGGAGTTCTGATGGGATCCGGTGCTTTAGTGCTGGTATGATCGCATCCGTTATGAATCACATTTTTTGGATTATGAGAAAATCATAATAATCATAACGAATAAACCAAAATATCAATATTAATACCAATTTTCATGAAAAATACATTAAAAAGTCTTATAAAATTACAGAAATTTATACAAAATAATTAAATTAATATAAACTATTATTATAATAATTATTATTATTACTACTAATAATTTTTTTTATTTATAGTAATTATGTTTTTAATTCCAAAAAATAAAAATAATAAAAATTAAAATTAAAAATAATAAAAAATAATATTAATGTAAATAATGATGGAACTAAATTTAGAAGACATGAAATTATATTACATAATTGCTTCTCACTTTTACTTAAATCACATCAGGTGACGTGGCGTTCGCATGTAAAATGACGCCCAAAAAAGGGGATGCAACACGAGGACTTCCCAGGAGGTCACCCATCCTAGTACTACTCTCGC
Source organism: Juncus effusus (assembly GCA_027726005.1). NCBI lineage: Eukaryota > Viridiplantae > Streptophyta > Magnoliopsida > Poales > Juncaceae > Juncus > Juncus effusus. The sequence goes on from CM050892.1 coordinate 3,231,462, forward strand.
CCAAGCACGCTTAACTGCGGAGTTCTGATGGGATCCGGTGCTTTAGTGCTGGTATGATCGCATCCGTTATGAATCACATTTTTTGGATTATGAGAAAATCATAATAATCATAAAGAATAAACCAAAATATCAATATTAATACCAATTTTCATGAAAAATACATTAAAAAGTCTTATAAAATTACAGAAATTTATACAAAATAATTAAATCAATATAAAATATTATTATAATAATTATTATTATTACTACTAATAATTTTTTTTATTTATAGTAATTATGTTTTTAATTCCAAAAAATAAAAATAATAAAAATTAAAATTAAAAATAATAAAAAATAATATTAATGTAAATAATGATGGAACTAAATTTAGAAGACATGAAATTATATTACATAATTGCTTCTCACTTTTACTTAAATCACATCAGGTGACGTGGCGTTCGCATGTAAAATGACGCCCAAAAAAGGGGATGCAACACGAGGACTTCCCAGGAGGTCACCCATCCTAGTACTACTCTCGCCCAAGCACGCTTAACTGCGGAGTTCTGATGGGATCCGGTGCTTTAGTGCTGGTATGATCGCATCCGTTATGAATCACATTTTTTGGATTATGAGAAAATCATAATAATCATAAAGAATAAACCAAAATATCAATATTAATACCAATTTTCATGAAAAATACATTAAAAAGTCTTATAAAATTACAGAAATTTATACAAAATAATTAAATCAATATAAAATATTATTATAATAATTATTATTATTACTACTAATAATTTTTTTTATTTATAGTAATTATGTTTTTAATTCCAAAAAATAAAAATAATAAAAATTAAAATTAAAAATAATAAAAAATAATATTAATGTAAATAATGATGGAACTAAATTTAGAAGACATGAAATTATATTACATAATTGCTTCTCACTTTTACTTAAATCACATCAGGTGACGTGGCGTTCGCATGTAAAATGACGCCCAAAAAAGGGGATGCAACACGAGGACTTCCCAGGAGGTCACCCATCCTAGTACTACTCTCGCCCAAGCACGCTTAACTGCGGAGTTCTGATGGGATCCGGTGCTTTAGTGCTGGTATGATCGCATCCGTTATGAATCACATTTTTTGGATTATGAGAAAATCATAATAATCATAACGAATAAACCAAAATATCAATATTAATACCAATTTTCATGAAAAATACATTAAAAAGTCTTATAAAATTACAGAAATTTATACAAAATAATTAAATTAATATAAAATATTATTATAATAATTATTATTATTACTACTAATAATTTTTTTTATTTATAGTAATTATGTTTTTAATTCCAAAAAATAAAAATAATAAAAATTAAAATTAAAAATAATAAAAAATAATATTAATGTAAATAATGATGGAACTAAATTTAGAAGACATGAAATTATATTACATAATTGCTTCTCACTTTTACTTAAATCACATCAGGTGACGTGGCGTTCGCATGTAAAATGACGCCCAAAAAAGGGGATGCAACACGAGGACTTCCCAGGAGGTCACCCATCCTAGTACTACTCTCGCCCAAGCACGCTTAACTGCGGAGTTCTGATGGGATCCGGTGCTTTAGTGCTGGTATGATCGCATCCGTTATGAATCACATTTTTTGGATTATGAGAAAATCATAATAATCATAAAGAATAAACCAAAATATCAATATTAATACCAATTTTCATGAAAAATACATTAAAAAGTCTTATAAAATTACAGAAATTTATACAAAATAATTAAATCAATATAAAATATTATTATAATAATTATTATTATTACTACTAATAATTTTTTTTATTTATAGTAATTATGTTTTTAATTCCAAAAAATAAAAATAATAAAAATTAAAATTAAAAATAATAAAAAATAATATTAATGTAAATAATGATGGAACTAAATTTAGAAGACATGAAATTATATTACATAATTGCTTCTCACTTTTACTTAAATCACATCAGGTGACGTGGCGTTCGCATGTAAAATGACGCCCAAAAAAGGGGATGCAACACGAGGACTTCCCAGGAGGTCACCCATCCTAGTACTACTCTCGCCCAAGCACGCTTAACTGCGGAGTTCTGATGGGATCCGGTGCTTTAGTGCTGGTATGATCGCATCCGTTATGAATCACATTTTTTGGATTATGAGAAAATTATAATAATCATAACGAATAAACCAAAATATCAATATTAATACCAATTTTCATGAAAAATACATTAAAAAGTCTTATAAAATTACAGAAATTTATACAAAATAATTAAATTAATATAAAATATTATTATAATAATTATTATTATTACTACTAATAATTTTTTTTATTTATAGTAATTATGTTTTTAATTCCAAAAAATAAAAATAATAAAAATTAAAATTAAAAATAATAAAAAATAATATTAATGTAAATAATAATTTAGAAGACATGAAATTATATTACATAATTGCTTCTCACTTTTACTTAAATCACATCAGGTGACGTGGCGTTCGCATGTAAAATGACGCCCAAAAAAGGGGATGCAACACGAGGACTTCCCAGGAGGTCACCCATCCTAGTACTACTCTCGCCCAAGCACGCTTAACTGCGGAGTTCTGATGGGATCCGGTGCTTTAGTGCTGGTATGATCGCATCCGTTATGAATCACATTTTTTGGATTATGAGAAAATCATAATAATCATAAAGAATAAACCAAAATATCAATATTAATACCAATTTTCATGAAAAATACATTAAAAAGTCTTATAAAATTACAGAAATTTATACAAAATAATTAAATCAATATAAAATATTATTATAATAATTATTATTATTACTACTAATAATTTTTTTTATTTATAGTAATTATGTTTTTAATTCCAAAAAATAAAAATAATAAAAATTAAAATTAAAAATAATAAAAAATAATATTAATGTAAATAATGATGGAACTAAATTTAGAAGACATGAAATTATATTACATAATTGCTTCTCACTTTTACTTAAATCACATCAGGTGACGTGGCGTTCGCATGTAAAATGACGCCCAAAAAAGGGGATGCAACACGAGGACTTCCCAGGAGGTCACCCATCCTAGTACTACTCTCGCCCAAGCACGCTTAACTGCGGAGTTCTGATGGGATCCGGTGCTTTAGTGCTGGTATGATCGCATCCGTTATGAATCACATTTTTTGGATTATGAGAAAATTATAATAATCATAACGAATAAACCAAAATATCAATATTAATACCAATTTTCATGAAAAATACATTAAAAAGTCTTATAAAATTACAGAAATTTATACAAAATAATTAAATTAATATAAAATATTATTATAATAATTATTATTATTACTACTAATAATTTTTTTTATTTATAGTAATTATGTTTTTAATTCCAAAAAATAAAAATAATAAAAATTAAAATTAAAAATAATAAAAAATAATATTAATGTAAATAATAATTTAGAAGACATGAAATTATATTACATAATTGCTTCTCACTTTTACTTAAATCACATCAGGTGACGTGGCGTTCGCATGTAAAATGACGCCCAAAAAAGGGGATGCAACACGAGGACTTCCCAGGAGGTCACCCATCCTAGTACTACTCTCGCCCAAGCACGCTTAACTGCGGAGTTCTGATGGGATCCGGTGCTTTAGTGCTGGTATGATCGCATCCGTTATGAATCACATTTTTTGGATTATGAGAAAATCATAATAATCATAACGAATAAACCAAAATATCAATATTAATACCAATTTTCATGAAAAATACATTAAAAAGTCTTATAAAATTACAGAAATTTATACAAAATAATTAAATTAATATAAAATATTATTATAATAATTATTATTATTACTACTAATAATTTTTTTTATTTATAGTAATTATGTTTTTAATTCCAAAAAATAAAAATAATAAAAATTAAAATTAAAAATAATAAAAAATAATATTAATGTAAATAATGATGGAACTAAATTTAGAAGACATGAAATTATATTACATAATTGCTTCTCACTTTTACTTAAATCACATCAGGTGACGTGGCGTTCGCATGTAAAATGACGCCCAAAAAAGGGGATGCAACACGAGGACTTCCCAGGAGGTCACCCATCCTAGTACTACTCTCGCCCAAGCACGCTTAACTGCGGAGTTCTGATGGGATCCGGTGCTTTAGTGCTGGTATGATCGCATCCGTTATGAATCACATTTTTTGGATTATGAGAAAATCATAATAATCATAACGAATAAACCAAAATATCAATATTAATACCAATTTTCATGAAAAATACATTAAAAAGTCTTATAAAATTACAGAAATTTATACAAAATAATTAAATTAATATAAAATATTATTATAATAATTATTATTATTACTACTAATAATTTTTTTTATTTATAGTAATTATGTTTTTAATTCCAAAAAATAAAAATAATAAAAATTAAAATTAAAAATAATAAAAAATAATATTAATGTAAATAATGATGGAACTAAATTTAGAAGACATGAAATTATATTACATAATTGCTTCTCACTTTTACTTAAATCACATCAGGTGACGTGGCGTTCGCATGTAAAATTACGCCCAAAAAAGGGGATGCAACACGAGGACTTCCCAGGAGGTCACCCATCCTAGTACTACTCTCGCCCAAGCACGCTTAACTGCGGAGTTCTGATGGGATCCGGCGCTTTAGTGCTGGTATGATCGCATCCGTTATGAATCACATTTTTTGGATTATGAGAAAATCATAATAATCATAAAGAATAAACCAAAATATCAATATTAATACCAATTTTCATGAAAAATACATTAAAAAGTCTTATAAAATTACAGAAATTTATACAAAATAATTAAATCAATATAAAATATTATTATAATAATTATTATTATTACTACTAATAATTTTTTTTATTTATAGTAATTATGTTTTTAATTCCAAAAAATAAAAATAATAAAAATTAAAATTAAAAATAATAAAAAATAATATTAATGTAAATAATGATGGAACTAAATTTAGAAGACATGAAATTATATTACATAATTGCTTCTCACTTTTACTTAAATCACATCAGGTGACGTGGCGTTCGCATGTAAAATGACGCCCAAAAAAGGGGATGCAACACGAGGACTTCCCAGGAGGTCACCCATCCTAGTACTACTCTCGCCCAAGCACGCTTAACTGCGGAGTTCTGATGGGATCCGGTGCTTTAGTGCTGGTATGATCGCATCCGTTATGAATCACATTTTTTGGATTATGAGAAAATTATAATAATCATAACGAATAAACCAAAATATCAATATTAATACCAATTTTCATGAAAACTACATTAAAAAGTCTTATAAAATTACAGAAATTTATACAAAATAATTAAATTAATATAAAATATTATTATAATAATTATTATTATTACTACTAATAATTTTTTTTATTTATAGTAATTATGTTTTTAATTCCAAAAAATAAAAATAATAAAAATTAAAATTAAAAATAATAAAAAATAATATTAATGTAAATAATAATTTAGAAGACATGAAATTATATTACATAATTGCTTCTCACTTTTACTTAAATCACATCAGGTGACGTGGCGTTCGCATGTAAAATGACGCCCAAAAAAGAGGATGCAACACGAGGACTTCCCAGGAGGTCACCCATCCTAGTACTACTCTCGCCCAAGCACGCTTAACTGCGGAGTTCTGATGGGATCCGGTGCTTTAGTGCTGGTATGATCGCATCCGTTATGAATCACATTTTTTGGATTATGAGAAAATCATAATAATCATAAAGAATAAACCAAAATATCAATATTAATACCAATTTTCATGAAAAATACATTAAAAAGTCTTATAAAATTACAGAAATTTATACAAAATAATTAAATTAATATAAAATATTATTATAATAATTATTATTATTACTACTAATAATTTTTTTTATTTATAGTAATTATGTTTTTAATTCCAAAAAATAAAAATAATAAAAATTAAAATTAAAAATAATAAAAAATAATATTAATGTAAATAATGATGGAACTAAATTTAGAAGACATGAAATTATATTACATAATTGCTTCTCACTTTTACTTAAATCACATCAGGTGACGTGGCGTTCGCATGTAAAATGACGCCCAAAAAAGGGGATGCAACACGAGGACTTCCCAGGAGGTCACCCATCCTAGTACTACTCTCGCCCAAGCACGCTTAACTGCGGAGTTCTGATGGGATCCGGTGCTTTAGTGCTGGTATGATCGCATCCGTTATGAATCACATTTTTTGGATTATGAGAAAATCATAATAATCATAACGAATAAACCAAAATATCAATATTAATACCAATTTTCATGAAAAATACATTAAAAAGTCTTATAAAATTACAGAAATTTATACAAAATAATTAAATTAATATAAAATATTATTATAATAATTATTATTATTACTACTAATAATTTTTTTTATTTATAGTAATTATGTTTTTAATTCCAAAAAATAAAAATAATAAAAATTAAAATTAAAAATAATAAAAAATAATATTAATGTAAATAATAATTTAGAAGACATGAAATTATATTACATAATTGCTTCTCACTTTTACTTAAATCACATCAGGTGACGTGGCGTTCGCATGTAAAATGACGCCCAAAAAAGGGGATGCAACACGAGGACTTCCCAGGAGGTCACCCATCCTAGTACTACTCTCGCCCAAGCACGCTTAACTGCGGAGTTCTGATGGGATCCGGTGCTTTAGTGCTGGTATGATCGCATCCGTTATGAATCACATTTTTTGGATTATGAGAAAATCATAATAATCATAAAGAATAAACCAAAATATCAATATTAATACCAATTTTCATGAAAAATACATTAAAAAGTCTTATAAAATTACAGAAATTTATACAAAATAATTAAATTAATATAAAATATTATTATAATAATTATTATTATTACTACTAATAATTTTTTTTATTTATAGTAATTATGTTTTTAATTCCAAAAAATAAAAATAATAAAAATTAAAATTAAAAATAATAAAAAATAATATTAATGTAAATAATAATTTAGAAGACATGAAATTATATTACATAATTGCTTCTCACTTTTACTTAAATCACATCAGGTGACGTGGCGTTCGCATGTAAAATGACGCCCAAAAAAGGGCATGCAACACGAGGACTTCCCAGGAGGTCACCCATCCTAGTACTACTCTCGCCCAAGCCCGCTTAACTGCGGAGTTCTGATGGGATCCGGTGCTTTAGTGCTGGTATGATCGCATCCGTTATGAATCACATTTTTTGGATTATGAGAAAATCATAATAATCATAACGAATAAACCAAAATATCAATATTAATACCAATTTTCATGAAAAATACATTAAAAAGTCTTATAAAATTACAGAAATTTATACAAAATAATTAAATTAATATAAAATATTATTATAATAATTATTATTATTACTACTAATAATTTTTTTTATTTATAGTAATTATGTTTTTAATTCCAAAAAATAAAAATAATAAAAATTAAAATTAAAAATAATAAAAAATAATATTAATGTAAATAATAATTTAGAAGACATGAAATTATATTACATAATTGCTTCTCACTTTTACTTAAATCACATCAGGTGACGTGGCGTTCGCATGTAAAATGACGCCCAAAAAAGGGGATGCAACACGAGGACTTCCCAGGAGGTCACCCATCCTAGTACTACTCTCGCCCAAGCACGCTTAACTGCGGAGTTCTGATGGGATACGGTGGTTTAGTGCTGGTATGATCGCATCCGTTATGAATCACATTTTTTGGATTATGAGAAAATCATAATAATCATAACGAATAAACCAAAATATCAATATTAATACCAATTTTCATGAAAAATACATTAAAAAGTCTTATAAAACTACAGAAATTTATACAAAATAATTAAATTAATATAAAATATTATTATAATAATTATTATTATTACTACTAATAATTTTTTTTATTTATAGTAATTATGTTTTTAATTCCAAAAAATAAAAATAATAAAAATTAAAATTAAAAATAATAAAAAATAATATTAATGTAAATAATAATTTAGAAGACATGAAATTATATTACATAATTGCTTCTCACTTTTACTTAAATCACATCAGGTGACGTGGCGTTCGCATGTAAAATGACGCCCAAAAAAGGGGATGCAACACGAGGACTTCCCAGGAGGTCACCCATCCTAGTACTACTCTCGCCCAAGCACGCTTAACTGCGGAGTTCTGATGGGATCCGGTGCTTTAGTGCTGGTATGATCGCATCCGTTATGAATCACATTTTTTGGATTATGAGAAAATCATAATAATCATAAAGAATAAACCAAAATATCAATATTAATACCAATTTTCATGAAAAATACATTAAAAAGTCTTATAAAATTACAGAAATTTATACAAAATAATTAAATTAATATAAAATATTATTATAATAATTATTATTATTACTACTAATAATTTTTTTTATTTATAGTAATTATGTTTTTAATTCCAAAAAATAAAAATAATAAAAATTAAAATTAAAAATAATAAAAAATAATATTAATGTAAATAATGATGGAACTAAATTTAGAAGACATGAAATTATATTACATAATTGCTTCTCACTTTTACTTAAATCACATCAGGTGACGTGGCGTTCGCATGTAAAATGACGCCCAAAAAAGGGGATGCAACACGAGGACTTCCCAGGAGGTCACCCATCCTAGTACTACTCTCGCCCAAGCACGCTTAACTGCGGAGTTCTGATGGGATCCGGTGCTTTAGTGCTGGTATGATCGCATCCGTTATGAATCACATTTTTTGGATTATGAGAAAATCATAATAATCATAAAGAATAAACCAAAATATCAATATTAATACCAATTTTCATGAAAAATACATTAAAAAGTCTTATAAAATTACAGAAATTTATACAAAATAATTAAATTAATATAAAATATTATTATAATAATTATTATTATTACTACTAATAATTTTTTTTATTTATAGTAATTATGTTTTTAATTCCAAAAAATAAAAATAATAAAAGTTAAAATTAAAAATAATAAAAAATAATATTAATGTAAATAATAATTTAGAAGACATGAAATTATATTACATAATTGCTTCTCACTTTTACTTAAATCACATCAGGTGACGTGGCGTTCGCATGTAAAATGACGCCCAAAAAAGGGGATGCAACACGAGGACTTCCCAGGAGGTCACCCATCCTAGTACTACTCTCGCCCAAGCACGCTTAACTGCGGAGTTCTGATGGGATCCGGTGCTTTAGTGCTGGTATGATCGCATCCGTTATGAATCACATTTTTTGGATTATGAGAAAATCATAATAATCATAACGAATAAACCAAAATATCAATATTAATACCAATTTTCATGAAAAATACATTAAAAAGTCTTATAAAATTACAGAAATTTATACAAAATAATTAAATTAATATAAAATATTATTATAATAATTATTATTATTACTACTAATAATTTTTTTTATTTATAGTAATTATGTTTTTAATTCCAAAAAATAAAAATAATAAAAATTAAAATTAAAAATAAAAAAAATAATATTAATGTAAATAATAATTTAGAAGACATGAAATTATATTACATAATTGCTTCTCACTTTTACTTAAATCACATCAGGTGACGTGGCGTTCGCATGTAAAATGACGCCCAAAAAAGGGGATGCAACACGAGGACTTCCCAGGAGGTCACCCATCCTAGTACTACTCTCGCCCAAGCACGCTTAACTGCGGAGTTCTGATGGGATCCGGTGCTTTAGTGCTGGTATGATCGCATCCGTTATGAATCACATTTTTTGGATTATGAGAAAATCATAATAATCATAACGAATAAACCAAAATATCAATATTAATACCAATTTTCATGAAAAATACATTAAAAAGTCTTATAAAATTACAGAAATTTATACAAAATAATTAAATTAATATAAAATATTATTATAATAATTATTATTATTACTACTAATAATTTTTTTTATTTATAGTAATTATGTTTTTAATTCCAAAAAATAAAAATAATAAAAATTAAAATTAAAAATAATAAAAAATAATATTAATGTAAATAATAATTTAGAAGACATGAAATTATATTACATAATTGCTTCTCACTTTTACTTAAATCACATCAGGTGACGTGGCGTTCGCATGTAAAATGACGCCCAAAAAAGGGCATGCAACACGAGGACTTCCCAGGAGGTCACCCATCCTAGTACTACTCTCGCCCAAGCACGCTTAACTGCGGAGTTCTGATGGGATCCGGTGCTTTAGTGCTGGTATGATCGCATCCGTTATGAATCACATTTTTTGGATTATGAGAAAATCATAATAATCATAACGAATAAACCAAAATATCAATATTAATACCAATTTTCATGAAAAATACATTAAAAAGTCTTATAAAATTACAGAAATTTATACAAAATAATTAAATTAATATAAAATATTATTATAATAATTATTATTATTACTACTAATAATTTTTTTTATTTATAGTAATTATGTTTTTAATTCCAAAAAATAAAAATAATAAAAATTAAAATTAAAAATAATAAAAAATAATATTAATGTAAATAATAATTTAGAAGACATGAAATTATATTACATAATTGCTTCTCACTTTTACTTAAATCACATCAGGTGACGTGGCGTTCGCATGTAAAATGACGCCCAAAAAAGGGGATGCAACACGAGGACTTCCCAGGAGGTCACCCATCCTAGTACTACTCTCGCCCAAGCACGCTTAACTGCGGAGTTCTGATGGGATACGGTGCTTTAGTGCTGGTATGATCGCATCCGTTATGAATCACATTTTTTGGATTATGAGAAAATCATAATAATCATAACGAATAAACCAAAATATCAATATTAATACCAATTTTCATGAAAAATACATTAAAAAGTCTTATAAAATTACAGAAATTTATACAAAATAATTAAATTAATATAAAATATTATTATAATAATTATTATTATTACTACTAATAATTTTTTTTATTTATAGTAATTATGTTTTTAATTCCAAAAAATAAAAATAATAAAAATTAAAATTAAAAATAATAAAAAATAATATTAATGTAAATAATAATTTAGAAGACATGAAATTATATTACATAATTGCTTCTCACTTTTACTTAAATCACATCAGGTGACGTGGCGTTCGCATGTAAAATGACGCCCAAAAAAGGGGATGCAACACGAGGACTTCCCAGGAGGTCACCCATCCTAGTACTACTCTCGCCCAAGCACGCTTAACTGCGGAGTTCTGATGGGATCCGGTGCTTTAGTGCTGGTATGATCGCATCCGTTATGAATCACATTTTTTGGATTATGAGAAAATCATAATAATCATAAAGAATAAACCAAAATATCAATATTAATACCAATTTTCATGAAAAATACATTAAAAAGTCTTATAAAATTACAGAAATTTATACAAAATAATTAAATTAATATAAAATATTATTATAATAATTATTATTATTACTACTAATAATTTTTTTTATTTATAGTAATTATGTTTTTAATTCCAAAAAATAAAAATAATAAAAATTAAAATTAAAAATAATAAAAAATAATATTAATGTAAATAATGATGGAACTAAATTTAGAAGACATGAAATTATATTACATAATTGCTTCTCACTTTTACTTAAATCACATCAGGTGACGTGGCGTTCGCATGTAAAATGACGCCCAAAAAAGGGGATGCAACACGAGGACTTCCCAGGAGGTCACCCATCCTAGTACTACTCTCGCCCAAGCACGCTTAACTGCGGAGTTCTGATGGGATCCGGTGCTTTAGTGCTGGTATGATCGCATCCGTTATGAATCACATTTTTTGGATTATGAGAAAATCATAATAATCATAAAGAATAAACCAAAATATCAATATTAATACCAATTTTCATGAAAAATACATTAAAAAGTCTTATAAAATTACAGAAATTTATACAAAATAATTAAATTAATATAAAATATTATTATAATAATTATTATTATTACTACTAATAATTTTTTTTATTTATAGTAATTATGTTTTTAATTCCAAAAAATAAAAATAATAAAAGTTAAAATTAAAAATAATAAAAAATAATATTAATGTAAATAATAATTTAGAAGACATGAAATTATATTACATAATTGCTTCTCACTTTTACTTAAATCACATCAGGTGACGTGGCGTTCGCATGTAAAATGACGCCCAAAAAAGGGGATGCAACACGAGGACTTCCCAGGAGGTCACCCATCCTAGTACTACTCTCGCCCAAGCACGCTTAACTGCGGAGTTCTGATGGGATCCGGTGCTTTAGTGCTGGTATGATCGCATCCGTTATGAATCACATTTTTTGGATTATGAGAAAATCATAATAATCATAAAGAATAAACCAAAATATCAATATTAATACCAATTTTCATGAAAAATACATTAAAAAGTCTTATAAAATTACAGAAATTTATACAAAATAATTAAATTAATATAAAATATTATTATAATAATTATTATTATTACTACTAATAATTTTTTTTATTTATAGTAATTATGTTTTTAATTCCAAAAAATAAAAATAATAAAAGTTAAAATTAAAAATAATAAAAAATAATATTAATGTAAATAATAATTTAGAAGACATGAAATTATATTACATAATTGCTTCTCACTTTTACTTAAATCACATCAGGTGACGTGGCGTTCGCATGTAAAATGACGCCCAAAAAAGGGGATGCAACACGAGGACTTCCCAGGAGGTCACCCATCCTAGTACTACTCTCGCCCAAGCACGCTTAACTGCGGAGTTCTGATGGGATCCGGTGCTTTAGTGCTGGTATGATCGCATCCGTTATGAATCACATTTTTTGGATTATGAGAAAATCATAATAATCATAACGAATAAACCAAAATATCAATATTAATACCAATTTTCATGAAAAATACATTAAAAAGTCTTATAAAATTACAGAAATTTATACAAAATAATTAAATTAATATAAAATATTATTATAATAATTATTATTATTACTACTAATAATTTTTTTTATTTATAGTAATTATGTTTTTAATTCCAAAAAATAAAAATAATAAAAATTAAAATTAAAAATAAAAAAAATAATATTAATGTAAATAATAATTTAGAAGACATGAAATTATATTACATAATTGCTTCTCACTTTTACTTAAATCACATCAGGTGACGTGGCGTTCGCATGTAAAATGACGCCCAAAAAAGGGGATGCAACACGAGGACTTCCCAGGAGGTCACCCATCCTAGTACTACTCTCGCCCAAGCACGCTTAACTGCGGAGTTCTGATGGGATCCGGTGCTTTAGTGCTGGTATGATCGCATCCGTTATGAATCACATTTTTTGGATTATGAGAAAATCATAATAATCATAACGAATAAACCAAAATATCAATATTAATACCAATTTTCATGAAAAATACATTAAAAAGTCTTATAAAATTACAGAAATTTATACAAAATAATTAAATTAATATAAAATATTATTATAATAATTATTATTATTACTACTAATAATTTTTTTTATTTATAGTAATTATGTTTTTAATTCCAAAAAATAAAAATAATAAAAATTAAAATTAAAAATAATAAAAAATAATATTAATGTAAATAATAATTTAGAAGACATGAAATTATATTACATAATTGCTTCTCACTTTTACTTAAATCACATCAGGTGACGTGGCGTTCGCATGTAAAATGACGCCCAAAAAAGGGGATGCAACACGAGGACTTCCCAGGAGGTCACCCATCCTAGTACTACTCTCGCCCAAGCACGCTTAACTGCGGAGTTCTGATGGGATCCGGTGCTTTAGTGCTGGTATGATCGCATCCGTTATGAATCACATTTTTTGGATTATGAGAAAATCATAATAATCATAAAGAATAAACCAAAATATCAATATTAATACCAATTTTCATGAAAAATACATTAAAAAGTCTTATAAAATTACAGAAATTTATACAAAATAATTAAATTAATATAAAATATTATTATAATAATTATTATTATTACTACTAATAATTTTTTTTATTTATAGTAATTATGTTTTTAATTCCAAAAAATAAAAATAATAAAAATTAAAATTAAAAATAATAAAAAATAATATTAATGTAAATAATGATGGAACTAAATTTAGAAGACATGAAATTATATTACATAATTGCTTCTCACTTTTACTTAAATCACATCAGGTGACGTGGCGTTCGCATGTAAAATGACGCCCAAAAAAGGGGATGCAACACGAGGACTTCCCAGGAGGTCACCCATCCTAGTACTACTCTCGCCCAAGCACGCTTAACTGCGGAGTTCTGATGGGATCCGGTGCTTTAGTGCTGGTATGATCGCATCCGTTATGAATCACATTTTTTGGATTATGAGAAAATCGTAATAATCATAAAGAATAAACCAAAATATCAATATTAATACCAATTTTCATGAAAAATACATTAAAAAGTCTTATAAAATTACAGAAATTTATACAAAATAATTAAATTAATATAAAATATTATTATAATAATTATTATTATTACTACTAATAATTTTTTTTATTTATAGTAATTATGTTTTTAATTCCAAAAAATAAAAATAATAAAAATTAAAATTAAAAATAATAAAAAATAATATTAATGTAAATAATAATTTAGAAGACATGAAATTATATTACATAATTGCTTCTCACTTTTACTTAAATCACATCAGGTGACGTGGCGTTCGCATGTAAAATGACGCCCAAAAAAGGGGATGCAACACGAGGACTTCCCAGGAGGTCACCCATCCTAGTACTACTCTCGCCCAAGCACGCTTAACTGCGGAGTTCTGATGGGATCCGGTGCTTTAGTGCTGGTATGATCGCATCCGTTATGAATCACATTTTTTGGATTATGAGAAAATCATAATAATCATAAAGAATAAACCAAAATATCAATATTAATACCAATTTTCATGAAAAATACATTAAAAAGTCTTATAAAATTACAGAAATTTATACAAAATAATTAAATTAATATAAAATATTATTATAATAATTATTATTATTACTACTAATAATTTTTTTTATTTATAGTAATTATGTTTTTAATTCCAAAAAATAAAAATAATAAAAATTAAAATTAAAAATAATAAAAAATAATATTAATGTAAATAATGATGGAACTAAATTTAGAAGACATGAAATTATATTACATAATTGCTTCTCACTTTTACTTAAATCACATCAGGTGACGTGGCGTTCGCATGTGAAATGACGCCCAAAAAAGGGGATGCAACACGAGGACTTCCCAGGAGGTCTCCCATCCTAGTACTACTCTCGCCCAAGCACGCTTAACTGCGGAGTTCTGATGGGATCCGGTGCTTTAGTGCTGGTATGATCGCATCCGTTATGAATCACATTTTTTGGATTATGAGAAAATCATAATAATCATAAAGAATAAACCAAAATATCAATATTAATACCAATTTTCATGAAAAATACATTAAAAAGTCTTATAAAATTACGGAAATTTATACAAAATAATTAAATTAATATAAAATATTATTATAATAATTATTATTATTACTACTAATAATTTTTTTTATTTATAGTAATTATGTTTTTAATTCCAAAAAATAAAAATAATAAAAATTAAAATTAAAAATAATAAAAAATAATATTAATGTAAATAATAATTTAGAAGACATGAAATTATATTACATAATTGCTTCTCACTTTTACTTAAATCACATCAGGTGACGTGGCGTTCGCATGTAAAATGACGCCCAAAAAAGGGGATGCAACACGAGGACTTCCCAGGAGGTCACCCATCCTAGTACTACTCTCGCCCAAGCACGCTTAACTGCGGAGTTCTGATGGGATCCGGTGCTTTAGTGCTGGTATGATCGCATCCGTTATGAATCACATTTTTTGGATTATGAGAAAATCATAATAATCATAACGAATAAACCAAAATATCAATATTAATACCAATTTTCATGAAAAATACATTAAAAAGTCTTAGAAAATTACAGAAATTTATACAAAATAATTAAATTAATATAAAATATTATTATAATAATTATTATTATTACTACTAATAATTTTTTTTATTTATAGTAATTATGTTTTTAATTCCAAAAAATAAAAATAATAAAAATTAAAATTAAAAATAATAAAAAATAATATTAATGTAAATAATAATTTAGAAGACATGAAATTATATTACATAATTGCTTCTCACTTTTACTTAAATCACATCAGGTGACGTGGCGTTCGCATGTAAAATGACGCCCAAAAAAGGGGATGCAACACGAGGACTTCCCAGGAGGTCACCCATCCTAGTACTACTCTCGCCCAAGCACGCTTAACTGCGGAGTTCTGATGGGATCCGGTGCTTTAGTGCTGGTATGATCGCATCCGTTATGAATCACATTTTTTGGATTATGAGAAAATCATAATAATCATAACGAATAAACCAAAATATCAATATTAATACCAATTTTCATGAAAAATACATTAAAAAGTCTTATAAAATTACAGAAATTTATACAAAATAATTAAATTAATATAAAATATTATTATAATAATTATTATTATTACTACTAATAATTTTTTTTATTTATAGTAATTATGTTTTTAATTCCAAAAAATAAAAATAATAAAAATTAAAATTAAAAATAATAAAAAATAATATTAATGTAAATAATAATTTAGAAGACATGAAATTATATTACATAATTGCTTCTCACTTTTACTTAAATCACATCAGGTGACGTGGCGTTCGCATGTAAAATGACGCCCAAAAAAGGGGATGCAACACGAGGACTTCCCAGGAGGTCACCCATCCTAGTACTACTCTCGCCCAAGCACGCTTAACTGCGGAGTTCTGATGGGATCCGGTGCTTTAGTGCTGGTATGATCGCATCCGTTATGAATCACATTTTTTGGATTATGAGAAAATCATAATAATCATAAAGAATAAACCAAAATATCAATATTAATACCAATTTTCATGAAAAATACATTAAAAAGTCTTATAAAATTACAGAAATTTATACAAAATAATTAAATTAATATAAAATATTATTATAATAATTATTATTATTACTACTAATAATTTTTTTTATTTATAGTAATTATGTTTTTAATTCCAAAAAATAAAAATAATAAAAATTAAAATTAAAAATAATAAAAAATAATATTAATGTAAATAATAATTTAGAAGACATGAAATTATATTACATAATTGCTTCTCACTTTTACTTAAATCACATCAGGTGACGTGGCGTTCGCATGTAAAATGACGCCCAAAAAAGGGGATGCAACACGAGGACTTCCCAGGAGGTCACCCATCCTAGTACTACTCTCGCCCAAGCACGCTTAACTGCGGAGTTCTGATGGGATCCGGTGCTTTAGTGCTGGTATGATCGCATCCGTTATGAATCACATTTTTTGGATTATGAGAAAATCATAATAATCATAACGAATAAACCAAAATATCAATATTAATACCAATTTTCATGAAAAATACATTAAAAAGTCTTATAAAATTACAGAAATTTATACAAAATAATTAAATTAATATAAAATATTATTATAATAATTATTATTATTACTACTAATAATTTTTTTTATTTATAGTAATTATGTTTTTAATTCCAAAAAATAAAAATAATAAAAATTAAAATTAAAAATAATAAAAAATAATATTAATGTAAATAATAATTTAGAAGACATGAAATTATATTACATAATTGCTTCTCACTTTTACTTAAATCACATCAGGTGACGTGGCGTTCGCATGTAAAATGACGCCCAAAAAAGGGGATGCAACACGAGGACTTCCCAGGAGGTCACCCATCCTAGTACTACTCTCGCCCAAGCACGCTTAACTGCGGAGTTCTGATGGGATCCGGTGCTTTAGTGCTGGTATGATCGCATCCGTTATGAATCACATTTTTTGGATTATGAGAAAATCATAATAATCATAAAGAATAAACCAAAATATCAATATTAATACCAATTTTCATGAAAAATACATTAAAAAGTCTTATAAAATTACAGAAATTTATACAAAATAATTAAATTAATATAAAATATTATTATAATAATTATTATTATTACTACTAATAATTTTTTTTATTTATAGTAATTATGTTTTTAATTCCAAAAAATAAAAATAATAAAAATTAAAATTAAAAATAATAAAAAATAATATTAATGTAAATAATAATTTAGAAGACATGAAATTATATTACATAATTGCTTCTCACTTTTACTTAAATCACATCAGGTGACGTGGCGTTCGCATGTAAAATGACGCCCAAAAAAGGGGATGCAACACGAGGACTTCCCAGGAGGTCACCCATCCTAGTACTACTCTCGCCCAAGCACGCTTAACTGCGGAGTTCTGATGGGATCCGGTGCTTTAGTGCTGGTATGATCGCATCCGTTATGAATCACATTTTTTGGATTATGAGAAAATCATAATAATCATAACGAATAAACCAAAATATCAATATTAATACCAATTTTCATGAAAAATACATTAAAAAGTCTTATAAAATTACAGAAATTTATACAAAATAATTAAATTAATATAAAATATTATTATAATAATTATTATTATTACTACTAATAATTTTTTTTATTTATAGTAATTATGTTTTTAATTCCAAAAAATAAAAATAATAAAAATTAAAATTAAAAATAATAAAAAATAATATTAATGTAAATAATAATTTAGAAGACATGAAATTATATTACATAATTGCTTCTCACTTTTACTTAAATCACATCAGGTGACGTGGCGTTCGCATGTAAAATGACGCCCAAAAAAGGGGATGCAACACGAGGACTTCCCAGGAGGTCACCCATCCTAGTACTACTCTCGCCCAAGCACGCTTAACTGCGGAGTTCTGATGGGATCCGGTGCTTTAGTGCTGGTATGATCGCATCCGTTATGAATCACATTTTTTGGATTATGAGAAAATCATAATAATCATAAAGAATAAACCAAAATATCAATATTAATACCAATTTTCATGAAAAATACATTAAAAAGTCTTATAAAATTACAGAAATTTATACAAAATAATTAAATTAATATAAAATATTATTATAATAATTATTATTATTACTACTAATAATTTTTTTTATTTATAGTAATTATGTTTTTAATTCCAAAAAATAAAAATAATAAAAATTAAAATTAAAAATAATAAAAAATAATATTAATGTAAATAATAATTTAGAAGACATGAAATTATATTACATAATTGCTTCACACTTTTACTTAAATCACATCAGGTGACGTGGCGTTCGCATGTAAAATGACGCCCAAAAAAGGGGATGCAACACGAGGACTTCCCAGGAGGTCACCCATCCTAGTACTACTCTCGCCCAAGCACGCTTAACTGCGGAGTTCTGATGGGATCCGGTGCTTTAGTGCTGGTATGATCGCATCCGTTATGAATCACATTTTTTGGATTATGAGAAAATCATAATAATCATAAAGAATAAACCAAAATATCAATATTAATACCAATTTTCATGAAAAATACATTAAAAAGTCTTATAAAATTACGGAAATTTATACAAAATAATTAAATTAATATAAAATATTATTATAATAATTATTATTATTACTACTAATAATTTTTTTTATTTATAGTAATTATGTTTTTAATTCCAAAAAATAAAAATAATAAAAATTAAAATTAAAAATAATAAAAAATAATATTAATGTAAATAATAATTTAGAAGACATGAAATTATATTACATAATTGCTTCTCACTTTTACTTAAATCACATCAGGTGACGTGGCGTTCGCATGTAAAATGACGCCCAAAAAAGGGGATGCTACACGAGGACTTCCCAGGAGGTCACCCATCCTAGTACTACTCTCGCCCAAGCACGCTTAACTGCGGAGTTCTGATGGGATCCGGTGCTTTAGTGCTGGTATGATCGCATCCGTTATGAATCACATTTTTTGGATTATGAGAAAATCATAATAATCATAACGAATAAACCAAAATATCAATATTAATACCAATTTTCATGAAAAATACATTAAAAAGTCTTATAAAATTACAGAAATTTATACAAAATAATTAAATTAATATAAAATATTATTATAATAATTATTATTATTACTACTAATAATTTTTTTTATTTATAGTAATTATGTTTTTAATTCCAAAAAATAAAAATAATAAAAATTAAAATTAAAAATAATAAAAAATAATATTAATGTAAATAATAATTTAGAAGACATGAAATTATATTACATAATTGCTTCTCACTTTTACTTAAATCACATCAGGTGACGTGGCGTTCGCATGTAAAATGACGCCCAAAAAAGGGGATGCAACACGAGGACTTCCCAGGAGGTCACCCATCCTAGTACTACTCTCGCCCAAGCACGCTTAACTGCGGAGTTCTGATGGGATCCGGTGCTTTAGTGCTGGTATGATCGCATCCGTTATGAATCACATTTTTTGGATTATGAGAAAATCATAATAATCATAACGAATAAACCAAAATATCAATATTAATACCAATTTTCATGAAAAATACATTAAAAAGTCTTATAAAATTACAGAAATTTATACAAAATAATTAAATTAATATAAAATATTATTATAATAATTATTATTATTACTACTAATAATTTTTTTTATTTATAGTAATTATGTTTTTAATTCCAAAAAATAAAAATAATAAAAATTAAAATTAAAAATAATAAAAAATAATATTAATGTAAATAATAATTTAGAAGACATGAAATTATATTACATAATTGCTTCTCACTTTTACTTAAATCACATCAGGTGACGTGGCGTTCGCATGTAAAATGACGCCCAAAAAAGGGGATGCAACACGAGGACTTCCCAGGAGGTCACCCATCCTAGTACTACTCTCGCCCAAGCACGCTTAACTGCGGAGTTCTGATGGGATCCGGTGCTTTAGTGCTGGTATGATCGCATCCGTTATGAATCACATTTTTTGGATTATGAGAAAATCATAATAATCATAAAGAATAAACCAAAATATCAATATTAATACCAATTTTCATGAAAAATACATTAAAAAGTCTTATAAAATTACAGAAATTTATACAAAATAATTAAATTAATATAAAATATTATTATAATAATTATTATTATTACTACTAATAATTTTTTTTATTTATAGTAATTATGTTTTTAATTCCAAAAAATAAAAATAATAAAAATTAAAATTAAAAATAATAAAAAATAATATTAATGTAAATAATAATTTAGAAGACATGAAATTATATTACATAATTGCTTCTCACTTTTACTTAAATCACATCAGGTGACGTGGCGTTCGCATGTAAAATGACGCCCAAAAAAGGGGATGCAACACGAGGACTTCCCAGGAGGTCACCCATCCTAGTACTACTCTCGCCCAAGCACGCTTAACTGCGGAGTTCTGATGGGATCCGGTGCTTTAGTGCTGGTATGATCGCATCCGTTATGAATCACATTTTTTGGATTATGAGAAAATCATAATAATCATAACGAATAAACCAAAATATCAATATTAATACCAATTTTCATGAAAAATACATTAAAAAGTCTTATAAAATTACAGAAATTTATACAAAATAATTAAATTAATATAAAATATTATTATAATAATTATTATTATTACTACTAATAATTTTTTTTATTTAATGTAATTATGTTTTTAATTCCAAAAAATAAAAATAATAAAAATTAAAATTAAAAATAATAAAAAATAATATTAATGTAAATAATAATTTAGAAGACATGAAATTATATTACATAATTGCTTCTCACTTTTACTTAAATCACATCAGGTGACGTGGCGTTCGCATGTAAAATGACGCCCAAAAAAGGGGATGCAACACGAGGACTTCCCAGGAGGTCACCCATCCTAGTACTACTCTCGCCCAAGCACGCTTAACTGCGGAGTTCTGATGGGATCCGGTGCTTTAGTGCTGGTATGATCGCATCCGTTATGAATCACATTTTTTGGATTATGAGAAAATCATAATAATCATAAAGAATAAACCAAAATATCAATATTAATACCAATTTTCATGAAAAATACATTAAAAAGTCTTATAAAATTACAGAAATTTATACAAAATAATTAAATTAATATAAAATATTATTATAATAATAATTATTATTACTACTAATAATTTTTTTTATTTATAGTAATTATGTTTTTAATTCCAAAAAAT
The DNA here is from genome assembly GCA_027726005.1 of Juncus effusus. Taxonomy (NCBI): domain Eukaryota; kingdom Viridiplantae; phylum Streptophyta; class Magnoliopsida; order Poales; family Juncaceae; genus Juncus; species Juncus effusus. The sequence continues at coordinate 3,253,731 of CM050892.1, forward strand.
AAAAATAATAAAAATTAAAATTAAAAATAATAAAAAATAATATTAATGTAAATAATAATTTAGAAGACATGAAATTATATTACATAATTGCTTCTCACTTTTACTTAAATCACATCAGGTGACGTGGCGTTCGCATGTAAAATGACGCCCAAAAAAGGGGATGCAACACGAGGACTTCCCAGGAGGTCACCCATCCTAGTACTACTCTCGCCCAAGCACGCTTAACTGCGGAGTTCTGATGGGATCCGGTGCTTTAGTGCTGGTATGATCGCATCCGTTATGAATCACATTTTTTGGATTATGAGAAAATCATAATAATCATAACGAATAAACCAAAATATCAATATTAATACCAATTTTCATGAAAAATACATTAAAAAGTCTTATAAAATTACAGAAATTTATACAAAATAATTAAATTAATATAAAATATTATTATAATAATTATTATTATTACTACTAATAATTTTTTTTATTTATAGTAATTATGTTTTTAATTCCAAAAAATAAAAATAATAAAAATTAAAATTAAAAATAATAAAAAATAATATTAATGTAAATAATAATTTAGAAGACATGAAATTATATTACATAATTGCTTCTCACTTTTACTTAAATCACATCAGGTGACGTGGCGTTCGCATGTAAAATGACGCCCAAAAAAGGGGATGCAACACGAGGACTTCCCAGGAGGTCACCCATCCTAGTACTACTCTCGCCCAAGCACGCTTAACTGCGGAGTTCTGATGGGATCCGGTGCTTTAGTGCTGGTATGATCGCATCCGTTATGAATCACATTTTTTGGATTATGAGAAAATCATAATAATCATAAAGAATAAACCAAAATATCAATATTAATACCAATTTTCATGAAAAATACATTAAAAAGTCTTATAAAATTACAGAAATTTATACAAAATAATTAAATTAATATAAAATATTATTATAATAATTATTATTATTACTACTAATAATTTTTTTTATTTATAGTAATTATGTTTTTAATTCCAAAAAATAAAAATAATAAAAATTAAAATTAAAAATAATAAAAAATAATATTAATGTAAATAATGATGGAACTAAATTTAGAAGACATGAAATTATATTACATAATTGCTTCTCACTTTTACTTAAATCACATCAGGTGACGTGGCGTTCGCATGTAAAATGACGCCCAAAAAAGGGGATGCAACACGAGGACTTCCCAGGAGGTCACCCATCCTAGTACTACTCTCGCCCAAGCACGCTTAACTGCGGAGTTCTGATGGGATCCGGTGCTTTAGTGCTGGTATGATCGCATCCGTTATGAATCACATTTTTTGGATTATGAGAAAATCATAATAATCATAAAGAATAAACCAAAATATCAATATTAATACCAATTTTCATGAAAAATACATTAAAAAGTCTTATAAAATTACAGAAATTTATACAAAATAATTAAATTAATATAAAATATTATTATAATAATTATTATTATTACTACTAATAATTTTTTTTATTTATAGTAATTATGTTTTTAATTCCAAAAAATAAAAATAATAAAAATTAAAATTAAAAATAATAAAAAATAATATTAATGTAAATAATGATGGAACTAAATTTAGAAGACATGAAATTATATTACATAATTGCTTCTCACTTTTACTTAAATCACATCAGGTGACGTGGCGTTCGCATGTAAAATGACGCCCAAAAAAGGGGATGCAACACGAGGACTTCCCAGGAGGTCACCCATCCTAGTACTACTCTCGCCCAAGCACGCTTAACTGCGGAGTTCTGATGGGATCCGGTGCTTTAGTGCTGGTATGATCGCATCCGTTATGAATCACATTTTTTGGATTATGAGAAAATCATAATAATCATAACGAATAAACCAAAATATCAATATTAATACCAATTTTCATGAAAAATACATTAAAAAGTCTTATAAAATTACAGAAATTTATACAAAATAATTAAATTAATATAAAATATTATTATAATAATTATTATTATTACTACTAATAATTTTTTTTATTTATAGTAATTATGTTTTTAATTCCAAAAAATAAAAATAATAAAAATTAAAATTAAAAATAATAAAAAATAATATTAATGTAAATAATAATTTAGAAGACATGAAATTATATTACATAATTGCTTCTCACTTTTACTTAAATCACATCAGGTGACGTGGCGTTCGCATGTAAAATGACGCCCAAAAAAGGGGATGCAACACGAGGACTTCCCAGGAGGTCACCCATCCTAGTACTACTCTCGCCCAAGCACGCTTAACTGCGGAGTTCTGATGGGATCCGGTGCTTTAGTGCTGGTATGATCGCATCCGTTATGAATCACATTTTTTGGATTATGAGAAAATCATAATAATCATAAAGAATAAACCAAAATATCAATATTAATACCAATTTTCATGAAAAATACATTAAAAAGTCTTATAAAATTACAGAAATTTATACAAAATAATTAAATTAATATAAAATATTATTATAATAATTATTATTATTACTACTAATAATTTTTTTTATTTATAGTAATTATGTTTTTAATTCCAAAAAATAAAAATAATAAAAATTAAAATTAAAAATAATAAAAAATAATATTAATGTAAATAATGATGGAACTAAATTTAGAAGACATGAAATTATATTACATAATTGCTTCTCACTTTTACTTAAATCACATCAGGTGACGTGGCGTTCGCATGTAAAATGACGCCCAAAAAAGGGGATGCAACACGAGGACTTCCCAGGAGGTCACCCATCCTAGTACTACTCTCGCCCAAGCACGCTTAACTGCGGAGTTCTGATGGGATCCGGTGCTTTAGTGCTGGTATGATCGCATCCGTTATGAATCACATTTTTTGGATTATGAGAAAATCATAATAATCATAAAGAATAAACCAAAATATCAATATTAATACCAATTTTCATGAAAAATACATTAAAAAGTCTTATAAAATTACAGAAATTTATACAAAATAATTAAATTAATATAAAATATTATTATAATAATTATTATTATTACTACTAATAATTTTTTTTATTTATAGTAATTATGTTTTTAATTCCAAAAAATAAAAATAATAAAAATTAAAATTAAAAATAATAAAAAATAATATTAATGTAAATAATGATGGAACTAAATTTAGAAGACATGAAATTATATTACATAATTGCTTCTCACTTTTACTTAAATCACATCAGGTGACGTGGCGTTCGCATGTAAAATGACGCCCAAAAAAGGGGATGCAACACGAGGACTTCCCAGGAGGTCACCCATCCTAGTACTACTCTCGCCCAAGCACGCTTAACTGCGGAGTTCTGATGGGATCCGGTGCTTTAGTGCTGGTATGATCGCATCCGTTATGAATCACATTTTTTGGATTATGAGAAAATCATAATAATCATAAAGAATAAACCAAAATATCAATATTAATACCAATTTTCATGAAAAATACATTAAAAAGTCTTATAAAATTACAGAAATTTATACAAAATAATTAAATTAATATAAAATATTATTATAATAATTATTATTATTACTACTAATAATTTTTTTTATTTATAGTAATTATGTTTTTAATTCCAAAAAATAAAAATAATAAAAATTAAAATTAAAAATAATAAAAAATAATATTAATGTAAATAATGATGGAACTAAATTTAGAAGACATGAAATTATATTACATAATTGCTTCTCACTTTTACTTAAATCACATCAGGTGACGTGGCGTTCGCATGTAAAATGACGCCCAAAAAAGGGGATGCAACACGAGGACTTCCCAGGAGGTCACCCATCCTAGTACTACTCTCGCCCAAGCACGCTTAACTGCGGAGTTCTGATGGGATCCGGTGATTTAGTGCTGGTATGATCGCATCCGTTATGAATCACATTTTTTGGATTATGAGAAAATCATAATAATCATAACGAATAAACCAAAATATCAATATTAATACCAATTTTCATGAAAAATACATTAAAAAGTCTTATAAAATTACAGAAATTTATACAAAATAATTAAATTAATATAAAATATTATTATAATAATAATTATTATTACTACTAATAATTTTTTTTATTTATAGTAATTATGTTTTTAATTCCAAAAAATAAAAATAATAAAAATTAAAATTAAAAATAATAAAAAATAATATTAATGTAAATAATAATTTAGAAGACATGAAATTATATTACATAATTGCTTCTCACTTTTACTTAAATCACATCAGGTGACGTGGCGTTCGCATGTAAAATGACGCCCAAAAAAGGGGATGCAACACGAGGACTTCCCAGGAGGTCACCCATCCTAGTACTACTCTCGCCCAAGCACGCTTTACTGCGGAGTTCTGATGGGATCCGGTGCTTTAGTGCTGGTATGATCGCATCCGTTATGAATCACATTTTTTGGATTATGAGAAAATCATAATAATCATAACGAATAAACCAAAATATCAATATTAATACCAATTTTCATGAAAAATACATTAAAAAGTCTTATAAAATTACAGAAATTTATACAAAATAATTAAATTAATATAAAATATTATTATAATAATTATTATTATTACTACTAATAATTTTTTTTATTTATAGTAATTATGTTTTTAATTCCAAAAAATAAAAATAATAAAAATTAAAATTAAAAATAATAAAAAATAATATTAATGTAAATAATAATTTAGAAGACATGAAATTATATTACATAATTGCTTCTCACTTTTACTTAAATCACATCAGGTGACGTGGCGTTCGCATGTAAAATGACGCCCAAAAAAGGGGATGCAACACGAGGACTTCCCAGGAGGTCACCCATCCTAGTACTACTCTCGCCCAAGCACGCTTAACTGCGGAGTTCTGATGGGATCCGGTGCTTTAGTGCTGGTATGATCGCATCCGTTATGAATCACATTTTTTGGATTATGAGAAAATCATAATAATCATAACGAATAAACCAAAATATCAATATTAATACCAATTTTCATGAAAAATACATTAAAAAGTCTTATAAAATTACAGAAATTTATACAAAATAATTAAATTAATATAAAATATTATTATAATAATTATTATTATTACTACTAATAATTTTTTTTATTTATAGTAATTATGTTTTTAATTCCAAAAAATAAAAATAATAAAAATTAAAATTAAAAATAATAAAAAATAATATTAATGTAAATAATAATTTAGAAGACATGAAATTATATTACATAATTGCTTCTCACTTTTACTTAAATCACATCAGGTGACGTGGCGTTCGCATGTAAAATGACGCCCAAAAAAGGGGATGCAACACGAGGACTTCCCAGGAGGTCACCCATCCTAGTACTACTCTCGCCCAAGCACGCTTAACTGCGGAGTTCTGATGGGATCCGGTGCTTTAGTGCTGGTATGATCGCATCCGTTATGAATCACATTTTTTGGATTATGAGAAAATCATAATAATCATAAAGAATAAACCAAAATATCAATATTAATACCAATTTTCATGAAAAATACATTAAAAAGTCTTATAAAATTACAGAAATTTATACAAAATAATTAAATTAATATAAAATATTATTATAATAATTATTATTATTACTACTAATAATTTTTTTTATTTATAGTAATTATGTTTTTAATTCCAAAAAATAAAAATAATAAAAATTAAAATTAAAAATAATAAAAAATAATATTAATGTAAATAATGATGGAACTAAATTTAGAAGACATGAAATTATATTACATAATTGCTTCTCACTTTTACTTAAATCACATCAGGTGACGTGGCGTTCGCATGTAAAATGACGCCCAAAAAAGGGGATGCAACACGAGGACTTCCCAGGAGGTCACCCATCCTAGTACTACTCTCGCCCAAGCACGCTTAACTGCGGAGTTCTGATGGGATCCGGTGCTTTAGTGCTGGTATGATCGCATCCGTTATGAATCACATTTTTTGGATTATGAGAAAATCATAATAATCATAAAGAATAAACCAAAATATCAATATTAATACCAATTTTCATGAAAAATACATTAAAAAGTCTTATAAAATTACAGAAATTTATACAAAATAATTAAATTAATATAAAATATTATTATAATAATTATTATTATTACTACTAATAATTTTTTTTATTTATAGTAATTATGTTTTTAATTCCAAAAAATAAAAATAATAAAAATTAAAATTAAAAATAATAAAAAATAATATTAATGTAAATAATGATGGAACTAAATTTAGAAGACATGAAATTATATTACATAATTGCTTCTCACTTTTACTTAAATCACATCAGGTGACGTGGCGTTCGCATGTAAAATGACGCCCAAAAAAGGGGATGCAACACGAGGACTTCCCAGGAGGTCACCCATCCTAGTACTACTCTCGCCCAAGCACGCTTAACTGCGGAGTTCTGATGGGATCCGGTGCTTTAGTGCTGGTATGATCGCATCCGTTATGAATCACATTTTTTGGATTATGAGAAAATCATAATAATCATAAAGAATAAACCAAAATATCAATATTAATACCAATTTTCATGAAAAATACATTAAAAAGTCTTATAAAATTACAGAAATTTATACAAAATAATTAAATTAATATAAAATATTATTATAATAATTATTATTATTACTACTAATAATTTTTTTTATTTATAGTAATTATGTTTTTAATTCCAAAAAATAAAAATAATAAAAATTAAAATTAAAAATAATAAAAAATAATATTAATGTAAATAATGATGGAACTAAATTTAGAAGACATGAAATTATATTACATAATTGCTTCTCACTTTTACTTAAATCACATCAGGTGACGTGGCGTTCGCATGTAAAATGACGCCCAAAAAAGGGGATGCAACACGAGGACTTCCCAGGAGGTCACCCATCCTAGTACTACTCTCGCCCAAGCACGCTTAACTGCGGAGTTCTGATGGGATCCGGTGATTTAGTGCTGGTATGATCGCATCCGTTATGAATCACATTTTTTGGATTATGAGAAAATCATAATAATCATAACGAATAAACCAAAATATCAATATTAATACCAATTTTCATGAAAAATACATTAAAAAGTCTTATAAAATTACAGAAATTTATACAAAATAATTAAATTAATATAAAATATTATTATAATAATAATTATTATTACTACTAATAATTTTTTTTATTTATAGTAATTATGTTTTTAATTCCAAAAAATAAAAATAATAAAAATTAAAATTAAAAATAATAAAAAATAATATTAATGTAAATAATAATTTAGAAGACATGAAATTATATTACATAATTGCTTCTCACTTTTACTTAAATCACATCAGGTGACGTGGCGTTCGCATGTAAAATGACGCCCAAAAAAGGGGATGCAACACGAGGACTTCCCAGGAGGTCACCCATCCTAGTACTACTCTCGCCCAAGCACGCTTAACTGCGGAGTTCTGATGGGATCCGGTGCTTTAGTGCTGGTATGATCGCATCCGTTATGAATCACATTTTTTGGATTATGAGAAAATCATAATAATCATAAAGAATAAACCAAAATATCAATATTAATACCAATTTTCATGAAAAATACATTAAAAAGTCTTATAAAATTACAGAAATTTATACAAAATAATTAAATTAATATAAAATATTATTATAATAATTATTATTATTACTACTAATAATTTTTTTTATTTATAGTAATTATGTTTTTAATTCCAAAAAATAAAAATAATAAAAATTAAAATTAAAAATAATAAAAAATAATATTAATGTAAATAATGATGGAACTAAATTTAGAAGACATGAAATTATATTACATAATTGCTTCTCACTTTTACTTAAATCACATCAGGTGACGTGGCGTTCGCATGTAAAATGACGCCCAAAAAAGAGGATGCAACACGAGGACTTCCCAGGAGGTCACCCATCCTAGTACTACTCTCGCCCAAGCACGCTTAACTGCGGAGTTCTGATGGGATCCGGTGCTTTAGTGCTGGTATGATCGCATCCGTTATGAATCACATTTTTTGGATTATGAGAAAATCATAATAATCATAACGAATAAACCAAAATATCAATATTAATACCAATTTTCATGAAAAATACATTAAAAAGTCTTATAAAATTACAGAAATTTATACAAAATAATTAAATTAATATAAAATATTATTATAATAATTATTATTATTACTACTAATAATTTTTTTTATTTATAGTAATTATGTTTTTAATTCCAAAAAATAAAAATAATAAAAATTATAATTAAAAATAATAAAAAATAATATTAATGTAAATAATAATTTAGAAGACATGAAATTATATTACATAATTGCTTCTCACTTTTACTTAAATCACATCAGGTGACGTGGCGTTCGCATGTAAAATGACGCCCAAAAAAGGGGATGCAACACGAGGACTTCCCAGGAGGTCGCCCATCCTAGTACTACTCTCGCCCAAGCACGCTTAACTGCGGAGTTCTGATGGGATCCGGTGCTTTAGTGCTGGTATGATCGCATCCGTTATGAATCACATTTTTTGGATTATGAGAAAATCATAATAATCATAAAGAATAAACCAAAATATCAATATTAATACCAATTTTCATGAAAAATACATTAAAAAGTCTTATAAAATTACAGAAATTTATACAAAATAATTAAATTAATATAAAATATTATTATAATAATTATTATTATTACTACTAATAATTTTTTTTATTTATAGTAATTATGTTTTTAATTCCAAAAAATAAAAATAATAAAAATTAAAATTAAAAATAATAAAAAATAATATTAATGTAAATAATGATGGAACTAAATTTAGAAGACATGAAATTATATTACATAATTGCTTCTCACTTTTACTTAAATCACATCAGGTGACGTGGCGTTCGCATGTAAAATGACGCCCAAAAAAGGGGATGCAACACGAGGACTTCCCAGGAGGTCACCCATCCTAGTACTACTCTCGCCCAAGCACGCTTAACTGCGGAGTTCTGATGGGATCCGGTGCTTTAGTGCTGGTATGATCGCATCCGTTATGAATCACATTTTTTGGATTATGAGAAAATCATAATAATCATAAAGAATAAACCAAAATATCAATATTAATACCAATTTTCATGAAAAATACATTAAAAAGTCTTATAAAATTACAGAAATTTATACAAAATAATTAAATTAATATAAAATATTATTATAATAATTATTATTATTACTACTAATAATTTTTTTTATTTATAGTAATTATGTTTTTAATTCCAAAAAATAAAAATAATAAAAATTAAAATTAAAAATAATAAAAAATAATATTAATGTAAATAATGATGGAACTAAATTTAGAAGACATGAAATTATATTACATAATTGCTTCTCACTTTTACTTAAATCACATCAGGTGACGTGGCGTTCGCATGTAAAATGACGCCCAAAAAAGGGGATGCAACACGAGGACTTCCCAGGAGGTCACCCATCCTAGTACTACTCTCGCCCAAGCACGCTTAACTGCGGAGTTCTGATGGGATCCGGTGCTTTAGTGCTGGTATGATCGCATCCGTTATGAATCACATTTTTTGGATTATGAGAAAATCATAATAATCATAAGGAATAAACCAAAATATCAATATTAATACCAATTTTCATGAAAAATACATTAAAAAGTCTTATAAAATTACAGAAATTTATACAAAATAATTAAATTAATATAAAATATTATTATAATAATTATTATTATTACTACTAATAATTTTTTTTATTTATAGTAATTATGTTTTTAATTCCAAAAAATAAAAATAATAAAAATTAAAATTAAAAATAATAAAAAATAATATTAATGTAAATAATGATGGAACTAAATTTAGAAGACATGAAATTATATTACATAATTGCTTCTCACTTTTACTTAAATCATATCAGGTGACGTGGCGTTCGCATGTAAAATGACGCCCAAAAAAGGGGATGCAACACGAGGACTTCCCAGGAGGTCACCCATCCTAGTACTACTCTCGCCCAAGCACGCTTAACTGCGGAGTTCTCATGGGATCCGGTGCTTTAGTGCTGGTATGATCGCATCCGTTATGAATCACATTTTTTGGATTATGAGAAAATCATAATAATCATAACGAATAAACCAAAATATCAATATTAATACCAATTTTCATGAAAAATACATTAAAAAGTCTTATAAAATTACAGAAATTTATACAAAATAATTAAATTAATATAAAATATTATTATAATAATTATTATTATTACTACTAATAATTTTTTTTATTTATAGTAATTATGTTTTTAATTCCAAAAAATAAAAATAATAAAAATTAAAATTAAAAATAATAAAAAATAATATTAATGTAAATAATAATTTAGAAGACATGAAATTATATTACATAATTGCTTCTCACTTTTACTTAAATCACATCAGGTGACGTGGCGTTCGCATGTAAAATGACGCCCAAAAAAGGGGATGCAACACGAGGACTTCCCAGGAGGTCACCCATCCTAGTACTACTCTCGCCCAAGCACGCTTAACTGCGGAGTTCTGATGGGATCCGGTGCTTTAGTGCTGGTATGATCGCATCCGTTATGAATCACATTTTTTGGATTATGAGAAAATCATAATAATCATAAAGAATAAACCAAAATATCAATATTAATACCAATTTTCATGAAAAATACATTAAAAAGTCTTATAAAATTACAGAAATTTATACAAAATAATTAAATTAATATAAAATATTATTATAATAATTATTATTATTACTACTAATAATTTTTTTTATTTATAGTAATTATGTTTTTAATTCCAAAAAATAAAAATAATAAAAATTAAAATTAAAAATAATAAAAAATAATATTAATGTAAATAATGATGGAACTAAATTTAGAAGACATGAAATTATATTACATAATTGCTTCTCACTTTTACTTAAATCACATCAGGTGACGTGGCGTTCGCATGTAAAATGACGCCCAAAAAAGGGGATGCAACACGAGGACTTCCCAGGAGGTCACCCATCCTAGTACTACTCTCGCCCAAGCACGCTTAACTGCGGAGTTCTGATGGGATCCGGTGCTTTAGTGCTGGTATGATCGCATCCGTTATGAATCACATTTTTTGGATTATGAGAAAATCATAATAATCATAAAGAATAAACCAAAATATCAATATTAATACCAATTTTCATGAAAAATACATTAAAAAGTCTTATAAAATTACAGAAATTTATACAAAATAATTAAATTAATATAAAATATTATTATAATAATTATTATTATTACTACTAATAATTTTTTTTATTTATAGTAATTATGTTTTTAATTCCAAAAAATAAAAATAATAAAAATTAAAATTAAAAATAATAAAAAATAATATTAATGTAAATAATGATGGAACTAAATTTAGAAGACATGAAATTATATTACATAATTGCTTCTCACTTTTACTTAAATCATATCAGGTGACGTGGCGTTCGCATGTAAAATGACGCCCAAAAAAGGGGATGCAACACGAGGACTTCCCAGGAGGTCACCCATCCTAGTACTACTCTCGCCCAAGCACGCTTAACTGCGGAGTTCTCATGGGATCCGGTGCTTTAGTGCTGGTATGATCGCATCCGTTATGAATCACATTTTTTGGATTATGAGAAAATCATAATAATCATAACGAATAAACCAAAATATCAATATTAATACCAATTTTCATGAAAAATACATTAAAAAGTCTTATAAAATTACAGAAATTTATACAAAATAATTAAATTAATATAAAATATTATTATAATAATTATTATTATTACTACTAATAATTTTTTTTATTTATAGTAATTATGTTTTTAATTCCAAAAAATAAAAATAATAAAAATTAAAATTAAAAATAATAAAAAATAATATTAATGTAAATAATAATTTAGAAGACATGAAATTATATTACATAATTGCTTCTCACTTTTACTTAAATCACATCAGGTGACGTGGCGTTCGCATGTAAAATGACGCCCAAAAAAGGGGATGCAACACGAGGACTTCCCAGGAGGTCACCCATCCTAGTACTACTCTCGCCCAAGCACGCTTAACTGCGGAGTTCTGATGGGATCCGGTGCTTTAGTGCTGGTATGATCGCATCCGTTATGAATCACATTTTTTGGATTATGAGAAAATCATAATAATCATAAAGAATAAACCAAAATATCAATATTAATACCAATTTTCATGAAAAATACATTAAAAAGTCTTATAAAATTACAGAAATTTATACAAAATAATTAAATTAATATAAAATATTATTATAATAATTATTATTATTACTACTAATAATTTTTTTTATTTATAGTAATTATGTTTTTAATTCCAAAAAATAAAAATAATAAAAATTAAAATTAAAAATAATAAAAAATAATATTAATGTAAATAATGATGGAACTAAATTTAGAAGACATGAAATTATATTACATAATTGCTTCTCACTTTTACTTAAATCACATCAGGTGACGTGGCGTTCGCATGTAAAATGACGCCCAAAAAAGGGGATGCAACACGAGGACTTCCCAGGAGGTCACCCATCCTAGTACTACTCTCGCCCAAGCACGCTTAACTGCGGAGTTCTGATGGGATCCGGTGCTTTAGTGCTGGTATGATCGCATCCGTTATGAATCACATTTTTTGGATTATGAGAAAATCATAATAATCATAACGAATAAACCAAAATATCAATATTAATACCAATTTTCATGAAAAATACATTAAAAAGTCTTATAAAATTACAGAAATTTATACAAAATAATTAAATTAATATAAAATATTATTATAATAATTATTATTATTACTACTAATAATTTTTTTTATTTATAGTAATTATGTTTTTAATTCCAAAAAATAAAAATAATAAAAATTAAAATTAAAAATAATAAAAAATAATATTAATGTAAATAATAATTTAGAAGACATGAAATTATATTACATAATTGCTTCTCACTTTTACTTAAATCACATCAGGTGACGTGGCGTTCGCATGTAAAATGACGCCCAAAAAAGGGGATGCAACACGAGGACTTCCCAGGAGGTCACCCATCCTAGTACTACTCTCGCCCAAGCACGCTTAACTGCGGAGTTCTGATGGGATCCGGTGCTTTAGTGCTGGTATGATCGCATCCGTTATGAATCACATTTTTTGGATTATGAGAAAATCATAATAATCATAAAGAATAAACCAAAATATCAATATTAATACCAATTTTCATGAAAAATACATTAAAAAGTCTTATAAAATTACAGAAATTTATACAAAATAATTAAATTAATATAAAATATTATTATAATAATTATTATTATTACTACTAATAATTTTTTTTATTTATAGTAATTATGTTTTTAATTCCAAAAAATAAAAATAATAAAAATTAAAATTAAAAATAATAAAAAATAATATTAATGTAAATAATGATGGAACTAAATTTAGAAGACATGAAATTATATTACATAATTGCTTCTCACTTTTACTTAAATCACATCAGGTGACGTGGCGTTCGCATGTAAAATGACGCCCAAAAAAGGGGATGCAACACGAGGACTTCCCAGGAGGTCACCCATCCTAGTACTACTCTCGCCCAAGCACGCTTAACTGCGGAGTTCTGATGGGATCCGGTGCTTTAGTGCTGGTATGATCGCATCCGTTATGAATCACATTTTTTGGATTATGAGAAAATCATAATAATCATAACGAATAAACCAAAATATCAATATTAATACCAATTTTCATGAAAAATACATTAAAAAGTCTTATAAAATTACAGAAATTTATACAAAATAATTAAATTAATATAAAATATTATTATAATAATTATTATTATTACTACTAATAATTTTTTTTATTTATAGTAATTATGTTTTTAATTCCAAAAAATAAAAATAATAAAAATTAAAATTAAAAATAATAAAAAATAATATTAATGTAAATAATAATTTAGAAGACATGAAATTATATTACATAATTGCTTCTCACTTTTACTTAAATCACATCAGGTGACGTGGCGTTCGCATGTAAAATGACGCCCAAAAAAGGGGATGCAACACGAGGACTTCCCAGGAGGTCACCCATCCTAGTACTACTCTCGCCCAAGCACGCTTAACTGCGGAGTTCTGATGGGATCCGGTGCTTTAGTGCTGGTATGATCGCATCCGTTATGAATCACATTTTTTGGATTATGAGAAAATCATAATAATCATAAAGAATAAACCAAAATATCAATATTAATACCAATTTTCATGAAAAATACATTAAAAAGTCTTATAAAATTACAGAAATTTATACAAAATAATTAAATTAATATAAAATATTATTATAATAATTATTATTATTACTACTAATAATTTTTTTTATTTATAGTAATTATGTTTTTAATTCCAAAAAATAAAAATAATAAAAATTAAAATTAAAAATAATAAAAAATAATATTAATGTAAATAATGATGGAACTAAATTTAGAAGACATGAAATTATATTACATAATTGCTTCTCACTTTTACTTAAATCACATCAGGTGACGTGGCGTTCGCATGTAAAATGACGCCCAAAAAAGGGGATGCAACACGAGGACTTCCCAGGAGGTCACCCATCCTAGTACTACTCTCGCCCAAGCACGCTTAACTGCGGAGTTCTGATGGGATCCGGTGCTTTAGTGCTGGTATGATCGCATCCGTTATGAATCACATTTTTTGGATTATGAGAAAATCATAATAATCATAACGAATAAACCAAAATATCAATATTAATACCAATTTTCATGAAAAATACATTAAAAAGTCTTATAAAATTACAGAAATTTATACAAAATAATTAAATTAATATAAAATATTATTATAATAATTATTATTATTACTACTAATAATTTTTTTTATTTATAGTAATTATGTTTTTAATTCCAAAAAATAAAAATAATAAAAATTAAAATTAAAAATAATAAAAAATAATATTAATGTAAATAATAATTTAGAAGACATGAAATTATATTACATAATTGCTTCTCACTTTTACTTAAATCACATCAGGTGACGTGGCGTTCGCATGTAAAATGACGCCCAAAAAAGGGGATGCAACACGAGGACTTCCCAGGAGGTCACCCATCCTATTACTACTCTCGCCCAAACACGCTTAACTGCGGAGTTCTGATGGGATCCGGTGCTTTAGTGCTGGTATGATCGCATCCGTTATGAATCACATTTTTTGGATTATGAGAAAATCAGAATAATCATAACGAATAAACCAAAATATCAATATTAATACCAATTTTCATGAAAAATACATTAAAAAGTCTTATAAAATTACAGAAATTTATACAAAATAATTAAATTAATATAAAATATTATTATAATAATTATTATTATTACTACTAATAATTTTTTTTATTTATAGTAATTATGTTTTTAATTCCAAAAAATAAAAATAATAAAAAATAAAATTAAAAATAATAAAAAATAATATTAATGTAAATAATAATTTAGAAGACATGAAATTATATTACATAATTGCTTCTCACTTTTACTTAAATCACATCAGGTGACGTGGCGTTCGCATGTAAAATGACGCCCAAAAAAGGGGATGCAACACGAGGACTTCCCAGGAGGTCACCCATCCTAGTACTACTCTCGCCCAAGCACGCTTAACTGCGGAGTTCTGATGGGATCCGGTGCTTTAGTGCTGGTATGATCGCATCCGTTATGAATCACATTTTTTGGATTATGAGAAAATCATAATAATCATAAAGAATAAACCAAAATATCAATATTAATACCAATTTTCATGAAAAATACATTAAAAAGTCTTATAAAATTACAGAAATTTATACAAAATAATTAAATTAATATAAAATATTATTATAATAATTATTATTATTACTACTAATAATTTTTTTTATTTATAGTAATTATGTTTTTAATTCCAAAAAATAAAAATAATAAAAATTAAAATTAAAAATAATAAAAAATAATATTAATGTAAATAATGATGGAACTAAATTTAGAAGACATGAAATTATATTACATAATTGCTTCTCACTTTTACTTAAATCACATCAGGTGACGTGGCGTTCGCATGTAAAATGACGCCCAAAAAAGGGGATGCAACACGAGGACTTCCCAGGAGGTCACCCATCCTAGTACTACTCTCGCCCAAGCACGCTTAACTGCGGAGTTCTGATGGGATCCGGTGCTTTAGTGCTGGTATGATCGCATCCGTTATGAATCACATTTTTTGGATTATGAGAAAATCATAATAATCATAAAGAATAAACCAAAATATCAATATTAATACCAATTTTCATGAAAAATACATTAAAAAGTCTTATAAAATTACAGAAATTTATACAAAATAATTAAATTAATATAAAATATTATTATAATAATTATTATTATTACTACTAATAATTTTTTTTATTTATAGTAATTATGTTTTTAATTCCAAAAAATAAAAATAATAAAAATTAAAATTAAAAATAATAAAAAATAATATTAATGTAAATAATGATGGAACTAAATTTAGAAGACATGAAATTATATTACATAATTGCTTCTCACTTTTACTTAAATCACATCAGGTGACGTGGCGTTCGCATGTAAAATGACGCCCAAAAAAGGGGATGCAACACGAGGACTTCCCAGGAGGTCACCCATCCTAGTACTACTCTCGCCCAAGCACGCTTAACTGCGGAGTTCTGATGGGATCCGGTGCTTTAGTGCTGGTATGATCGCATCCGTTATGAATCACATTTTTTGGATTATGAGAAAATCATAATAATCATAACGAATAAACCAAAATATCAATATTAATACCAATTTTCATGAAAAATACATTAAAAAGTCTTATAAAATTACAGAAATTTATACAAAATAATTAAATTAATATAAAATATTATTATAATAATTATTATTATTACTACTAATAATTTTTTTTATTTATAGTAATTATGTTTTTAATTCCAAAAAATAAAAATAATAAAAATTAAAATTAAAAATAATAAAAAATAATATTAATGTAAATAATAATTTAGAAGACATGAAATTATATTACATAATTGCTTCTCACTTTTACTTAAATCACATCAGGTGACGTGGCGTTCGCATGTAAAATGACGCCCAAAAAAGGGGATGCAACACGAGGACTTCCCAGGAGGTCACCCATCCTAGTACTACTCTCGCCCAAGCACGCTTAACTGCGGAGTTCTGATGGGATCCGGTGCTTTAGTGCTGGTATGATCGCATCCGTTATGAATCACATTTTTTGGATTATGAGAAAATCATAATAATCATAAAGAATAAACCAAAATATCAATATTAATACCAATTTTCATGAAAAATACATTAAAAAGTCTTATAAAATTACAGAAATTTATACAAAATAATTAAATTAATATAAAATATTATTATAATTATTATTATTATTACTACTAATAATTTTTTTTATTTATAGTAATTATGTTTTTAATTCCAAAAAATAAAAATAATAAAAATTAAAATTAAAAATAATAAAAAATAATATTAATGTAAATAATAATTTAGAAGACATGAAATTATATTACATAATTGCTTCTCACTTTTACTTAAATCACATCAGGTGACGTGGCGTTCGCATGTAAAATGACGCCCAAAAAAGGGGATGCAACACGAGGACTTCCCAGGAGGTCACCCATCCTAGTACTACTCTCGCCCAAGCACGCTTAACTGCGGAGTTCTGATGGGATCCGGTGCTTTAGTGCTGGTATGATCGCATCCGTTATGAATCACATTTTTTGGATTATGAGAAAATCATAATAATCATAAAGAATAAACCAAAATATCAATATTAATACCAATTTTCATGAAAAATACATTAAAAAGTCTTATAAAATTACAGAAATTTATACAAAATAATTAAATTAATATAAAATATTATTATAATAATTATTATTATTACTACTAATAATTTTTTTTATTTATAGTAATTATGTTTTTAATTCCAAAAAATAAAAATAATAAAAATTAAAATTAAAAATAATAAAAAATAATATTAATGTAAATAATGATGGAACTAAATTTAGAAGACATGAAATTATATTACATAATTGCTTCTCACTTTTACTTAAATCACATCAGGTGACGTGGCGTTCGCATGTAAAATGACGCCCAAAAAAGGGGATGCAACACGAGGACTTCCCAGGAGGTCACCCATCCTAGTACTACTCTCGCCCAAGCACGCTTAACTGCGGAGTTCTGATGGGATCCGGTGCTTTAGTGCTGGTATGATCGCATCCGTTATGAATCACATTTTTTGGATTATGAGAAAATCATAATAATCATAACGAATAAACCAAAATATCAATATTAATACCAATTTTCATGAAAAATACATTAAAAAGTCTTATAAAATTACAGAAATTTATACAAAATAATTAAATTAATATAAAATATTATTATAATAATAATTATTATTACTACTAATAATTTTTTTTATTTATAGTAATTATGTTTTTAATTCCAAAAAATAAAAATAATAAAAATTAAAATTAAAAATAATAAAAAATAATATTAATGTAAATAATAATTTAGAAGACATGAAATTATATTACATAATTGCTTCTCACTTTTACTTAAATCACATCAGGTGACGTGGCGTTCGCATGTAAAATGACGCCCAAAAAAGGGGATGCAACACGAGGACTTCCCAGGAGGTCACCCATCCTAGTACTACTCTCGCCCAAGCACGCTTAACTGCGGAGTTCTGATGGGATCCGGTGCTTTAGTGCTGGTATGATCGCATCCGTTATGAATCACATTTTTTGGATTATGAGAAAATCATAATAATCATAAAGAATAAACCAAAATATCAATATTAATACCAATTTTCATGAAAAATACATTAAAAAGTCTTATAAAATTACAGAAATTTATACAAAATAATTAAATTAATATAAAATATTATTATAATAATTATTATTATTACTACTAATAATTTTTTTTATTTATAGTAATTATGTTTTTAATTCCAAAAAATAAAAATAATAAAAATTAAAATTAAAAATAATAAAAAATAATATTAATGTAAATAATGATGGAACTAAATTTAGAAGACATGAAATTATATTACATAATTGCTTCTCACTTTTACTTAAATCACATCAGGTGACGTGGCGTTCGCATGTAAAATGACGCCCAAAAAAGGGGATGCAACACGAGGACTTCCCAGGAGGTCACCCATCCTAGTACTACTCTCGCCCAAGCACGCTTAACTGCGGAGTTCTGATGGGATCCGGTGCTTTAGTGCTGGTATGATCGCATCCGTTATGAATCACATTTTTTGGATTATGAGAAAATCATAATAATCATAACGAATAAACCAAAATATCAATATTAATACCAATTTTCATGAAAACTACATTAAAAAGTCTTATAAAATTACAGAAATTTATACAAAATAATTAAATTAATATAAAATATTATTATAATAATTATTATTATTACTACTAATAATTTTTTTTATTTATAGTAATTATGTTTTTAATTCCAAAAAATAAAAATAATAAAAATTAAAATTAAAAATAATAAAAAATAATATTAATGTAAATAATAATTTAGAAGACATGAAATTATATTACATAATTGCTTCTCACTTTTACTTAAATCACATCAGGTGACGTGGCGTTCGCATGTAAAATGACGCCCAAAAAAGGGGATGCAACACGAGGACTTCCCAGGAGGTCACCCATCCTAGTACTACTCTCGCCCAAGCACGCTTAACTGCGGAGTTCTGATGGGATCCGGTGCTTTAGTGCTGGTATGATCGCATCCGTTATGAATCACATTTTTTGGATTATGAGAAAATCATAATAATCATAAAGAATAAACCAAAATATCAATATTAATACCAATTTTCATGAAAAATACATTAAAAAGTCTTATAAAATTACAGAAATTTATACAAAATAATTAAATTAATATAAAATATTATTATAATAATTATTATTATTACTACTAATAATTTTTTTTATTTATAGTAATTATGTTTTTAATTCCAAAAAATAAAAATAATAAAAATTAAAATTAAAAATAATAAAAAATAATATTAATGTAAATAATGATGGAACTAAATTTAGAAGACATGAAATTATATTACATAATTGCTTCTCACTTTTACTTAAATCACATCAGGTGACGTGGCGTTCGCATGTAAAATGACGCCCAAAAAAGGGGATGCAACACGAGGACTTCCCAGGAGGTCACCCATCCTAGTACTACTCTCGCCCAAGCATGCTTAACTGCGGAGTTCTGATGGGATCCGGTGCTTTAGTGCTGGTATGATCGCATCCGTTATGAATCACATTTTTTGGATTATGAGAAAATCATAATAATCATAACGAATAAACCAAAATATCAATATTAATACCAATTTTCATGAAAACTACATTAAAAAGTCTTATAAAATTACAGAAATTTATACAAAATAATTAAATTAATATAAAATATTATTATAATAATTATTATTATTACTACTAATAATTTTTTTTATTTATAGTAATTATGTTTTTAATTCCAAAAAATAAAAATAATAAAAATTAAAATTAAAAATAATAAAAAATAATATTAATGTAAATAATAATTTAGAAGACATGAAATTATATTACATAATTGCTTCTCACTTTTACTTAAATCACATCAGGTGACGTGGCGTTCGCATGTAAAATGACGCCCAAAAAAGGGGATGCAACACGAGGACTTCCCAGGAGGTCACCCATCCTAGTACTACTCTCGCCCAAGCACGCTTAACTGCGGAGTTCTGATGGGATCCGGTGCTTTAGTGCTGGTATGATCGCATCCGTTATGAATCACATTTTTTGGATTATGAGAAAATCATAATAATCATAAAGAATAAACCAAAATATCAATATTAATACCAATTTTCATGAAAAATACATTAAAAAGTCTTATAAAATTACAGAAATTTATACAAAATAATTAAATTAATATAAAATATTATTATAATAATTATTATTATTACTACTAATAATTTTTTTTATTTATAGTAATTATGTTTTTAATTCCAAAAAATAAAAATAATAAAAATTAAAATTAAAAATAATAAAAAATAATATTAATGTAAATAATGATGGAACTAAATTTAGAAGACATGAAATTATATTACATAATTGCTTCTCACTTTTACTTAAATCACATCAGGTGACGTGGCGTTCGCATGTAAAATGACGCCCAAAAAAGGGGATGCAACACGAGGACTTCCCAGGAGGTCACCCATCCTAGTACTACTCTCGCCCAAGCACGCTTAACTGCGGAGTTCTGATGGGATCCGGTGCTTTAGTGCTGGTATGATCGCATCCGTTATGAATCACATTTTTTGGATTATGAGAAAATCATAATAATCATAACGAATAAACCAAAATATCAATATTAATACCAATTTTCATGAAAAATACATTAAAAAGTCTTATAAAATTACAGAAATTTATACAAAATAATTAAATTAATATAAAATATTATTATAATAATTATTATTATTACTACTAATAATTTTTTTTATTTATAGTAATTATGTTTTTAATTCCAAAAAATAAAAATAATAAAAATTAAAATTAAAAATAATAAAAAATAATATTAATGTAAATAATAATTTAGAAGACATGAAATTATATTACATAATTGCTTCTCACTTTTACTTAAATCACATCAGGTGACGTGGCGTTCGCATGTAAAATGACGCCCAAAAAAGGGGATGCAACACGAGGACTTCCCAGGAGGTCACCCATCCTAGTACTACTCTCGCCCAAGCACGCTTAACTGCGGAGTTCTGATGGGATCCGGTGCTTTAGTGCTGGTATGATCGCATCCGTTATGAATCACATTTTTTGGATTATGAGAAAATCATAATAATCATAAAGAATAAACCAAAATATCAATATTAATACCAATTTTCATGAAAAATACATTAAAAAGTCTTATAAAATTACAGAAATTTATACAAAATAATTAAATTAATATAAAATATTATTATAATAATTATTATTATTACTACTAATAATTTTTTTTATTTATAGTAATTATGTTTTTAATTCCAAAAAATAAAAATAATAAAAATTAAAATTAAAAATAATAAAAAATAATATTAATGTAAATAATGATGGAACTAAATTTAGAAGACATGAAATTATATTACATAATTGCTTCTCACTTTTACTTAAATCACATCAGGTGACGTGGCGTTCGCATGTAAAATGACGCCCAAAAAAGGGGATGCAACACGAGGACTTCCCAGGAGGTCACCCATCCTAGTACTACTCTCGCCCAAGCACGCTTAACTGCGGAGTTCTGATGGGATCCGGTGCTTTAGTGCTGGTATGATCGCATCCGTTATGAATCACATTTTTTGGATTATGAGAAAATCATAATAATCATAAAGAATAAACCAAAATATCAATATTAATACCAATTTTCATGAAAAATACATTAAAAAGTCTTATAAAATTACAGAAATTTATACAAAATAATTAAATTAATATAAAATATTATTATAATAATTATTATTATTACTACTAATAATTTTTTTTATTTATAGTAATTATGTTTTTAATTCCAAAAAATAAAAATAATAAAAATTAAAATTAAAAATAATAAAAAATAATATTAATGTAAATAATAATTTAGAAGACATGAAATTATATTACATAATTGCTTCTCACTTTTACTTAAATCACATCAGGTGACGTGGCGTTCGCATGTAAAATGACGCCCAAAAAAGGGGATGCAACACGAGGACTTCCCAGGAGGTCACCCATCCTAGTACTACTCTCGCCCAAGCACGCTTAACTGCGGAGTTCTGATGGGATCCGGTGCTTTAGTGCTGGTATGATCGCATCCGTTATGAATCACATTTTTTGGATTATGAGAAAATCATAATAATCATAAAGAATAAACCAAAATATCAATATTAATACCAATTTTCATGAAAAATACATTAAAAAGTCTTATAAAATTACAGAAATTTATACAAAATAATTAAATTAATATAAAATATTATTATAATAATTATTATTATTACTACTAATAATTTTTTTTATTTATAGTAATTATGTTTTTAATTCCAAAAAATAAAAATAATAAAAATTAAAATTAAAAATAATAAAAAATAATATTAATGTAAATAATGATGGAACTAAATTTAGAAGACATGAAATTATATTACATAATTGCTTCTCACTTTTACTTAAATCACATCAGGTGACGTGGCGTTCGCATGTAAAATGACGCCCAAAAAAGGGGATGCAACACGAGGACTTCCCAGGAGGTCACCCATCCTAGTACTACTCTCGCCCAAGCACGCTTAACTGCGGAGTTCTGATGGGATCCGGTGCTTTAGTGCTGGTATGATCGCATCCGTTATGAATCACATTTTTTGGATTATGAGAAAATCATAATAATCATAACGAATAAACCAAAATATCAATATTAATACCAATTTTCATGAAAAATACATTAAAAAGTCTTATAAAATTACAGAAATTTATACAAAATAATTAAATTAATATAAAATATTATTATAATAATTATTATTATTACTACTAATAATTTTTTTTATTTATAGTAATTATGTTTTTAATTCCAAAAAATAAAAATAATAAAAATTAAAATTAAAAATAATAAAAAATAATATTAATGTAAATAATAATTTAGAAGACATGAAATTATATTACATAATTGCTTCTCACTTTTACTTAAATCACATCAGGTGACGTGGCGTTCGCATGTAAAATGACGCCCAAAAAAGGGGATGCAACACGAGGACTTCCCAGGAGGTCACCCATCCTAGTACTACTCTCGCCCAAGCACGCTTAACTGCGGAGTTCTGATGGGATCCGGTGCTTTAGTGCTGGTATGATCGCATCCGTTATGAATCACATTTTTTGGATTATGAGAAAATCATAATAATCATAAAGAATAAACCAAAATATCAATATTAATACCAATTTTCATGAAAAATACATTAAAAAGTCTTATAAAATTACAGAAATTTATACAAAATAATTAAATTAATATAAAATATTATTATAATAATTATTATTATTACTACTAATAATTTTTTTTATTTATAGTAATTATGTTTTTAATTCCAAAAAATAAAAATAATAAAAATTAAAATTAAAAATAATAAAAAATAATATTAATGTAAATAATGATGGAACTAAATTTAGAAGACATGAAATTATATTACATAATTGCTTCTCACTTTTACTTAAATCACATCAGGTGACGTGGCGTTCGCATGTAAAATGACGCCCAAAAAAGGGGATGCAACACGAGGACTTCCCAGGAGGTCACCCATCCTAGTACTACTCTCGCCCAAGCACGCTTAACTGCGGAGTTCTGATGGGATCCGGTGCTTTAGTGCTGGTATGATCGCATCCGTTATGAATCACATTTTTTGGATTATGAGAAAATCATAATAATCATAAAGAATAAACCAAAATATCAATATTAATACCAATTTTCATGAAAAATACATTAAAAAGTCTTATAAAATTACAGAAATTTATACAAAATAATTAAATTAATATAAAATATTATTATAATAATTATTATTATTACTACTAATAATTTTTTTTATTTATAGTAATTATGTTTTTAATTCCAAAAAATAAAAATAATAAAAATTAAAATTAAAAATAATAAAAAATAATATTAATGTAAATAATAATTTAGAAGACATGAAATTATATTACATAATTGCTTCTCACTTTTACTTAAATCACATCAGGTGACGTGGCGTTCGCATGTAAAATGACGCCCAAAAAAGGGGATGCAACACGAGGACTTCCCAGGAGGTCACCCATCCTAGTACTACTCTCGCCCAAGCACGCTTAACTGCGGAGTTCTGATGGGATCCGGTGCTTTAGTGCTGGTATGATCGCATCCGTTATGAATCACATTTTTTGGATTATGAGAAAATCATAATAATCATAAAGAATAAACCAAAATATCAATATTAATACCAATTTTCATGAAAAATACATTAAAAAGTCTTATAAAATTACAGAAATTTATACAAAATAATTAAATTAATATAAAATATTATTATAATAATTATTATTATTACTACTAATAATTTTTTTTATTTATAGTAATTATGTTTTTAATTCCAAAAAATAAAAATAATAAAAATTAAAATTAAAAATAATAAAAAATAATATTAATGTAAATAATGATGGAACTAAATTTAGAAGACATGAAATTATATTACATAATTGCTTCTCACTTTTACTTAAATCACATCAGGTGACGTGGCGTTCGCATGTAAAATGACGCCCAAAAAAGGGGATGCAACACGAGGACTTCCCAGGAGGTCACCCATCCTAGTACTACTCTCGCCCAAGCACGCTTAACTGCGGAGTTCTGATGGGATCCGGTGCTTTAGTGCTGGTATGATCGCATCCGTTATGAATCACATTTTTTGGATTATGAGAAAATCATAATAATCATAAAGAATAAACCAAAATATCAATATTAATACCAATTTTCATGAAAAATACATTAAAAAGTCTTATAAAATTACAGAAATTTATACAAAATAATTAAATTAATATAAAATATTATTATAATAATTATTATTATTACTACTAATAATTTTTTTTATTTATAGTAATTATGTTTTTAATTCCAAAAAATAAAAATAATAAAAATTAAAATTAAAAATAATAAAAAATAATATTAATGTAAATAATAATTTAGAAGACATGAAATTATATTACATAATTGCTTCTCACTTTTACTTAAATCACATCAGGTGACGTGGCGTTCGCATGTAAAATGACGCCCAAAAAAGGGGATGCAACACGAGGACTTCCCAGGAGGTCACCCATCCTAGTACTACTCTCGCCCAAGCACGCTTAACTGCGGAGTTCTGATGGGATCCGGTGCTTTAGTGCTGGTATGATCGCATCCGTTATGAATCACATTTTTTGGATTATGAGAAAATCATAATAATCATAAAGAATAAACCAAAATATCAATATTAATACCAATTTTCATGAAAAATACATTAAAAAGTCTTATAAAATTACAGAAATTTATACAAAATAATTAAATTAATATAAAATATTATTATAATAATTATTATTATAATAATTATTATTATTACTACTAATAATTTTTTTTATTTATAGTAATTATGTTTTTAATTCCAAAAAATAAAAATAATAAAAATTAAAATTAAAAATAATAAAAAATAATATTAATGTAAATAATAATTTAGAAGACATGAAATTATATTACATAATTGCTTCTCACTTTTACTTAAATCACATCAGGTGACGTGGCGTTCGCATGTAAAATGACGCCCAAAAAAGGGGATGCAACACGAGGACTTCCCAGGAGGTCACCCATCCTAGTACTACTCTCGCCCAAGCACGCTTAACTGCGGAGTTCTGATGGGATCCGGTGCTTTAGTGCTGGTATGATCGCATCCGTTATGAATCACATTTTTTGGATTATGAGAAAATCATAATAATCATAAAGAATAAACCAAAATATCAATATTAATACCAATTTTCATGAAAAATACATTAAAAAGTCTTATAAAATTACAGAAATTTATACAAAATAATTAAATTAATATAAAATATTATTATAATAATTATTATTATTACTACTAATAATTTTTTTTATTTATAGTAATTATGTTTTTAATTCCAAAAAATAAAAATAATAAAAATTAAAATTAAAAATAATAAAAAATAATATTAATGTAAATAATAATTTAGAAGACATGAAATTATATTACATAATTGCTTCTCACTTTTACTTAAATCACATCAGGTGACGTGGCGTTCGCATGTAAAATGACGCCCAAAAAAGGGGATGCAACACGAGGACTTCCCAGGAGGTCACCCATCCTAGTACTACTCTCGCCCAAGCACGCTTAACTGCGGAGTTCTGATGGGATCCGGTGCTTTAGTGCTGGTATGATCGCATCCGTTATGAATCACATTTTTTGGATTATGAGAAAATCATAATAATCATAAAGAATAAACCAAAATATCAATATTAATACCAATTTTCATGAAAAATACATTAAAAAGTCTTATAAAATTACAGAAATTTATACAAAATAATTAAATTAATATAAAATATTATTATAATAATTATTATTATTACTACTAATAATTTTTTTTATTTATAGTAATTATGTTTTTAATTCCAAAAAATAAAAATAATAAAAATTAAAATTAAAAATAATAAAAAATAATATTAATGTAAATAATAATTTAGAAGACATGAAATTATATTACATAATTGCTTCTCACTTTTACTTAAATCACATCAGGTGACGTGGCGTTCGCATGTAAAATGACGCCCAAAAAAGGGGATGCAACACGAGGACTTCCCAGGAGGTCACCCATCCTAGTACTACTCTCGCCCAAGCACGCTTAACTGCGGAGTTCTGATGGGATCCGGTGCTTTAGTGCTGGTATGATCGCATCCGTTATGAATCACATTTTTTGGATTATGAGAAAATCATAATAATCATAAAGAATAAACCAAAATATCAATATTAATACCAATTTTCATGAAAAATACATTAAAAAGTCTTATAAAATTACAGAAATTTATACAAAATAATTAAATTAATATAAAATATTATTATAATAATTATTATTATTACTACTAATAATTTTTTTTATTTATAGTAATTATGTTTTTAATTCCAAAAAATAAAAATAATAAAAATTAAAATTAAAAATAATAAAAAATAATATTAATGTAAATAATGATGGAACTAAATTTAGAAGACATGAAATTATATTACATAATTGCTTCTCACTTTTACTTAAATCACATCAGGTGACGTGGCGTTCGCATGTAAAATGACGCCCAAAAAAGGGGATGCAACACGAGGACTTCCCAGGAGGTCACCCATCCTAGTACTACTCTCGCCCAAGCACGCTTAACTGCGGAGTTCTGATGGGATCCGGTGCTTTAGTGCTGGTATGATCGCATCCGTTATGAATCACATTTTTTGGATTATGAGAAAATCATAATAATCATAACGAATAAACCAAAATATCAATATTAATACCAATTTTCATGAAAAATACATTAAAAAGTCTTATAAAATTACAGAAATTTATACAAAATAATTAAATTAATATAAAATATTATTATAATAATTATTATTATTACTACTAATAATTTTTTTTATTTATAGTAATTATGTTTTTAATTCCAAAAAATAAAAATAATAAAAATTAAAATTAAAAATAATAAAAAATAATATTAATGTAAATAATAATTTAGAAGACATGAAATTATATTACATAATTGCTTCTCACTTTTACTTAAATCACATCAGGTGACGTGGCGTTCGCATGTAAAATGACGCCCAAAAAAGGGGATGCAACACGAGGACTTCCCAGGAGGTCACCCATCCTAGTACTACTCTCGCCCAAGCACGCTTAACTGCGGAGTTCTGATGGGATCCGGTGCTTTAGTGCTGGTATGATCGCATCCGTTATGAATCACATTTTTTGGATTATGAGAAAATCATAATAATCATAACGAATAAACCAAAATATCAATATTAATACCAATTTTCATGAAAAATACATTAAAAAGTCTTATAAAATTACAGAAATTTATACAAAATAATTAAATTAATATAAAATATTATTATAATAATTATTATTATTACTACTAATAATTTTTTTTATTTATAGTAATTATGTTTTTAATTCCAAAAAATAAAAATAATAAAAATTAAAATTAAAAATAATAAAAAATAATATTAATGTAAATAATAATTTAGAAGACATGAAATTATATTACATAATTGCTTCTCACTTTTACTTAAATCACATCAGGTGACGTGGCGTTCGCATGTAAAATGACGCCCAAAAAAGGGGATGCAACACGAGGACTTCCCAGGAGGTCACCCATCCTAGTACTACTCTCGCCCAAGCACGCTTAACTGCGGAGTTCTGATGGGATCCGGTGCTTTAGTGCTGGTATGATCGCATCCGTTATGAATCACATTTTTTGGATTATGAGAAAATCATAATAATCATAAAGAATAAACCAAAATATCAATATTAATACCAATTTTCATGAAAAATACATTAAAAAGTCTTATAAAATTACAGAAATTTATACAAAATAATTAAATTAATATAAAATATTATTATAATAATTATTATTATTACTACTAATAATTTTTTTTATTTATAGTAATTATGTTTTTAATTCCAAAAAATAAAAATAATAAAAATTAAAATTAAAAATAATAAAAAATAATATTAATGTAAATAATGATGGAACTAAATTTAGAAGACATGAAATTATATTACATAATTGCTTCTCACTTTTACTTAAATCACATCAGGTGACGTGGCGTTCGCATGTAAAATGACGCCCAAAAAAGGGGATGCAACACGAGGACTTCCCAGGAGGTCACCCATCCTAGTACTACTCTCGCCCAAGCACGCTTAACTGCGGAGTTCTGATGGGATCCGGTGCTTTAGTGCTGGTATGATCGCATCCGTTATGAATCACATTTTTTGGATTATGAGAAAATCATAATAATCATAAAGAATAAACCAAAATATCAATATTAATACCAATTTTCATGAAAAATACATTAAAAAGTCTTATAAAATTACAGAAATTTATACAAAATAATTAAATTAATATAAAATATTATTATAATAATTATTATTATTACTACTAATAATTTTTTTTATTTATAGTAATTATGTTTTTAATTCCAAAAAATAAAAATAATAAAAATTAAAATTAAAAATAATAAAAAATAATATTAATGTAAATAATAATTTAGAAGACATGAAATTATATTACATAATTGCTTCTCACTTTTACTTAAATCACATCAGGTGACGTGGCGTTCGCATGTAAAATGACGCCCAAAAAAGGGGATGCAACACGAGGACTTCCCAGGAGGTCACCCATCCTAGTACTACTCTCGCCCAAGCACGCTTAACTGCGGAGTTCTGATGGGATCCGGTGCTTTAGTGCTGGTATGATCGCATCCGTTATGAATCACATTTTTTGGATTATGAGAAAATCATAATAATCATAAAGAATAAACCAAAATATCAATATTAATACCAATTTTCATGAAAAATACATTAAAAAGTCTTATAAAATTACAGAAATTTATACAAAATAATTAAATTAATATAAAATATTATTATAATAATTATTATTATTACTACTAATAATTTTTTTTATTTATAGTAATTATGTTTTTAATTCCAAAAAATAAAAATAATAAAAATTAAAATTAAAAATAATAAAAAATAATATTAATGTAAATAATGATGGAACTAAATTTAGAAGACATGAAATTATATTACATAATTGCTTCTCACTTTTACTTAAATCACATCAGGTGACGTGGCGTTCGCATGTAAAATGACGCCCAAAAAAGGGGATGCAACACGAGGACTTCCCAGGAGGTCACCCATCCTAGTACTACTCTCGCCCAAGCACGCTTAACTGCGGAGTTCTGATGGGATCCGGTGCTTTAGTGCTGGTATGATCGCATCCGTTATGAATCACATTTTTTGGATTATGAGAAAATCATAATAATCATAAAGAATAAACCAAAATATCAATATTAATACCAATTTTCATGAAAAATACATTAAAAAGTCTTATAAAATTACAGAAATTTATACAAAATAATTAAATTAATATAAAATATTATTATAATAATTATTATTATTACTACTAATAATTTTTTTTATTTATAGTAATTATGTTTTTAATTCCAAAAAATAAAAATAATAAAAATTAAAATTAAAAATAATAAAAAATAATATTAATGTAAATAATAATTTAGAAGACATGAAATTATATTACATAATTGCTTCTCACTTTTACTTAAATCACATCAGGTGACGTGGCGTTCGCATGTAAAATGACGCCCAAAAAAGGGGATGCAACACGAGGACTTCCCAGGAGGTCACCCATCCTAGTACTACTCTCGCCCAAGCACGCTTAACTGCGGAGTTCTGATGGGATCCGGTGCTTTAGTGCTGGTATGATCGCATCCGTTATGAATCACATTTTTTGGATTATGAGAAAATCATAATAATCATAAAGAATAAACCAAAATATCAATATTAATACCAATTTTCATGAAAAATACATTAAAAAGTCTTATAAAATTACAGAAATTTATACAAAATAATTAAATTAATATAAAATATTATTATAATAATTATTATTATTACTACTAATAATTTTTTTTATTTATAGTAATTATGTTTTTAATTCCAAAAAATAAAAATAATAAAAATTAAAATTAAAAATAATAAAAAATAATATTAATGTAAATAATAATTTAGAAGACATGAAATTATATTACATAATTGCTTCTCACTTTTACTTAAATCACATCAGGTGACGTGGCGTTCGCATGTAAAATGACGCCCAAAAAAGGGGATGCAACACGAGGACTTCCCAGGAGGTCACCCATCCTAGTACTACTCTCGCCCAAGCACGCTTAACTGCGGAGTTCTGATGGGATCCGGTGCTTTAGTGCTGGTATGATCGCATCCGTTATGAATCACATTTTTTGGATTATGAGAAAATCATAATAATCATAAAGAATAAACCAAAATATCAATATTAATACCAATTTTCATGAAAAATACATTAAAAAGTCTTATAAAATTACAGAAATTTATACAAAATAATTAAATTAATATAAAATATTATTATAATAATTATTATTATTACTACTAATAATTTTTTTTATTTATAGTAATTATGTTTTTAATTCCAAAAAATAAAAATAATAAAAATTAAAATTAAAAATAATAAAAAATAATATTAATGTAAATAATAATTTAGAAGACATGAAATTATATTACATAATTGCTTCTCACTTTTACTTAAATCACATCAGGTGACGTGGCGTTCGCATGTAAAATGACGCCCAAAAAAGGGGATGCAACACGAGGACTTCCCAGGAGGTCACCCATCCTAGTACTACTCTCGCCCAAGCACGCTTAACTGCGGAGTTCTGATGGGATCCGGTGCTTTAGTGCTGGTATGATCGCATCCGTTATGAATCACATTTTTTGGATTATGAGAAAATCATAATAATCATAAAGAATAAACCAAAATATCAATATTAATACCAATTTTCATGAAAAATACATTAAAAAGTCTTATAAAATTACAGAAATTTATACAAAATAATTAAATTAATATAAAATATTATTATAATAATTATTATTATTACTACTAATAATTTTTTTTATTTATAGTAATTATGTTTTTAATTCCAAAAAATAAAAATAATAAAAATTAAAATTAAAAATAATAAAAAATAATATTAATGTAAATAATAATTTAGAAGACATGAAATTATATTACATAATTGCTTCTCACTTTTACTTAAATCACATCAGGTGACGTGGCGTTCGCATGTAAAATGACGCCCAAAAAAGGGGATGCAACACGAGGACTTCCCAGGAGGTCACCCATCCTAGTACTACTCTCGCCCAAGCACGCTTAACTGCGGAGTTCTGATGGGATCCGGTGCTTTAGTGCTGGTATGATCGCATCCGTTATGAATCACATTTTTTGGATTATGAGAAAATCATAATAATCATAAAGAATAAACCAAAATATCAATATTAATACCAATTTTCATGAAAAATACATTAAAAAGTCTTATAAAATTACAGAAATTTATACAAAATAATTAAATTAATATAAAATATTATTATAATAATTATTATTATTACTACTAATAATTTTTTTTATTTATAGTAATTATGTTTTTAATTCCAAAAAATAAAAATAATAAAAATTAAAATTAAAAATAATAAAAAATAATATTAATGTAAATAATAATTTAGAAGACATGAAATTATATTACATAATTGCTTCTCACTTTTACTTAAATCACATCAGGTGACGTGGCGTTCGCATGTAAAATGACGCCCAAAAAAGGGGATGCAACACGAGGACTTCCCAGGAGGTCACCCATCCTAGTACTACTCTCGCCCAAGCACGCTTAACTGCGGAGTTCTGATGGGATCCGGTGCTTTAGTGCTGGTATGATCGCATCCGTTATGAATCACATTTTTTGGATTATGAGAAAATCATAATAATCATAAAGAATAAACCAAAATATCAATATTAATACCAATTTTCATGAAAAATACATTAAAATGTCTTATAAAATTACAGAAATTTATACAAAATAATTAAATTAATATAAAATATTATTATAATAATTATTATTATTACTACTAATAATTTTTTTTATTTATAGTAATTATGTTTTTAATTCCAAAAAATAAAAATAATAAAAATTAAAATTAAAAATAATAAAAAATAATATTAATGTAAATAATAATTTAGAAGACATGAAATTATATTACATAATTGCTTCTCACTTTTACTTAAATCACATCAGGTGACGTGGCGTTCGCATGTAAAATGACGCCCAAAAAAGGGGATGCAACACGAGGACTTCCCAGGAGGTCACCCATCCTAGTACTACTCTCCGCCCAAGCACGCTTAACTGCGGAGTTCTGATGGGATCCGGTGCTTTAGTGCTGGTATGATCGCATCCGTTATGAATCACATTTTTTGGATTATGAGAAAATCATAATAATCATAAAGAATAAACCAAATATCAATATTAATACCAATTTTCATGAAAAATACATTAAAAAGTCTTATAAAATTACAGAAATTTATACAAAATAATTAAATTAATATAAAATATTATTATAATAATTATTATTATTACTACTAATAATTTTTTTTATTTATAGTAATTATGTTTTTAATTCCAAAAAATAAAAATAATAAAAATTAAAATTAAAAATAATAAAAAATAATATTAATGTAATAATAATTTAGAAGACATGAAATTATATTACATAATTGCTTCTCACTTTTACTTAAATCACATCAGGTGA